>CM043016.1:89948251-90280273 GCA_023690525.1 Holotrichia oblita | reverse complement strand
TGTGATATGAAGTTTGTACTTTTCTTTATTTTTGCATTTAATCTAATAAACTTGTCAAATAACCAAAGCTAAAAACTGTTTCGATCATTCATCAGTTATCAAATAAACGCTTGCATGAAGACAGTTTCTTATGTTAGATGTATTTAGCGGACTGGAAGATATGTCACAATTATTCGAGCAAGCAATTAACTGCTTCAAAATAATAAAAGGTATTTAAAATCTTAAGATAACGCGGCAACATAGATATTGTTTATTTATAAACAATTACTATCTTGTATCGTTAAAATGATTCTCATAGTCTTGAAAATTATGGCAAAATAAAAGCCGAGTTTGTCGCTTATGGTCATCCGACTCTGATTGTGAACACGATGATATTTCATCAATACCATCTATTAAACTCTACGTGTGTATGTTCTTTATCTGTTGAAATTTCTTTGCCGTTGTTCCTCCTCATAAGAATCATATATTTGGTGGGTTTTAAATAAAAAATTACAAAATGAGAATTGTACCACAGTATATGCGCAAACAGCTATCTACTATTACAAAACAAATAATAAAATTCTTGCTTCTTTATCAAAAACTTAGATAGGTTATCCAGAAAGAACTAGTTATCAAAGTGCGTCTTATTTTTAAAACATAAAGACATAAATAAAAATTAAAAAAGAAAATGTTTATATTTCCGATATAATTGAGTACTGCTGGATCAAGCGATGTTGTACACCTACCCAATAGCAATTTAAATCAGGAAATTATATACTAAATTGAACGCAGGAATGCTACATACCTATTCTAAAGGAAAACGTACAGCAATTAGCTTACTACAAGATAATTCATCTATATACTGCTGGAAAGGTATTTAGAGCAACACCACGAAGAAATTGGATTATTGAATTGGCTAGTGAAAACCCCAGACCTCACTACAACAGAGCGACACATGTTCTGCACTGACTGTAAGGAGCGCACGGATTGCAACACAGAAAGAATTCGCAAAACATATGCAATTATTTAGGGCTATCTGAGACTTTTCCCATATAAGGAAGTCTGTCAAGTTTTAGTAAATTCTTAGCACGACTCACAGAATGCCTTCAAAATAATGGCTAGGAGACAAAATATAAATATTTATTAATTGTTATACCTTTGTTGTATTATTTTATTAGAATCTTTAGTTACTTTGTTTTGTAATTATCATATTAATTGTTTTATTCTAGAATTTGTATTCGTTTTATTTTTATTTGACTTTATTGTGTAATTTTTTATAAAATTGGTTCACAGATGTCATATGTAGGTGTAACGACCATTTCAATTAATAAAGCCGGACAATATTTGTAATTAGGTCTAAATTGTCGCGAGAAAATACTAGTTTGGATTATGGTACATGAATGGAGGTTTTTTGTTAGTATTAATCCGAATATTTTATTTGATATTTAAGGAAAAAACAAAGTAAATGGATTAAGGGTACCGACTTTGATAAAAATAAATAACGTCACAAACAACAAAACACGTCATGCACTATAAAACAGCTACAAAAATTTTACTCGACTTGGCCCGAATATTGCACTGGCCCGGGCTCAACTTCCTTGCCTGATTCCTGCCTCTAATCTGTACATACACAGAGAAAATAAGTCCTTGTATCATTTCTTTAATTCAGCCAATGGTTACTTGTGTCAATCAATATTTATTGTAGAAAGCAGCATATTGTTGAATATATTTTATAGGCTTAAACAGCATCTTATAAACCAATACCTATATGCATTGTTATTTTAAATGTTAATGTGAGAAGCACTGATAACAAGAGCACGGATATTTGGACAGGATACATGAGCGGTGACAAAAACTGGTTTAAATGTTTGGTTAGTAAAAGCCATCACCGACGTTTATTGTGCATAAACATGTATATATGTTAACTCAATTCAAAGAAAATTTTACCTATAAAATTATTGCATTAGTAGATACCAAACGAAGAGTCGCTCTAGAAAAGAACATTTTTACACCGCAACGAGCATAATTTAACGAGAATAATTTGAAGGTTTACGACATCTTACATATCTTTAGCTCATCATGTTTAGATTAATAATCCTCTCGTAGGGAATGGTTTAACAACAATAATAACATAAAACATTACTTTTTACTGTTTAGTCCTACCGTAGTGCGATATTTAGTGTACGCCTTTCGTATACAGTACGGTCGACCGTCCTAGGGTCAGTCGATGTCATCCGAACGGGTATGAAAAACACCACAGACGCGTTCACAGACAGGTTCAGTTTCTTGCTGTCAATTTGACAGTATCGCTCCTTTGTATGTATTTACTATACTACTATGTGACTATGTATTGTTGTTCTGAATTGTTCATTTCAGCTTGGAGATCGTTTTGAGAATTTATTTTCTTAAGTTTCCCTTTATCCTGATTTTCCATAGAACCTTGTTTCTTTTTGAAAGGAATATATTTAGTAGTATTTTCATACTGTTAAGAGCAGCTTGAGAATATTTATCTCTTTTTAAAATTGTTTTTATTTCCATAAGAATTGCAGTTTATATCATTGCATCATGTCATTACGTCTCTTAGTGAACGCGTTTGTGGTTTATTGCATACGCTTTCGGATGACATCGACGGACCCTAGGACGGTCGACTGTAGCACCGAGCACATACCGTTTGTGTGTGCTTTTGACATTGCAACGCTTTCGGTTACCGCTCGTGAATGCTGTCTAAATATCTTTACTTTACTTATAACCGAAAAATGACAAGGACTTGATATCTTTCTTTCACGTTTTACCCATAACGCAAATCGTAAACATCCTTACGTGATAGATTTAGTACCATCTACATGGATATTTAACTTGTTACATGTATGTATGTACTTTGGCGGAAAAAAGTGCTTATGGCCTAACACGTCTGTGACATAGGCATTCCTCGTAGTTACACTCGGAGAAAAAGTACCCATAGCATTTTGAACAAGAGGCTTTCTCACACTGCACAGATAGTTTCTTTTCCAAGTTAACCAAAAAGTAGACATTTGACGGATAGCGTGTGAGACAGTAGTCGTTTTAGGATATCCGAAAGCATACATATGTAGCGCTAAATGAATAATAAATAAGATTGGCACTGCAAGGGATGCGAAGAAACCTCGATTCTCACAACAACTTACGTAGCACAAGTAGTTGAGCAAAAATCTCAGCTTTACACATGGATGTTTTAACGTCTTATCAATTAAGAATAACAAAGACATATTATATATGTACAGTGAGGTGCGAAGATATCCGGACACGTCTAGATAGAGAAATACCCTGCGCTCAATACTTTATTCCAAAGAGCCATAGGGCACATTACTACCTGCTGAGGTTAACCGTAGTTTTTCGCTCTTACAATAACATTGCAATATACAAATGCGTATAATACGTATATACATATATATAGGTATATGTATATGGATATAGCATAAATGAAAATATGGGAATTTAAGCTTCTGTAGCGTCAAGTAGATGATTTTATTATTCCTTATAGTAGCATTACATAAAGCATTACATCTTATAAATGAATATCGCGACTATTATTTGACTTGTTAGTTTTAACGAAAATTTGTCAATATCTAAAATATACATATTATTCTTTTAGTTAATAATAAATCACTCAGCTTACTGTAATAAAAGTTATACTGTAAAATAAATTTTTAAGGCTTCATAAAGGTAGTAATATAGAGATAATTCAATTCTGTTTAATAATAACTAATGTATTTATATTTATTTATATTTTTTAATATGTAGTTAGTGTTCCTATTTATGGTTCTATATATCATTTAGTTGTATGAGTTTTAGGTTAGTTGCAAGGCAAAATAGAAAACAACTTACTGAAAGTGTGTTGACAGATTATCACCTTTTAACTCAATTACATATTGAGAATAAAAATATTTCATTTATATTATTAGTGTAAATAGTAGATAAATATTGTTTAAAATGATAAAAGCGATCTGGAGCTTTCGCCGATCGCTTACTGAAAATATAAAAACCCTCGTATCAGCACAAAAAATTCGAAACAAAATTTCTCAAAAACTAGCCAGTTCGACGTAATAAGGATGTTGCAATAATTAAAATTACATCTTAAACATATACAAACGCGTATTTGCGAATTACGTGTAAGACCAAATGTGCCCGTATAGCAATATAATTTTAGCAATACCGTACCTAATTTTAAAAACATTTTTCATCTGAAGATGATTTGCTTAATACAAGCGCAGGTAACAACAAGTAACTTATTCAATTAGAAATGTCATTTAAATACTTCTTAGTATTACTAAAACCGAACATATTATATGAAGAAAAACGTCAGAAGAGATTAAAGATGTATAGTATCCAGAAAAAGTATTCGTACAGGTAAAAAAATCGCTTGTTTTACAAATAGAAGATGAAACGATTTTTTTCGCCACAAATCGATTACTAACGACCAGAACGGTTGCAATGTGGAATATTTCTAATAGTTAATTATGAACAAAGTTACAGCATATTGGAAATTGATAATATGAAAATGGGATTTCCTCCTTTCTGGTGAAAGTTGAATTAAATTTTTGTCACTAAAGAAAAGAGTATGATTTATTCATCCAACATTCCAAATTTGGTTTGGCAGGGTTCCAAAGTTATGAATTTTTTACTTTTCGAAATAGAGGCGAAAATCGCTCTGTAACGCGAGTCGCACGGGATTTTCGCCTCTATTTCATAAAGTAAAAAATTCATAACTTTGGAACCGCTGCAGATAATCAAACCAAATTTGGAATGTTGGATGAATAAATCATACTCTTTCTTTTAGTGACACAAATTTAATTCAACTTTCACCAGAAAGGAGGGGTGAATTTTTCCATGTGTACTTCAATGCTTGTAACTTTGTTCATAATTAACTTATTAGAGAAATACTCCACATTTAAGCTCTTCTTGTCGTTAATGATCGATTTGTGGCGAAAGAAATCGTTTTTCATCTTCTATTTGTAAAACAAGCGATTTTTTTACCTGTACGAATACTTTTTCTGGATACTGTATGTATGTTATGAGAATTTGTCAAGTTTATAGGTGCTTATGATTGGATAATCCACAAACACAACTCTATTAATCTATATATCTTATTCTAGAATTAAAGTGTAGTATTCTGTTGAGAATTAATTATTTATTTTATACATAAACATTCTTATTGTTGTTTTTAATGTATTTTACTATAAAAATTAATATACATTTTTTATGAAGTTTTACTTATCCTTTATTCCCTATCATTAATTACAACTTAAATTTATTCTAGTTCACATCTTCGATTGCAACTTTATCGTCATCTTCTTTTTGGAAGGTAAATGACAAATAATATCAAAATTTAAAGACATGCCTGTTAAACATATTTATAACCAAATTAATCATTGATAGATTGAGTCATGAATGAACACTAACTTAATGTTAAAAAATTGCTAATATAAATAATGTGATTTTCACTAAACAGAATTAAACAATTACACAATTTACTTTCTATTATCACCTCTGTTGTATTATGACTTGACAACATATTTTATGTGTTTGCAACATAAATAATCAGGTACACTAAAGCCTAGGTAAAAAATTTGATAATGTATTCTTTTCCGAACGCTTCATTACTGCATCTTATAAAAAAGGCATCTGATAGCTTTTCACCTGGTGAAAATATATAATGTGAACATACATACATTTTGTATTGGAGGACAACAATCTTTTTTTTCGGTATGTATTTGCAAAAATGCTATTACTCCTAATAGTAGGTTAAATGATTACAATTCAATAAAGGAGTCATATATTTATTAATTTTTAGTAAAACGGACAACTCAGAAAATATCCGTGATATAGAACAACCGTCCTAAATTCTAACATTTTAATTTATATAATATGTCTACATATATGCGTTTATATAGTACAATGTTATTGTACGAGTGACAAATTACCGGCTCACCCAGCAGGTACTAAGCTGCCCTGCGGCTATTTGGAATAAAGTATTGAGCCCAGGGTATTTCTCTATCTAGACGTGTCCGGACACCTTTGCACCTCACTGTACATAGATACAATATTTAATTCTCTTTAATCATCAATCTCCCTTCACTAAATTTTTGGAAAGTTTTAAATACAAAAATACCATTTTAATACCGAAGTATTTATTTCTTGGCGTAAGTACATGTATATATAATGCATTTCTCCAACCGCCAATTACTTAACAAAATATGTTTAATTAATTGGCGGTTGGAGAATATATACAAAAATACCATTATTTGAACGTTATACAGTGGATCAATACTAAGTATTTTACACTCATTTGATATCTACAATGAAAATAATCAACATTATAAGACCTATAAAAACTGAACAAAAGTTGCCCGAATTACTTCAAAACTGTTCACTAAGTTTTTCCGTAACTATATAGAAAAAAAAAAAAACTTAAATAATACAAGAAACTTTTTATTTATTTTAATTCTAGATAACTGCCCGGGTTAACCATGAATTGAAACTGTAAAAGCTGTTAAATTGTGTTTTTATCACCAAATTCTACTTCAATGTTACAACCAGGGTGTAACTAACTCATTGAAGGCACATCACCGCACATTGCAAATTACGCAAATTGCTAAAAATATGTTATATTACACTCTTGGCTACTATACTTATAATATCTGCCGAATGAATATCCGCCACACCACTTAGATGTTGAAGAAGCAGCTTCGATGAAGAAGACATTTTGTCAGCTCAACTAGTTAGTTATGCAACCAGCCAATCAAATATCAGCGATGAAGTACTAAAATTTGTCAACATAAAAAATTAGAAACGTGCAATAGTTTAAAGGAATCAGATATTGATGTGCTGATGTGAAATATTTTGTTAGTGATGCGAATGCAGAAATTGAAAAAAAAACGTAAACGAAGAAGAGGAAAATGTGGCATCCTGTGCAAAAGCTCTCGATGTCGTTATAACTTTAAAAAGATTCTTTTATTTACTGATACAAGTGGTAGATTATCAGAAAGTATTGCCTTTCTCGATAGTAAAATTCAGCAGTTATAAATCAAATATAAGCAGAAGAATAAGCAGAGTCAAATTACCTACTGATGGTTTTGTCTACAAATCAACGTAACTTTACATGTTTCAATTATTGTATTAATAAGTTTATGTACCTACATAAAATATATATATTCACTGGGTCCCATTGTCGTCGTTATAACCAGTATTACAGTTGTATATCAGTTTTTAGGTTAGGCAACCTTACTGCTGTTACTACTGCTAAGATCCTGCTTCTCTTCCCAGGGTTAGACTTCAAGCCCTTTAACGCTTTAGTTCTCCATATTGTACGGAACCTTCCTCGCTGTGTGATACGACAGCAGTTTTATCATCGATAGATATGTGTGGGATTAGACGGAATCTAAAACAAAAACACAACAACAAAACAGATGCTTTTAATATTTAAAAAGGTAAGGTTGTAACCAATAAAACAGTAGAATGGTGGTAGAAAAAGAAACACAACAACAAAACAGATAAAAACGCTGGGGGCATATTCAGATCTTAGTGGATCTGCACGTTTCTCACATGGTTAGGTAATATTGGGCAACAGTAATGTACTTTAAGAACATACATAGATTGTAAGAAGAAAGGCTGTGTCTATACATTTTCCGGAGAAGAGATATGAATATTAATAAAATCATATGTAAAAATATGTATGCCCTATTAAAAACAAATAGATACATTCTCCTTCCAGGAAACCTCCATTCTACTGCTTTATTCACATTTTACCTGAATCACATCAATATGATATACGAATGTCAATTCTTTAGGTTGTGTTTATACCACTTACTAAAATATGAAACCTTTATATTATAAAATATTGAACGTCTTGTGATGGTTTTATGGTATAAGCACAGGTACGCATGCCTATTCTTTACTGATAAATATCAAATATTCTTTGTGGAACCTGGTTAACACAATCAAAATGTTCACCAACATGAAAGCATGTTATCTTTACGGAATATATGTACATATTCTATCCACTGCAAATAAACTCGGTAAATGATTAGAAGTAAAGCATTTAATTCAGAGATGGAAGATAAATAGATATGTAGGCATATCTCAATTTATAAATCAGTATTTAAATCATTTTCTTTGATTTATTCACAAGCAAGTATTGCATTGTTTTCTTCAGAGGCTAATTTTACTTCTGAATTCTACATGAGTAATTTTCATGTCATCGGATTTATCCCGCAAAGTAATGAATTACGTTCTCATAATAGAATTTCTAGGAAACTTTAAAGTCATGAATTTCGACGACGAAAATGTCATATGTTGGGATGACTTTTAAGATTAACCCCTAGTTATGCGTTTTACTCTGTACTTTGCCTAGTAAATAAACTAACTATTAGATAACATACTTTATCTGTCAGTTACCTGTTATCTAACTGTTGAAATACAAAAAAACATTCTATCTATTAGATAACTGCCTATCACTTTATCTAACGATTGATTACCGGTCCTTATTAAATTACACCAAAAATTTAAAGTCAATAAAATATTTGAATAATGGATTTTTAATAAACAAACTGGTAACAACAAGTGTAGTTGAACCACAAACGAAAAAACGCCTTATGTGTTTGTTCTACAGTCGTAGACAGTCTTCGGGAAACAAAGAAACTGAGTGACGCTGAGATGGAAAGGATTGTTGTACTGCATATGCAGAGCAAAAGTTTACTGAAAATAATTGCAGATTAAAAAACCTCATAGAACAGTATCTATACTATCTAATCCAAGAATACAAACTAAACAATAGTGTTGATAGGAAAGCTCGTAGTTATCGTCCGAAGATTTTAAGTTACCACAGGCAAAGTTTGAGCGATCAACAAAGAATCTAGGCAAATATGGGCATATAACTCGCAGAAAACCATTTACTAGTGAAGTCAATAAAGCAAAACGCATGCGATATGTGAATTATTTTAAAGATAAACTTGTGAAGTGTCGGCGAAAGATTTTATACACACACGAAAGCAAGTTCTATATTTTTTGAACGGATGACAAATGGTATGGCGCAAATCGAGAATAAAACAAAACAAACGAAATTTTACAACCAATGTAAAGCATGGGGTTGATCGTGTTATAGTTTAGGACATATGTCATACAATGATGTTGGTCAGTTACATTTTATTGAAGGAATATTAGGTGGTGATGGTTATTTGAAAGTTTACAACACACACATATTTTACACACATTCCAAAAGATAGAGAGAAGTTCAGCATAACAAAAATTATGTCAGAATTGATATTATTTTTCTATATTTTTTATTTGTTCGAGACTTTATTGGCTTTGAATTTTGTATGAATTGTATTGTATGAAGTTTTATATGCAGTTTTTATAGCTCTTAGAAGTTTATAATGTTGACGTTTCTTTCATCGTGACTGTATGTAACAATACAGAGTCTTCAAATATTTAATTTACAATTAGAACTATTACTGATTGGGCGAATGTTGTTCTAATACAAATATATGAAAGAATAAGAACAACACTATCATCTCGACTCTCATGAGAAGCATTTATCATGCCCTGGCATCAACCGAAAAGCGTTATGAAAAGAATTGCTCATTTCCTAGCCCTCCTCATTTACTCTATTCATTCCAACACTCCCCTAATAATCTATTATTATCCAAGGTACATGTTTCACTAGGTTACCCTACTTTGGTATACAGTCAGGAAAAAGTAAGTATATATACAGTACATTCGTAAAGCAGCGGATAAATTCAATAAAAAGTAAAATGAGAACTTTTCAAAAAAACCGCCAGAGCCGTCAATTTTATTTTTAGTTTAAAGTTTTTACGTAAGGCTGAAATATACAGGGTGCATCAAAAAAATGATATGACGTCATCGTTACTTTTTTAATGTGACCTCCATTTTTTATTGCAGAATTGAAAAGCACAGATTTTTTTACATGCGACAAAGTAAATATGGATGGTGGTTACATACGGAAAAATTGAAGAAACAATATCGTAAAACTGTTAATGTATTGATTTAATGTATTAATCCGTTTTATCTGCACCGTCTTATAAGTATTGGCACTTTTTTAATTGTCATTGTCGATGTCACAAATACTTCCATTTTGGTCGACTTATTCCAAGCATTTGCATGTTAAAAAATCGTGTTTAGTACTTTTGCTAGGCAAATGCTGTGTAATCATGGGTTTATCGAGTACATAGAAACTACTTTACAGTTATTTTCTGAAAAATGAGAAAATTAACAGTAAATTAAAGAATTAAAATCTTCTGCATTATTGGTTGGTCAAACAGACGCGGTACAGTTGTTTAATGCAATTCACTCTCGGCCGACAACATATGTCTACATCACGAGCTATCGGAACATGATTTTGATCGGCAAAATGAATTTTGTAAGCAAATTGTAATTATTATAAGATAAATGATTTTTATTCGACAACTGACAATTTATAATTTTGTAAATGCTGTCATGGCTAACTAATAAAAATAAACGAATGCAAATAGTATGTATTGTAGAAGATAAAAATACTAACTTGCCAATATTTCGAAAACTATCCATTTTTATAATAGACATGTTTATACAAAGTGACCCTTATTTTTAATGCCGAACAAGATAAAATTACAAAATTCCATTTAAAAAAATTGACTTCCGGTAATTTTCCCGATTTCATTTTCAGACGTATATTTCGAACACTCTGTATGAATAATTGTCACAATTTTATACAAATAGTATTTAATTAGGTCATCTACTTGAGAAACCTTACTTCAAAATAAATAATAAACTAATTTTTATATGGAAAAAGTGCAATTGATTATCTGCCTGCAAACGTCAAATTTAGCAAAAGAATGTAAATAAGTCAAAAAGGGTTAGAGTTAGGTGTATGACATTATACATGACATATATTTAGAATTTCACGTAGAATCTAAAAACGTGTCAATATACAGGATATTCTATTTAAAATAACGAAGTTGGTGCTTACTTCCGCTATATCCCGAAGCGCCGCCATCTTGAAAATATTTTAGGCGAGTGGCCCTCATCGACATTAGTATAGTACCAAAATTTCAGATCATTCGTAGCTATAGTTTTCCCACATTCGATCTTTGCAGTTCCCGGTGAACAACCCTGTTATACGTAGTTTTATAACACTAATTACCCAAATATACAATTCTCTCAATTTTGAAAGAGTAGTTAATTGCACCAATATAATAAGTTTATCGTATTCATTCAATTTAAAATAAAACTCCCTTTACTTCCTATACTATTATTAAAACGCCATTTCCAAATTAATTCAGTCTCGTTTTCATCGGAATACTGTCATTATGTTCATAAAATATGTAAGCAGAACTAAATGAAAAGTGTAGGATATTGTAAACTGGAATGAGTTTGGAATTTGGTGTGCTGCTCGGCGAGTAAAATTTTATACTATATATGGAATTTCATATACTTTTAATTAATTGTTCGTCATAGCTCCGTGCAGAAACTTTCGAACCACCCCACGTTTTAGTTTTTTCGTTTAAATCTGGGAATGAATTCCTTCTCCCAGCTTCTTATACGACGGATTTAATTTATAGACGGTGTTTTGATTATGGCATGAAGTTATAGGAGTAGATATTGTGATGATGTATAATGTATAAAACGGTTAGAACTAAAAGTAAAACGTAAGATAAATTCAACCAAGTTAGCACAAAACAAGTTGATAATGTTTTCTGGTTTTCCAAATATATAAATGTTCTCTGTTCAATAACTATATTACAGGCATGAAATATGTACTTCTTCAAACATATGCTTTCTCCATTTTAGAAAAATTCCATATGCATCACTAAATAATACATGCCCTCCCAATTTCTGTTATTGAAACCAAGTATATTCAACGGGCATACAGGTTTCAAATTCACAGAGTTCTGTAAAGAACTCGTTTATTGAAAGACTATATTGTTAAATTCGGCAAGAGTGTTAAGTTTTGGTCTAAATAATAACCTAACAAAATAGCATTCGAGAGATTCAATGCCTACTCTATTATACCGAAAAAACAAGAATTTATATATGTATGTATAGTTACTTTAATAATATTGACATTATTGGGAATGTCGGTCTGTGAGTTATTAAATAAAACCAATTTTGTCTTTTCTCAATATTTCGTAATTTTTTAATTATTTCATCAGGAGAATACTACAACAACAACTATGTACAAGTTAGTTTACAGAAAGCTCAAGCTATAATACTTACAATGTATGATTTTTCAAAATAACACGGAAACATGATATATGTAATAGACAACCTAGATTTCTCAAAATGTAACAGGAATTAAACATTTTATAAACGATTGAGATCGCCGGTAAATAAAACAGAAATTATTTTTTTCACAGACTTGTGGTTTTCGAGATTTTTTAATTTCAAAGATGCCCGAGGAAGTCACGTGACCCAAACGCAAGCTGACGTAGAATACCTGTAAGTCAGATTTTAGAGTTATGACATTACTAATATGATGACACAAATGTAAGATGCTTTTTTAACCATTAATACATAAAATTAGTACTTTGTGTACATGCATAATACATATTATTGTAACGTGTGTACTTGTAGAATATCACTAATTTTAATACCATACTACTCGTATAGGTTAGGTACTTGTACTTACATCAAAATGACCAGAGCAACAATATCCTGTAGTCTTCTCTGCCAAAGATACATCTCTCCTCATGGCAGTGAACCATTTTTTTAAGTAAAAAGAAATTGTCCGAATACAAGGCACAAGTAGTCAAGCCATTGATTTCGATAACATAAACAAGGGTTCATACGTCACAAGTTGTAGTTCACGTAAACGCCGCGTTTTGGGAGAGCGCGTACTTCTTTCTTCCCCGATTTCTAGGTGAAAATAGTTAGTTAAGTAATAAGGGAGGTAAGTAACATTCAAGGACTACTTTGCGTCCGAGGGCTAGCCCGAGGACTTGCAATGTTGCGAGTTCGAGACTGGTAAATGTTACCTTCCGAATTGCTTATAACATTTTTCCCACTCCCCAGACAATAAAATCCTCAAAAATTAAGTGTAATCATGATAAACGGTGAGCAACCTCGAAATTTAATAAATTAGACACATCTGTAACGTTACTAGGCAGTTCCTATATACAATTGTTTATAAACACACGTGTTTTGATGCACTTTTTTCCCTAGAGGACGTAAGTAAATTACTTACGCCCCGTTGTCATAACAATCACAGTCATTTCAGTAAACCCAACTAACGTCCATAGAAACAATGTATTAATGTTATGCTTACTATAAGGGGAGTGGGAAAAATATATTTTTTCGTCTGTAAATAAAAGAAATAGCTTTATCTCATGATTATCTTTAAATTTAAAGAATAATTACAAAGTGCATAGGTTCTTTACTGTCAAAATGCTTTTTTTTCATTAATATATATTGCCAATTACATACATAGATCATGTCACCGTAATATTTTGAAAAATCGTACATTGTAAGTATTATGACCTATAGCTTGAACTTTCTGTAACTAACTACATAATTGTTATTGTAGTATTCTCCTGATGAAGTAATTAACAAATTACGAAATATTGAGAAAAGATAAAATTGGTTTTATTTAATAACTGACAGACCGACATTCCCAATAATTTCAATGTTATTAAACAAGTACGGTCAAAAATTAAATACTTTTAATTATAGTTAGTTTATACAGTTTTAAAAATTTTGGAAAATCAAAGGCACTTCTTTAAGACAATTTCTTGATCTAATTATGCTCGAAATGTTTATTTAATATTTTAACGTTTTGGACACGCTAAAACAACTTTAAATTCATTTTTCTGCATATTTCGTTTATTGTCTCCTTAAATAGGTTATTTTTTCTGATTACAGAAACTTCTTATTTTCCCTTATAATTGAGTAGGACTGGACCTATCTAATTTTTTAAAATTATTATTCAGGCCAAAGTTTAACAACTTTTCCAAATTTTAACCCGTAGTGATTTTATTATAAACGAGATCCTCATAATGCCGCGCGGATTTGAAACAACCTGTATATACATACAAATGCTAAGCTATTTTCGAAGAGTATTCGTGAAGTAACATGCTGGCAGTTCAAAGTGTCATCTATATAAAATATTAATTTTATACTACCAAAGATTCACTGGTGACAATTAAAAAGTAGAAAACAGAAGTATTTTTCATTTTACATTTTGAGTTATAAATACAGTATAAAACATTTCTCAAAGCGTAATATGACTGTCTTCGTTTGTTGAAACTAAAGCAATCAATTTATCTCAAATCTCGACGGCATATAAATAACGCTTATTTTAAAGTAAAATGTACACTGTGTACGTGCCTTCTATAGAACTCGCAAACTGAAGTCGGCAGTTCATTCAAAGTAATTTTTTGTAGCTCTTGTGCTCGAAATATTGAAGGAAATGTAAAAATTGTCTAGAGTATAAATATCTAATTCATTGTTTTGCTTTTGTTTGTAAATATATTAATCCAAGCATTATTATTAAGCATCTTAACGAAAACTATGAAAACTTTATTTATTTATTACTAACTAGTTTTCAACAACTAGGTATAAATATTATATACACGTTATAGCAAAATAAGATACAAAGAAGCTTTAATGTAGCGTCTCACAATTTTGCTGTATAACACAATAAAAAGACATTTTTTCAGCTTGTTTGCTACCAATTGTACAATGTATACAGTTTGTATGCTTTTAGCTACTGTAAATATTCTAAAGCACTCACCTTCCACCAAGTGATAGTGGCTGGTGGTCTCGAACCCCTACATCGGCAAACAATGTCTATGCGTCTGCCGGCGCTGAGTGGTTCGTTCTGCCCCAACAATTTAACTTCCAAAGGCCGGAGATACATTTCGATAGCGACGCGAACAATCAAAGGCGGCGATTGAACACTGTTACTCACTTCACAATTGTGCATTGCGAGTAGATGTGATCGCATCAGCTTCTCAATTCTAAGAACACTTTGTGATTTCCGACGCTCAGGAAAGTATTGGGTTTCGTTGGTGATCGATTTCCCATCTCTTTTCCACGTGACACGCGGCAAAGGTTTCCCACCGTTGGCCAAACAAATCAGCGTTATGCTTGCACCTTCCGCATATGCTGATGTTAGTTCGTTCTTTACGGGACCCGTATCATCGCTAATTTGTACCCCTTGAGGCGGAACTGCAAAAATACAAAAAGTTACATTAACGAAGATGGTTCCGTAAATGGAAGAGCTCGAGCTTGCTTAAGTGTTCCATTGTGGCATATTAGAGCTCGCTCTGTTCGTCGTAACAAAACTACTTCACTTTATATTAAGCTAATTCTAACATATATACCGCGAAGGAAATTTAATTTTGCTTTTACCGACGGTTCATTTTTACTAGAAAAAAGCTTACATAGTACATATGAAAGAGTTTAATTTCTTGTATTTAATTAAGATTTTATACTACTTGACAATCTGTATCTAATACTCATTGTAAGTAAGATTCCAATTATCCCTCGCTTTGGATATATATCGACCTTTTGAAGCAGAGAACAGCAATAGATTATATGAATAAAAAAAGAAATATCCGATTACGTTAGAAAAAATACGTCTACTATGACAGAAATATTCCCACCCACCACTTCGCTTAGAGTTATTCATCACTTGTGGATAGGGTAGTTTATAGTTAAATATACATATCTGTATAATATTTCGCCACTAAACAAGAAGTCAATGCCACTACCTACTGTAGGGATACATGCTTTTGTTAAACTATAACTATAACACATATTAACTGGCTATTTGTTATTTTAAATATGTTTCAAATTTAGCAAGTATGTTAATTTTCTAGAATACGAAACTCAAAGAGAATAAATTGACTATGTTGTGTAACAGAATTAATATCCGTTTCATTTTTTTAAGTAGCAGTTAACCCTTATTTAAAAAAAACTTTGTGTATAATTCAATTCAAGTGTATATGGAGACCAGTATAAATTTGCTTGACGATAATTATGTAAGCAAAACAATGCAGATATTCTGTAGTCTAGAATGACTAATAACTTTAGTAGGTACATTGTTGATAACATGTATACTAATCTGGAGACGTTATATGCGGCTTCTATCGTACCATCACTTTCAAATTAAATGCAAATTTTTCATCAGCGAATGTGAATTTAATAAAGGCTTTGCTTTAAAGCGAATTGAATTACTCTGAAGACATTTATAAACGCAATAATCCTTTTTAGAAGAATGAATTTCGATTTAAAACGAAATCTGCTTGAGATTCTACAAGAAGGCCGTACGCTAACTGTGTTGAATACCTATGAAACGGCAGATAGTCTCTCTAACCATAACCACAAAGCAGAACAATTGGAAAGAATCGAATCCAGACATGAGCAGATCACTAGCAAATGTGGAGGAAGACACAAACTGGCAAGGACTGGATCCAAGAGGACATAAACGTAAACGAAACAGATTTAGTTAAAACAGATGATTGGGCGTTGATAGATATCAAAAGTTCATTTGAAGCAAGCCATTTCATATTCTGATATGAATGAATGGTACGAAGAAATAATGGAAAAAATTAAATCCACTTGAAAAAAAACTAAAAGCTAGTTTGGTAGCATAAGGATTTACCGTAATCTAGAATTCATTCTTAACGGAAATTTGCTTCACTAGCCGGACAAAATTCACTTATTGGTTTCCATGGTTCTATTTAGACAGTTTGACGTGACTACGGCTTATCTGAACGGCACCTTGGAAGAGAGAATATACATTGAGCCTCCATAACTAATGAACCAAATGCTGGAGGTCATAATCGATAGTGAGAACCAGGTGAGAACGATTCAGACATTGGAAAAGTGGCAAGAGAATATTTGCGATTCCTGAAAAAGACAAAAATAATATGCAGAGTTAAAACATCACTATACGGTTGACGACAGTTCGGAAAACGTTAACACATAGTTCGATTTCATATTGTCAGGATACGGTACATTCAGATTGAAAATGGCATTTATGGTTTGCCGCAGGCACCTAGGCGCTAGCCCATATCCTGCATTTTCGGGTGCCACACCGCACATAACAAGTTATGTGCCTCGAAACTGTCACCCACTATCTCACCGCCCGCACGAGACCGACACCTCTCGGAGAGGACCGGCGAGCCGGAGGGCTCCTCTCCCCCGTGCTACCCATGTTAGACAAGTTTCCTTGTCAGCGTTAGACGGGTCACCGCTGGAGACGCTTTGGCGAGCTCCTACCTCACATCTAACCCCACGGGGCCTAGGCCTCCTTGCGGATGGCTACTATCGGCCAAGCGTGGGAAACGGAATCTGGCCGTGAGGTACAACCAGCCCGCCCGTGAATTAAGCCTGAACTACGGGGACGGCCGGGCCGGAGCCCTACCCCAATATGCCAACCACGCCAACTCTTGCGCCCCTCCGGCGATCAAGTATCCGCGGCAGCTACAGTGAAACCGTAGGGTCCCAGAATCACCGAGTTGTTTTAGGATGAAACCAAAGGTTTCCCCAACCAGACAACCAGCGGGCGGACTACTCCTCGGCGAACCGACTTTTATCCTCCCCTACTATCTTCGCCAAATTTTCTCGCCACGCCCGTTTCCCTGAGTGTGGCCACCAAGGATGGGGTAGTGCAGCTGCAGAGTTCTCTAGGTAAGCGCCGTAGGGTGCCTCACTTACCCACCGTATATTCCGACGGTTAGCGGCCGGACTGCCGGAGCGTATGCCCATGCTTACGCCCAAGAATCCTCCCCTATATACGAAGTCTACTCCCGCCACGCCCGTTACCCTGGAACTATGAAACCAGGGATGGGGTAGTGCAGCCGAGTTTTAAGGGTCGACGCTATAGGGTGAACGCCGACCCTAAGGATACGGTACAATACCAATTAATTACGTCTGTATAATATTGCACAAGTGGAAGATTTCATCTTGATTGCTAATTATTGCCTCCGAAAAAAAATAGCGCCACGAATTAAAATGACCTCTTTTCAGAAGAATTCGAACTAAAGAATTTGGGTGTTGAGAAATGAAGTTCAAAAAACCATATCAAGGATTTAATCTCGAACAGTCAGGATACGTAAAGAACTTGTTAAGGTGGTATACCATAAGCAACTCCAAACTAGTAAACTCGCCGAATGTAATAACAATTCTACTACATACGTAAATGTTCCCTACATAGAATTAGTTAGAGCACTTACTTACTTATCAGCTATTTAAGACAATTCAACAATTTTTACAAATCTCAGCATTGGAAAGTCCCCAAGATGGTACTTTGATATTTTAAAGGTACTATTGATGTTGGATTATTCTATAAAAACGACCACGGACTAGTAAGAAGATTTCTAAATGCAAATGTGGAAGACAGGAGATTCTACACCGGGTACGCCTTCATACTTAGCGGTTGGGATGCGAGAACGCAAGCGACGATTGCTCCTTCATGTACTGAGGCTGATGAGATGATGAGATGCTTTGACCAAAACATTCAAGGAAGTCCTATACTTACAAAAGTTACTTAATATATTCAAACTGAAAGTTGCCGGGCATAGCGATTCGCGGTGGTAATATGAGAGCCTTAAAGTTTAGAGAAAAACCCATTTGCACGCAAAAACCAGCCATGTAGGCATCAGACACCATTCCGTAGATACAATCCAAACGGAGTTGGTAAAACAACTAGATTATATATACAATAAATTTCCATTGCAGATATGCTGATACCAAAGACCTGCCTAAGTTAAAACATTACAAGTGTTTGGATATTTTGGAAATGACCAATTACTATAAATGGCGCATTATAATGGAGTTTTACTATATTAGTTGATACCAGTAATTAATAGTAATTTCATATCATTATTTGTAAGTCTTAAGTTACCTACTTTAGTTTAAGTTACTCTATTTGCCTAATAAATACAATCCACAAGGATTTCCTTATATACATATGTATGTACATAGGTATGTATGTAGATGGTTGTTGTAAAACGAGTTCTCATAGACATAACCACTATCCAATCTTTAGTTACAGCTACAGCAGCAAATGATGCGTCTTCTCTAATTAACTAACAATGAATAAAAACATGATGCTGCATTTTAAACATCGTATCCGCATCGTAGCTTAAAGCTCGATATAATAAATCAAAGTGAACAAACATATGTTGATGTTTATAATCATCTCATTCATATAGACAGTACACTGCTCAGTAATATGATACTTTAGCCTTCTCCGCTCGATGTAGAAAGTTCAATAATTCGCAATATAATTGTAATTATGTAAATGTATTAATAGGAGAAAATTGTTAATAACAAAACTTTAAATTGTAAGTAAATATTTTTAAACGGTTTTAATTTTATATACTTATATGTAATGTAACTCTTTCCCATATTTTCTATGACTATATTATTTATCCAATCAATAAAACTTGCTAGCGCTTGTTATCCAATATAAGATGGTATAATTAAATACATGGAAGATAGTTTATTGCATTATAAAAACGTTAGTCCTTCTAATTGATTTGAGTCCAGAGAGATAACTATAATCGTTAAAACATTAAAGCTGTTCCGTAAGTTTATAACAAATTTGTTACTTAAACCACCTATACATATAAACTGAATCGAACTCAAGTTTAGAACTGAGTTCGCACAAATTAATCGCGATAAATCAATATTAATTTTACTGAAGTTTCTAAAACAGCATATCACACAAAACAAATTTTAGATGTTATTCCAGTCCTCGAGATGTATGAATTAATTAGCCGCTTTGAACAAACACAAAGGAAGGGCTTTCGACGTTCAATAACTGCTTTCCACCGATTCCCGCAATATTAATTATCTTCAGTACGAGTTTATTCTAGAAAGTTGTCCTAGATAAACTCAAACTATTTGTCCAGGCTATTAAATAAATCCCAACTACTCTACCGTCTTCAATAAATGACAAACACTTAAGACAGTAATGTTCCACAAAAAAGCATCCCTTCAGCTCAAATATCGACTTCAAGTTGCATTAGTTTGCTAATCTTTAATTAGTTTAGGCAACTTCAATGAACACGTTGAAAATAAATTTTCCAAACGGAGTTAATCTAGTACTTCATCTTTTTATGACAAGATGATCGCATCAATTTTAACTATATTTAGTAGGAGTCAAATTAGACAAAATTTCTGAAACTGAAAAATTTAATGAATATTTAATATAAAGAATCTTTTCATGTTATAATACCACCAGCATGCATGGTCTCATTGTAAAAATGAAGTCCTGAATAAATTGAAGAATCTCATTTCATTAATCGTGAGCAGCATAATTTAATTACTCCGGTATAATTGAAGGTAGGTTACAATTTCTAATACGTCTTTTTCGTATATCCCATATGTGCTCGGTAGAAATAAGCTCTCGGCAGCCGGCATTGTTCGATGTTGAACCTTTTAAAACTAATAATAATGCTTATTCAGTAAACAGGGTAACATACTTGAATTACAGAGCAACTTACAATAAATACGCAACATATAATCATGAAATACAATAATAGCGCTATTATTCATATTTAATACAGTTATAATGTAAGCAAGAAATTGATATACTCCAATTGATAACTCTGCTCTACTAATTAATCCAACTAAATCTGTAGTTATCCTGTTTGGAAATAAATTCCGTTTACTATTTCTTAACACTCACTTTACGTTGAATATTGGTGGATCTGCATTCCCAGTTAAAGCAGAAGCAAAGAATCTGGGCCTGGTCCTCGATAATGGGTTAAGATTTAATACACATACAATGAACGCTGTGAAGAAAGCACATCTTAACCTAAAATTAATTTATCCTCATAGGCAATGCTTGTCCTTGGATACAAAGAAGTATTTGTGTAATACTTTGACTTTATCGCACTTCTCCTACTGTTCTCCTGTATACAACGCTTGTCTGATTGTAGATAATAGTACGCGTATCCAACGTGTGCAAAATTCATGTCTACGCATGATATTTGGTATTCGGGGACGTGATCATGTATCCCATAAACTTGCTACTCTTCGATGGATAAATATGAGCAATAGAGAGTTGCTGCAATGTGCTACGTTGTATCATAAAATATTAATGGAAAAAACGACCCCTATATTTACATAATAAAATTAAATATCACTCAGATGTACATACATACTCTAAAGGTTAGATTTAAGGGTTTATTGACCCCACCTGTGCATCGCACAGCACTGTTCCACCGTTCCTTTTCATACCAAATTACAAAAATTTACAATAAAATACCTCCGGAGTTTAAAAGATTAAACATTACTAGGTTTAAGTTACGGCTGAAAAGGGAAATATTAAATAGAACATTTGGGTGACATGTTTCTCGATTTGGCGTGAGTACGGATATCCGATGAGTAGTTGTACTAATATTTTTGCAATCGCTTGGTCAGACTTGCTTTCTGCTTCCCAATTCTTTTTAGTCTGTTACGTACTAATGTATGTACGAATTAGTAACTAATACCTTCTTTTTATTTTTTTATTTTTTTGAGAAAAAAAACTTTTAGACCTTTTTTTGTTCTTTACCTGTACACGCAGAAATTTTTAGTTTAAGCATGTTGTTGTTATTATTTAGTTAAACACCTTTTTTTAGTTTTTTAGTTTTTTTCGGGAAGAGCAAGGGTTACCACAGTAACACTTGACGAAAAAACCTTGCGATTTCCCATTTGCTTATAGAGAGTTTATTATTTTTTTTTTTTGTTACTGAAGTATGTATGTATTACAATAAGCAGTTGCTTACACAGTAGTTGATAATATGATGTACTGTAATTTAATGAGAATGGGAAATAAATTCTTTATTATTAAATATCACGACCTACATTTATTGCTACACTCAGAAAAAATCATGCATTGATTCAACAAAACAAAACTCTACGCCGTATTCAAACGAAAATTGTTCTTGGATTTACCATTTTTTTGTTGAATAAATGCATTAATTTTTGTGAGTGTGTACATGCATTGATCATTGATTATTAAATCAATGCATTTCTTTCCCTCAGTGTAGCTCACAGATAGCAATCGATAACAATTGTAGTAAGTTATAGTCAAATCTGAAAGATTTTTGTGGAATAATTATATGACATAAGAAATAATTGAGATCTGACCAGTACCTAAATTACACCTTGTGGAAGTACAAAAATGAAATTTGAAAGGGAAACGTTTTTAGTTACAAGGAATACAAAAGAATAACAACGAATGCAAGTTTGAAATCTTATAAAGTGCAATTTGACATTGGTTAATTAAGTATGAGCGAAAAACATCGAATAAGTACCATAATCTAATGCAGGCTTTCACGGCCACTATTCCATAAAGATGTATCTTTCGGGTGTTGCCGTGGTCGTTGTAACAAACTTGACGTTTCGCTGATCATACTGTCAGCTTCTTTAGAAGTTCTCTAAAGACTCATGTTTATGTCTTCTGCTCTTCGTTCTATACCCAGTCGCTGCTCCGCTCCAGTGATGCGTATCCGTTCCAGTCCGCTGAACAGTGTCCCTTGTCGTCCTCTGATCCGTATCCAGCTGGTCCAGATTGTCAAGCCTGCAGTCATTATTTGGACGATTTGAGCGACAAGGTCTCTTATCACAATTATTTGCTGTAGCCGTAGACGTGCTACCTCTTTTTCAGAGTTTCCCTGCCCAGCATAATGAAGAATTGAAGTCAAAGAGAGAAAATTGATTTTTTTTTGAACCCCACAGTCATCATTTGCACAACGATAAAGTAACCATGCTATCACCAAAGACACATCCATCATATGAAATAATATTCTCAAATAATATTTTTTTGATCTGATCTTTATACGATATAATGCTAAAAGCGAATCGATAAGGTCGACACCGCCCATAAATTGATTGTAAACTGATACAATATTTGGATATTTCGCAGTTATCTCTTATTTAGCGTTTCTATCAAATCTTTTGACTGATGTCTCTGGATAGGCCCCTGCAAAACTACTTAGTAACGTAACAATTCTGTTATCTTGCCATTTTACTAATTTGAGTTCGACATCTGTGTTTGATATTTTACATACTGCTTTTCTTTCAATAAATGTACCTCTGCCTACTGTTTTTATATCTTTATCAATTGGCAAATTATTATTTGGAACTCTTTTTACTTGCACTGTACCTAAGCTCCAAATTCTTCGACGAGCCAGCTCAATCTGAGGAGCAGGACGACAAAACCAATTGCCATAGAACAGTAAAAAAATTTTATCTGGTGGTATATGTTTGCCAAGTCTCAAAACAACATTTGAACTAGTACTTACAGTTCCGCAATATACTTCAAAATCATAAATTATGCCACTGGCACCAGCTAACCAAAAAAGCTTGTACCCCCATTGTTTAGGCTTTTTGGGGTTGTATTGTTTTAGTCTACTCCGGCCTTTGAATGGCACAATTTGCTCATCAATAGCGAGATGCTGTTCAATAGGAATTTTGTGTAAATTATTTCTAATACTTTCAGTCAAACTTCTTATTTTTACTAATTTGTCATTTTGATTTTTATTTCAGAATTATCTACAAAGTGTAAATGTTTTTTAATTTGTTCCCATTTTCTTAGAGGCATAACTTCATTCACTTGTGGTATTCTACAATTATTGCTCCAATATTTGCGAGTACCTGGTACTACAACCAAGAACATAGAAAAACAAATTCCTATAAACTGTTCTAACTCGCAAACATTAGTACGAAAATTTGAATTCACATTTCCTTGTATTGCATATAGATTTGTTTGATTTACTATATACTGCAATAGCGGTTTGTCAACAAGCTTGTAAAAGTATTTTACGGGAGTTTCAATGATTGTTTCGGAAGGTATTTCTCCATTCCATATTGGAATATGACTCTCAGATTTATCCGAGTCTTTCCACACTAATTTATATTTGTCATTTCTATTAGTTTTTTCCTTTTTTGGCTTTTGATCTTGCCGCACCAGAGGTACTTGGATACTGTACTTCCTGTTCTGTTTCAGGAATGTTGTCCTCATCATCAGATTCAGAATTGTAATTTTAGTGGTCACTTTCGTTGCTTGACATCGACATATCTAGTAAACAAAAATATGTAGTATCTAGAATGTACGGGAACAGTATAAACGTAATATACATACCTGACGGAAGATAAGTCTCGTCTGCCAAGCTATCATCGTCATCTTCTTCAAATTCGTCTTCAGAACTCACTGGCGGTACGACAATGTAAGCACTTTTATTTGATTTCCCATAAAATCTCTTAGGATCCATGGTAAAGTTGCATACTGTATGTTTGAATATACAACAAATATAACCACAATTTTTTTTACAAAAAAAAATCTTTTTAGTCGAATTCTATATATAGATCTAATGTTTATGTATCAAATACCACTTATTAAAATTGTTATTACTGTATACCAATAATATAAAGAAATATGATCACATATATCAGACAACCGCGTGCAGCATACCACGACCAGAACGTAATCGAATGTATGGGGTCTCAGTAGTATTGACACAAACCTTAGCCGATCGCTGTATGTTCAGATATGCAGGTAGGAGTGTATAATGATATATGTATACATTGACCGTCTACACCTGAACTTCCATAAGAAGCAATACAAAATTTACTTAGGTTTTGTATATTATAATATACAGGGTACCATAAAGGGTTGCTTAAGTCAAATGGTTAAGATTTTGTTTATTTATTCATTTTACGTTAATATACTTATAGAAACTTCGCAAATAAGTTTGTAAATATTTTCTGTAGAAGCTATAGGTAATAAATGTGTTCGATATTCTCTTCTCTTCTTGAATTTGCCTTTCATATATTAAGAAATGCATTTAACAAAAATTAGAAAAAAAAAACAAATACTTTGCACAAAGTTTATGGGAAACTATAAAAATTTAAGGGATTAAAACGTGTAATTACTGGAACTAATACAGAATATGGGTTTCTTCTTTTAATTTAAATGAAAAACAACAGAATCATATTGTATACGCGGTTAAATGTAACGATTGTTCTAAATTCTATATTGGTCAAACTATCCAGAGGTGGCGTGAAAGAAGCACCCAACATCGTAGTGACGGTCGAGTAAATCCCAAAAAAATGTACTTTGGCTACACATATACATACCAAAGATCACATTGCAAATTTTAATGATATCAGAGTTTTATTTAATGAATCTAATTATACTAAAAGAATCTGCCTTGAAGTTTTAGCTATCAAACATATTTCGGATAATATTAACACAAAAGAACAATCTTAAAATTTTACGAATATTTATTATTATCATTTAATTAAATTTATCAAATTTAAGGATTTAGGTACATTAATCGCTTTAGCAGTCTTTTGTGATTTTTTACATTTAAATGTCTTTGTATGGCCAGTTATAAATCATTTTCCAATTGATGTGTTGTGTGAATTTTTTTTTGCATAATGTATTTTCATTGCATTCAACACACTGTTTTTAAAATCTCGAAATTTAAAATCTAACGTGTCTGTTTTTTGTTTACAAAATTTTTTATCAAATATTTTGCATATGTTTTCAAATGTCAAAATTTCAAAATTGACAAAATTGTTTCACAATATTTTTAGAGCCTTGTATTTAGAAAAACGATTATCCGTGTGTAAGTTATTGTTTCTTGGTTTAAAAAATAGTTAAGACTTATTATATATTTATATATAGGTTTAAAGAAGGATTAAAATACATCCGAAACGTCACGTAGGAAACTACTGCTTTTCATTTAAATTAAAAGAAGAAACCCATATTCTGCATTAGTGGCAGTAATTTCACGTTTTAAACTCTACAACTGTCAGTCTCAGAAATGATGAAGTTTTAAAAGGTTTATAGAAATTTAAGGACCATTAAACAATAAATTCGGAATTATTCAAATATTAATGGTAAGATTCTTCAGTATGCGAGGTTAAACGGTCCGTTTAATTTAACAGTATCTCAGGCACTTTTGGTTCTACTCTGAATATTAATTTAAATATAAAATAAAAAATTTTGTCTGAAATATCAGAATAAAAAGTAACTGACAATGAAGCATAAAAAACACCGTCATTTTATGTTTAATGTCATATCGCTTTTAAATTTTTTACAAAATTTCATGCGGTTTAAAAAGGCAGATTCAACAGAATGAAGAGGTTTTTTTTCTGTATTAATAATTGCAGCAAACAACAAAGGCGCACTGCTTCGTGCCGCAGGTCAAAGGTGCGTTTAACTCTGTAAGAGATACAAAGTTAATCAAAAGAGACAGATGAGGTTAAAATTACATATACATATAAGTTAATTTAACTGTTTCTGAAACTTCTTTATTCTAGGGGACAACTTGTGCTAATATTACGTAATTTTATTAAACACTTCAATATAATAATTAATAAAATACGAAAATTATTGAATAACAACTTATTTAAATAACGGACTGCTGTTCATATTGATTGTTGTAAAATGATATCTTTGAAATATTAGTTTAAAATAGTATATCAACATGTCTGTCGTATTTAAACAAATTACCTATAATTTAATAGGTTGAGTATGGGAGATTTTTAATAATATAATGTATTACCTTTAGAAAGAGCCACTACATATGTGTTTTTACTTGGATTTGTATTGCTGGTAAAAGTATAACCTTTTTAGGTACACTACATATATCAGATTTTTTCCTCCTTAAATAGACCTTTACCCCATTAACTGATAACAGTTTACTAAATAGTTAAAGATCTGTGACATTATCTTCTTTAATGAATCGACAACCGCACTGGCTAGGTAGCTGCTCAATTTTGTGAAAGATCGCCGAAAGACGGGATTCAATTCTCCGAGGATATGACGAGATTTTTCTCGAAGCATTGTATCCCGATAGATCTATGACTCGCTGTTAGGGGCAAAGTGATTATCAGCGCAGCATTACAAACGATGAGTGCTGTGGCAAGGCCATTGAAGATATTTAAACACACAATACCCGTGATAAGTCAGACAAGCGATACAGATTCAGAAGCACTCACCACAAATAAAAGAAAACAGTATAAGGTATACATTAAGCGATCAAGTGATCAATTGAATACTTCTACTTGGATATGTATTAAAAGATTTCAACTGCCAGCATACATTTCACACTTTCATACGTTTTATTATTAATTTTTCTAATCTGATTGACATGCCACCTCCAATTCTGTTCTAAACCCGTAAATAAATTTACCTAATCCTTTAATTATTTTAGGTTTTATTCGTCCAAATTTGTTTAACATTCAATGTCTAACACTTCTATCTTCTCGTTCAGTAAATTCAGCTATACTTCTTCTTCTAATATTCTTTTTGTGTACTTTGTACATAATCAATACTTTTTTAGCAATTCATGAATCTAAATCTTGCAATTCCTTTGCTGCTAAATCCTATATTTAGAGGGTAAAAATCCTCGGCAGGTTTTAGTTTATTGCACTATTATAAACAACAATATTTTAAATACATATCACTGAATCCGCTTGTCATGAGTCTATCTAACTGCGCCAAATTAAATATTTGCAGCCTCTAAGAGATTGCACCTCCGCTCCTGGGTATAAAATAAAAAGACATGTGAATCCCATTAAAAATGATCTTTTGGAAACAGCATTTACACACCTGTTTCCCGCGCTTAGCCATGCGGTCTATTTCTAGTGAATTGTCACCGCATTTTTATTAATTTCACAATGCATTTTGTGTTTTAACATGTTGTGTTTAGTTTAAAAAAGCGCCTAGTATGACTAATTAGTATTAATGGTGCGTTTTATGAAGTTTTGTTCTGTGACTGCTAGATTCTTACTCTAATCAATTACCTTCTGAAGAAGATTTTAATAAAAATCGAAAGCTTAAGGTTTAGATAAATGAGTCTTATTTCCTTTTAATAAGGATTTTTCCATTGGCTGCTAACCCCACTAGCTCCACGATCATCTTAATTACGTTTAGTTAACGTTGTGACAGCCGTTACTCCCCTCTAACTATCATTTATGTGTATCGAGATATCAGTACTTCTGTAGTTTCAAGGTAGGCAATAATTAATTTTTAATTTAATATTTTATTTGAATTTCTTGAACTTAAAATACACTACCAATCTTCAAACTACATTCTCAACCAATGAAGATATTAGGTTTACTATCTATATAACCACTTTTGCACTAGGAATACAGAAATAAATTACGATACCTTTGGAGAAGAGAATAGAATTCTCCTAATCTAAGTTTTGGTAACGTAATGATCACCTATGTTTATTGTGTTCCACTTGCAATTCCGCGCAAACACGAGATGTTAAATCACTCAAATTCAAAAATCAATTATTTATAAAATTGATTTTTGAATTTGCCCAATGTGGATACGTCGAACAGAATATTTGATGCCTAATATATATAACTAATAGTATGTATAATAAGTAATGAGGATCTTAATTGTAACCCAAAATAAGCTACCTTGAATTTTGGCGCCAGACCACCCCCACTTTTCTCGAATACCATAAATGTGTAGGAGTAATTGTTTAAAACTAGTAAATTAGGTAACCTAAAATGGGCAAACGAAGGATCTGGAAGGGTTCAAATAATTAACATGAGATTATTCTCAGGATTGCTCTGGAGATAACCAAGAATATAAATCCGCTTTCGATGAGTTAACCTTATTCAAATTACAATAATTGATCAATATTTCTATCAAAATAAAGCTATCAAAAACAAGAACCTGTTGAATATTTACTTATAACGCTCGTATAAATTTCGTGTAATTGCTTTGCCACTGATGATTGAAAAAGTTTGTGTACGATTCGATTATTGCGTGTCAACTAACTTCACTCAAACGATTACTAAAAAACGGGTTTATATTCTCAATTATATCGCTTTATTTCACTCTTTCAAAACATACACGCGGCTTAATATCTTATATAGTTTAATTGTAGGCAGTTTCATTAAAGTTTCCTAAAAATTTATAATAGCAGTAAATAATAGTAGTAAAATAAATCCTTACAGTCATTAAT
The DNA here is from genome assembly GCA_023690525.1 of Holotrichia oblita. Lineage (NCBI taxonomy): Eukaryota > Metazoa > Arthropoda > Insecta > Coleoptera > Scarabaeidae > Holotrichia > Holotrichia oblita. The sequence goes on along the minus strand of CM043016.1, from coordinate 90,251,321 downwards.
GACAGCAATGGCCTAGCTTGCCATTTTAGTTACCAGTAAACGCGATAAACCATGCGCTTATCACGCCGATTAGCGTCCGATTGAACGTATTCAGTTTCATAATCAAAAATTTAATAAAATGAGTCCATTTTTTTGATGTATTAACTAGTGCTGCGAATCGTAATCGGTTCTATACCAAACCGGTTTTGTGTTAAGCGATTAATCGCCATCAAACGGAAATCGTAATCGAAAAATCGGTTTTGAAATCGGTTTTGAAATCGATTTTAAAATCCGTTTAAAACTCCTGTTATTTATCTATACCTCATAAAGCATGTTGTGGTTAACGTGGATGAAAAAATAAATAGGGGTAATATGAATTAATGAAATTTAATAAAATAAGTAACAATCAGTATCCTAATGTATTTATGTACTATAAAAAAGAGAATGTAGCTGCGACTCCTTTCCGCTCGAAAAAAAATATTTATATTGCGGAATCAATGTTATTGCTAAACTGGATTTATGTTTGACGATTTGTCATCATCAAAACAGAAATTTTAATCGAAAAACTTGAGTGTACCCATTTAAAAAACACATTTTAAAGCCAATTTCAAAATCGATTTTAAACCGGTTTTGAACCGATTTTTAAAATCGATTTTTTATACCGATTTTAAAACCGGTTTCAACTCAACACGATTAATCGATTTTAATGAAACCGGTTTGAGGAGAAATCGGTTAATCGATTTGTAATATTTGGCGATTTCCGCAGCACTAGTATTAACTGAATATTCAGGGTGAAATATGCTTAATACTAGCTTGTTAATTTTTTGTTAAATTTAATATAGGTATACAGGGTGGGGCATTAGTGCGAGGAAGTCCAATTGGTCCTGTATTATAAGCAAAATGAGAAAATGTTATTAAGATAAAAGTTGAAGCGCATGAGGGGCTATAACCTAAAAATATTTTAACTATACAGGGTGTCAAATAAAGACAGGGTAAACTAAACCTACTTTATTTTAAATGGGACACCTGTATATTTTTGCTGTTTATGATTCTTCTAGATCTTACCTTTATTATAATATCGGATTTTGCTATGTTATTCAGTTTACTTTAGAAGATATGGGCGGTTTTGCATGAATTTAATAACAAAATTGGCGCCTCCTACCGTACTACGGCTTCCACATAAAATAATTCATTTGCGCTAGAAACATTTCTAATGTTATCACCTTTCATCCGAAATTATTTATTTATCGGCGTATTAAATATTTATATACAGGGCGAGTCATAACTCGGAATGTTTAATTTCTCACCTATTTCAAATGGAACACCTAGTATTTTATTATTGGAGTAAGCTCCTCTTTTCACGAACTTTATTATTTATTAAACATTCCCTATAGCTAAATGTTTTAGTTTTTGAGTTATTTGCGTTTCTATAACGAAAACATGATTTGAAACAAAAACGGGTTTGATTTCAATTGGTTCACCGTAATGCTGAGCTAAGAAATAATAAAGTACCTATACGGTTGCAGTTTGTTTACAATGGAAATAGTAGCAAAACAATTAGTAGTTAAGATTCTTAAGTATTATCTGAGACAGAATTGAATGAGAATATTGATATTGATGATATTAACGAGCTTGAAGTTTTGTTATAACAGAATAATTTTATTGCTGTTTACAAGTATAGATTGATATGGTTTTTGTGGTGGGAAGAAGTAATAACAATATTTTGCTCGCAAGAAGACTTTATCCATCAGTAATTTTCTAGTAGACGACAACCAAGAATAGAAGTTTTTGAAATTTTGTTGCAGCGGTTTTGTGGGACTGAAACTATGAATTATGAAAAATCTAAATGAACCAATACCCATATAGCATGTAATCTTACAGCAAGCTGCACTTTGATTCGATTTTCACTTGTTTATCCAGCTTAACGTGGTTAGTTTAAATCAAGCTTACTCTACGCTTGAAATTCTAGCATACTGCAATAACTTACGCAGCAAAGATGGGTCAAGCATAATATAAGCTTAAAGTTCAAGTCGGTAATGCCTAAAACGTTCGGCGCAAGTTTACCATGAGCTTGCAAACCAAGTATACTTTAAGCTTGTCACGTGTAAAGTAGGATGCTTAATTCAAGTTGGATACAAGCTTGCAGCTTTCGGCGACAGCTTGAAGTAAACTGTCACCGTTGTCATGACAACTTTTATTCCAGCTTAATTCAAACTATTTTTGCTATCGGGGTACCATTTAAACAGACGAATAAATGCATCTATATTATGCACAACGGCGCCAAGTGTTAACTGATGACACCATAGATAGACCATAAAAATAAATACACAAAAAGAAATAATTCTGTAATTAATCGATGGTTTTAGCCGTTACTTTGTTAAACCACTTTATTTAATATTGTTTACTGCATTTTCAACCTTCGTGGGTCATTCTCAAAACTAAAGTGTTTAGTCAAAGCAAAGTATTATTTATTTTAAATTCTGTAATTCGTTCCTACTTTACTTTTTTCTGTTTTTTTCAAGTTTCATAATTAAATGTTATCTTGTTAATAGTTTGTGTTTCATTGTGTTATTTTATGTCATTTTCCCACTTAAGCAACTTTTAAAGCTAAAATAAATTTCACACAGGTCAATCATAGTCATACAGGTCAATCATAGCTAATACTGTTTTTTTACTCAACTTTGCGTTAGATAATGATAATTTTAGCGATTTAGGTATGGAATTGTATTTTCCCACCTAAGTGGCAGTTTTCGTCTAATATTGCTATTCAAGTAATCAAAATCAAACCCGTTTTTACTTAAAATCATGTTTTCGACTTATAGAAACGCAAATAACTAAAAAATTAAAACATTTAGCTATAGGGAATTTTTAATAAATAATAAAGTTCGTGAAGAGCGGAGTTTTCTCCAATAATAAAATACAGGATATTCTGTTTGAAATATAGGTGGGAAAATAAACATTCCGAGTTATGACTCGCCCTGTATATAAATATTGAATACGCCGATAAATGAATAATTTCCGATGAAAGGAGATCACATTAGTAATGTTTCCAGCGCAAATGAATTATTTTATGTCGAAGCCGTATTACGGTAGGAGGCGCCAACTTTGTTATTAAATTCATGCAAAACTTCCCATATCTTCTAAAGTAAACTGAATAACATAACAAAACCCTATATTATAATAAAGATAAGACCTAGAGGAATCGTAAACAGTAAAAATATACAGGGTATTCCATTTAAAATTAAGTAAGTTTAGTTTACCCTGTCTTTAATTGACACCCTGTATAGTTAAAAATATTTTTAGGTATAGCCTACCATGTGTTTCAACTTTTATCTTAATAACATTTTCTCATTTCTGTTATAATACAGGAGTAATTGGACTTCCTCGCACTAATGCCCCACCCTGTATCTAGTTGCCTGCCGTAATACCTATCCCCTCTAATGATTTTTTTTTCCAAATTAAGTTCTTCGATATGACCGCATAAGTTCACATCGACAATTAAATTGAGACGAGTTCAATTAACATAAAAGACATACATTCGCATATTAAAATGCATACTGCTTTTTGGAATATATGTAGAAGCCATTAAAAAAATAAACACATTTATTAATAATTCAATATGTACATAACTCACTATAATTTAATTCATAGCCGTATATAGAAAGTGAAAAGATGTAGTATACTATATATGCACTGCAAATAGTCCCTATAAATAACGAAAACATAAAATTGTATTACAAAGACAATAACATAAAATACAGCAAAACAGCCTTACTTTAGATGATAAATAATTGAGTACTTCCGAAGTAAATATGTACTTTTCCGTGAAAAATATGGTGGGTTCTCTTTTGTTACATTAAGCTATTGGATAAATGCGAAGCTTTTTCACAACAGAAAGATCAACGTAAGAATAGCTTCCTATACTCAACTTAATAAATCATATAGATACTTATATTTAAAAATATTCCAGATATTTCGTACTTTTGTCGCAAATATAAGGTCTTTTTATCATTTTCAAATGATCTTAACCTTGCTTATAAACATTGGTTTTTCATTTTCTAATATAATTTATTCTGTTTTATCTTTTAATTCCTGATTTCCACTTAGAGGTCAATAAAACAATAAATAATTAAATACCAATTTATTCCATAACATATAATAATATGTTTTCGTTAAATAACGATAAGATCAGATTTGGGGTTAGTCCCATCTAACCCCAAATCTTTCAAACGCATTAGCCTTCCTATTGAAAGCGGTGGAAAAAGTAACAGATATCTATATTTGAATGAAAGTTATACAGAAAGCTCAACTTCACAAAAGTCAATATGCATACAGAGCGGGCAGATCGACAGAGACTGCCCTACATGAGTCAGTCGGAATTATACAGAAAATTCTGGATGAAAGTAAAATCGCTACCTGCGCTTTTCTAGATATTTTAGGCTATATATTTTAGGTGGTTTGATAACACATCACATTACACGATTGAACGAGCACTAGAAGCAAGGGGAGTGAGTAAAACGGTAACACGATGGATAAGTGACTTGCTCTCCACAAGTACAGCTGAAACGACAGCAGGCACAGACTATTGAAATCAGAACCACTCGTGGAGCATCTCAAGGCGGCGTCCGCTCGCCTCTAATGTGGTGCCTAGTAACCTGGTAACCTGGTTTCAGAAGGTCACAAGCAGAAATGCCCTTGACAAGCTGCAACGGTTAGCATGCATATGCATCACCGGAGTTATGAAGCCCAGCAGGAGACCTAGAGGTAATTCTAGACCTCACACTCCTACACATAGCGGTGGATGGAGTGACCCTTGCGGTATTGCACAGACTGACCAGAGCGGAAATTGGAAGGAGTGTGAGACTCCATACCAGAGAGCTTGAACATCTCAAGCAGGGCTCTCCCCACTTCTAAGCCTGCCGAACGATGAGACGGTTAGGCTCGAAAAGAACTTTCTTACGAAGCTAAACAATAAGAGAGAATAGAAAGGAGAATCTTCTACCTACTCCCTAAAAAAATAGTATGTGGACGGTTTTAAAACCGACAAAGGAACAGGTGCAGCAGTATTTGGGCCAGGAACCGAACCCCGAGAGCCAATGGGGATGTACCGTAGCGTCTTCCACTGGACATCAACGCCATTGGAAAATGTGGTCAATTGGACCCGGGGGAACTATCGAAAGCAATTTTATCCGATAGAGATCATCAGCTCGAAATTCGTCTAGAAGTGCTGTAACAGGCTAAACAATCTCGGCAAGGAAAATAGAGTTGCATCATACTGGGTACCAGGATATACTGGAACCGGAGGCAACGAGGAAGCTAATTTATTAGCAAGGAAGGTCGCCACAACTTTGTTTGAGGGACCCGAAACGTTTTGCGGTATAGGGATGAGCATCTCAAAGACAGAGAGGAGAGGCTCAGAATATTTCTCTGGAAGAATCTGCCTGTTTTGAGAAGATATTCCTTAGAAACTACAACAATAATAGAGCAAAAATCTTGCTAGAACTAAGTAAAAGCAGACTACGCATCCTCACAGGTTTTCTTACACGGCATTGTCACCTTGGGGAACACATGACAAGAATGTATATAAAACAGAATAGCGACTGTAGGTTCTGTGGGGCGGAGGATGAAACTACCTGACATCTAACGGCATCCCTATCACGGAAACCCGAGCCAATTGTCTCGGCAAAGACGCCATTATCGAAGACGAAATACCTTCTCTAAAACTATCACAGCTATTATAGTTTATTAAAGCTGTTAGACTGGACACGAAATTATGAGAGCGGGCAAACTCCGGAAACTTACAGTTCATGCAAGGAGGCACAATAGATCAATAGGTCGCAGTGCAATATCACGCTTAACTAAATCTACATAATCTAATGATGGATTGTGTTTTTGAAAACGGAAAAGTAGATTGCACTTCCTGAATAATGCGGGATTTTTTACTATTAATACATATAATGTTACCTCTTAAGGAAAACTCCTAAAAGGTATCATTCAGTAAGTCAGAAAATGTAGTGTTTTCAGTTATAAATATTTTAACAACGTAAATAAGTCTATGAAATGTTCAATATCACTCAACGATGGAAAATATAGGTAAAATAGATACTTTTATGTTAAAAAATGTGTACCATTCTCAGGAAATAAAAATACCAGTTAAGGTAGAAGTACCAATAGATGATACCTTAAGACTATGAGTACGATTAAATATTTTCATTTAATTCAGTTTAATGAATTATGATATTCATTTTTTAAGGTATATTTTGTCTGATGTTTGTTTATTTAGCCAATAACTGGGAAAAACTGACAAAACAAGGTAAAATGTTTATATTTTATGATAAAACTCAAAATGCAAAATTGTCATACATAAATGGTCTAGAGTAAACATACACGTTATATTTAAAATAGCTAGATGTCACTTACAGTATGATGTTTCCTTAATATTTAATTTTAATCGGTTAAACTGTCACCTACTAGGACGCTATCATGCATTTACATTTACCTTACTTCAAATTCAAAGTTAATCTACACTGCAAGTGGAAGTATCAGCAAGTTTTGATTTGTAGGAAAACATAAATATTTATATCAGTAAAGAAAATGTACATACATTTAATTATAATTAACTTTTCTGAAAATGTTAAAGCATTATTTGTATATAAATAGGGTGATTCTCGCGTAGGTTAACTACAAAATCATTAAGTAAAATACTCACAGAAACAATAATATATATACATGTGTATATGTATACAAAGAATGTACTTCAAAATAACTTCCAACGATTGTAATTTATAGTTTCTAACACAATATAAACGTTAAACTGTAAAAGAACGGTGTGTACTTTATAATCTGTATTTTATTCATAACAAAATACCTATGTACATATAAAACATAACGTGCTCGATTAAAATTCAGAGAATAGATAAATAAAATTTATCTCAAGTGATTGTTAAAGCGGACGCAAGTTATGTGATTTAAGTCGTTGTGACCTGGGCGAAAAGCTGTCGTATTTCATTGAATCTAGTAAATGCAGGAAATTTTACCTGAGGTTTCATTCAATTACCAAATTTTAAATTTATGAAATTCTTCAATGCCTTAACTAAAATTTGAAAATATTGAAAATATTATAGGAGTATTTTAAACTATATTTGTATTATGTCACAAATGAAAATCAAATTGTGAGCACACTCTTGAATACCGGCACACAAGAATAACAAAAAGAATACTACTTCCAAGTTTTTTCGTATCACTTTTGAGATTCTTGTCCTCTTTTACCTAACTCTAATCGCAAGTATCATTTCTTACCTAGCATAACTTCTGACTTACATGCAGTCAATAACAAAGTTAAGTTATCAAGCTAATTAATAGTTTAGTTTAATCCCATTAAAGAGCACTAAATTATTCGATCGTACGACTGAATTACGAATTGTGAGTGCACCACGATTGTTCTGCAATAGAAGCGGAGAAAATACGTACCTACCCATGAGATAAGCGCCGACAGCTCATTGATAGAAGATTTCCAGAGAAAAGAAAACTATTATAACAACCCTGACAAAACGGTCTAGCCACAAAGCAACTTTGATAGCGTCCTCCCTCTCCTGACATCCTCGACAAATAGAACCAGATACAAGGTTCAACAACGGTAACTTGCCTCAGATTCCTCATATTGCAACTAAGTATATGGCTAGTTGTGTCACTGGATAGTTTCCTCAGTACAGCCTTAACAGTTTTTTGACAAATCGTCGACGACCAAAATCATGTTTTTGCCTTAGCATTGTATTTATCTCCTGACTCATAACCTTATGTGTTCCCAGGGTGATTCTCGTCCTATAGAAGGTATATTTAAAGTATTTCTTGCTGATCTCCAGTGATTTAGTTGTCCATCTTCAGAATTCGTTTACAAACTCGAAATGAAAATATGTCTGGATTAGTGGAATGTGCTGTAATAATGAATACTGTACACTGTACTATAAATAAACAAATCGCCATCGAGTATGTGAAAACTTATTACCTACATGATACAGCTGCATATCATTATCATTTATATTTGAGTAACAAATCAGAAGGCTTTAGCGCCGCGACGTGAGAACGCACTGTAGTTTGTTCATTTCTTCATGATAAAAACTGTTATTTGCAAACAAGCACATGGATAACACTACAATCGTTATGCATTGGTAAAAAGTCAAAGAACTTCAACTTGATTTTAATACGTAAAGTTATTTCCAACACAGTAGTCAGCATCATATCTCATTAAATTTTTATACTGAACCTGCAAACTCCAGTCGAGTTTTTTCTACCGATAGGGGTGTTATCTTGGGATGCTATCAATTCTGTAGTGTAAACAGTAGAAAAATGTACAAAGAAAAGGGTATTTTGCACGCACTAGGCCAGGTCAGTTCAGGCGTAATACGTTGAATCCTACAAGAAAATACAATGAGATACCTGCGCGAAACAGTAAAGATTCCAACTTCAGTTGTAGAACTTGATAAAAGCTGCTCTACTTTAGTATAAAAGACTCAGCTGGTAACCAGTACTGTATATAAGTTTGCAATGTTTACAATTAGTTTGGTGGTATAAGAAAAACTACTGATAGAAATAATTGTTTCAATCCCGGTCATTCTCATCCAGCATCAGTTTTCCTTAACATATTCATTAATATACTTTCGTGTATAAATATTTTTTAACGAATTTATTAAAAATTATATGCTTCAAATTTGTAATACGCGTCAAACTCAACGTGTTCACCCAGTGGCAAGCTTTATACATTAATTTTCCAGTTACATGTTTTCAGTGTGTATAAAATTTTGAAAAAAAATTGTATTTACCCAAATGGATACATTTTATGCTGTTCATATATGCCTGGAATCTCACGGGAAATTCGCACTAATTCACGTCACATCAATAAAATTGTTGATCAGTAACGTATATGATCATTGCCCTATTATTCATTGATGAGTTATGTACAAAAATAAAACCAGTTTTAGCGCCAGAATTGTAAATTCGATCAACTAATAATTCTCTAAAAAAAATATATATATATATATAAGTATATAATATGTATTCGAAATTATTTAAATTAACAGGCAAGTAATAAATTAAATATGAATGTTATAAAATGTTGAGTTGTTATAAATAGTATTGAATAAACATTTAATATAATTATAATAAAATATATAAACGACAAAGTTAGTATTAGGTTCTGATAAGTAAATCAAGGAAAACACAGGAAAAAGCCTACAACCGCACCCAGTTGGAGCAAATAATCAAATAAAAGTACCACTAAATGAAACAGTACGCCATATAAAAATAACAAGAGCGCTGAAGAGATAGTTTGATGAAATAACTACTGAATACAATATACCATTCAATAAAAAAATTTGGAAACAAAGACAAAACTGGTTAAATATAATACTGGTACTGATCTTGAAAAGACTAGATAGTATCTGATGAAATACGATTCTTTAGATACAGTATGTAAAATATTCGCGACACTGAACAAATTTAAAACATAAAAAATCTATCGGGAAGTACCAATGTAGTCCCAGACGAGGAACATCTGTAATCTACCAGGTATGTATATACATCCTAAGAAATATCAGCCAACATAACTTGGTAATTCATGCAATCTTTATATACTTTAAACAATCAAAACCGACTAGAAATGGAATTAATCCACAAAATAATGATGATACTAATAATACTAAAGCCCGTCTGCGCCGTTTACAGTTCCAGAGAGCAAATAACCTTTAATCTCTAATACTCGTATGTACGGATTATATTCAAACCAATTACGTTGCCATAAATTCCGTCGATAATTTTAGCTATCTCCTCCGCGACGTAAAGTGTTGATACCTAATTATTATAAGTTCTCGTTTTCTAGCCATTTTTAATGTGTATTCTGTTGTGAACCATGACGTCATTAGCTAACTATGTAACTTTTAACTTGCATTTTTTATTACTGCATAAAATATATGTAGAATGAAGAAAAGACAGGCAGGTCAATGAATTACACTTTTCTGTAATAAACAAACAAAATGTATGAAAAACGAAGACTAATGGAATATCTATAGAAAGAAAAAAAAACTGACAAAAGAATTTAATTGCCGGTATTAATTTATGTTTTTTGCGTAAAAGCATTTACCTCGAATTACTTAATAACCTAATAGATTCGTTCATAAAGGCTACTCATTTCAAATTGTCAAAACAAAAGGCACATATGTACATGCAACTATATTATTCATAAATCTGCTTTTCACCTGATTAGTTGGTTTTGATCGTTGGAAACTAGCGTCTAGTCGACATGCTAGAATTGAGATATATTATTAATAAGTTGGATGTACTATTTGCGAGAAATTTATCGTTTTAAATTATTCCTATCGGTGAAAAGAATCGCACGAAATTTTGGGAAAATTTAATTCCATAATATGTAATATCTCTAAATCATCATCCAATTTTGTTCTAATTTTTGAAAAATGTACCAGCGAACATTCAATTAATTCCTACGTCTTTAACAATCGAAACAAGATGTAGAAACAATATCCCAATAGCTGGATAAGGCATGGAAGTTCAGCCAGACCAGGAAGGTAACCGGACCTAGTGCATTTCGACTAGTTCGGATGAGGATATCTCAAAATTATTGATGTACAATCAATGACACCTAACAATATCTACAAATGAATAGAAATGCCATTCTTTTTCGTAGCATCAAATATGCTAAAAGACAAGCTTTTGCATTGAAAACAACGAACATCGTTTTAAACATTGCCGAAATCATTAATTTTGTGGTATGTATTGTTTTTATGATTAACTCAGCTGCAACGACTTTCCATACTGTATTGCTTATAGAAACTACCCACTGTGCTCTTTCTGTGTAAACTGTCTGGGTAAGTGTGTTGATATGGTTTTGTTACATCATCTCACCATAAATAATGTCGGGGCTGGTAATTATGTAGAGGCGTTATACTAAGCATCACCGACAAGATTAGAATCCCGGACCACAAGTGGTGCCCCATTCTCACGGCCAGCCACTCTTCTCTCTGCGATTATCGAGCTGTGTAACTTTATCATGGGTTTAATAAGATGTGGTTATGATATTACATTTTGTCTATAGTTTTTTATTGTAATACCTAATCGATGTAAACTAGAAAATAATAATTAATGTATAGCCCGTAAATATATCTTTATATAATTCAATGTATAAATCTTAGCCGTACATATATATCAAATTAAAGAGAAATCTTGGCATTAGCGGCTATTATTGAAAATGATAATTAAAATTAATTAATAGTCACTGTCATTCGTCACCACGCAACGACGCGTTTCGATTTTATAAATCTCTTAATTTTAATTATCATTTTCAATAATAACCGCTAATACCAATATTTCTCTTTAATTTGATATATTTATATATTTACATATACAATATAGTAGATATTCCATTTAAAATAAGACATTTATTTGCCTTTCACGTACCTAACGAAAATTTCAAGTAAGGTTTTAATTATCCTAAACAATTTTTAGAAAACAGTTTTCATGTTTGACATGTCATTGCCTGTTTCCTAGGTCACGGCATTTAAATCACTCCCATTTGAAGCAATCTGAAGCCAATACAATTAGGAATTTGTAGATTTCCGGCTGTGTTGGTATATATGGAGCTACGCACGACGCGTTAGATTCAATTTAACTCTGTTTGTGATAGCTGAACGTCTTTTGATTTCATAATGTCCTGTGCGTGTACAAATAATCGCAACAGCTTCTGTTATGTATGTGCAGAATTTGTTACCCAACGATATAAACGGAATATTACGTCTATAATAGAAAATCTATATTTTCACTATTTTGGTCTAAAAATTAAATATCAGAGCAAGGAACGGGCTCCTTACATTTGCTGCCCACAGTGTACTGCTGTTACTCTGCGGGGCTGGTCAAACAATAAGAACAGCGCTATGCCATCTGCAAGATCCACGTTTGGCGTGAATAAACGGACCATTTAGTTGAGCGTAGGTTTTTCACGACTGTCGTTTACTGCATTGAATTCTTCCGGATGTTCTTGTGTAGATAAGTTTACACTTGACGTTTCTAAAGACTTTAATCTTTATAAACCCTCTGAAAAAGAAGACAGCCGAAAAGATCAACCGAACGTCAAGTATAAACTTACCTACGCGACAACACCCGGAAGAATTCAACACAAACGGGCCATTTGTCTGATTAATACTTTTGCTACACGAAAACTTGTGGGTTCTCCAACACAAATAAGACCAAGATTACTTACGTTACTGTGTCTTCTGGGACAGTTTCAATACAGAAGCCTTGCCAGTACCAAGACCTATAGGTGTTCCGAGTAAAGAATATGCAATTACAGATGCAGAGGAAGAAATTTCCGAGTTATTATCGACCAGCAATGATAAATATTTGCCATCTCTAAAGAACGGACCTCACTTAGTAAATCAGTCAGAATTAAATTCGAGATATGAACTTGTCAAAAACTCAAGCAGAAATACTAAGATCTAGACCTCAAGGATGGGAGCTCCGGCCACGAATATTTCTGTGTATCGTAATCGCCAGAAAGCACTATTACAGTATTTTTCAACCGAAGAAGGCATTTTATTCTGCAATAATATCGATAATTTTATGCTGACATTAGGTCATCAACACAACTCAGAAGAATGCTGTCTTTTATTGATGCTTCAAAATTAAGTTTGAAAGCTGTCCTTTTGCACATAGCAGGCGTTTATCCATCAATCCTAGTTGGCCACGCAGACCATATAAAGAAAGCATAAAAATATGACTCGTCTTCTCGACAAAATTAATTAAGACATGTATAAATAGAATATCGGCGCTGACCTCAAAGTTGTAGCAGTTCTACTCGATTTACAACACAACACAAACCACTGCTATTACCTTCGTGAGTGGGACAGTCGATCGAGATATTCGCACTACGTTGTTAAAGATAAGACAGTCAGGGTTCAGTATATTCCTGGACAACAGTATATAAAGTACTAGTGAAAGTTGATAAAAAATAATTCCACCACCACTGCACATCAAATTAGGTTTGATGAAGCATTCCGTCAAAGCAATGGATAACCATTGGTCGTGGATTCCAATACCTTCAACAAAAATTTCCCAGTATTTTAAATGCAAAACTTAAAGAGGGAATATTTGTAGAGCCCCAAATTAAACGTTTACAACAAGATGCACAATTTGAAGAGATTTTAAATGGCTTGCAACATGGTGCTTGAAATGCTTTTAAGAGTGTGACCCAAAATTTTCTAGGAAACACAAGATCTGAAGTGTACTTCTTAGAAGTTACTATGAACTGGGTTGTAACATGAGCCTTTTAAAATACATTTCTTTACAGTCGCACCTAGATTTCTTTTCCCCGAACCTCGACGACGTCAGTGAGGAACACGGCGAAAGATTTCATCAAGACATTTCTGTTATCGAAAAACATTGACAGGGTAAGTAGAACAGTGAAATGTTGGCTGATTATTGTTGGAGTTTGATAGCAGAAAGTACTCGTACCTTAGAACAGTATAAGCGAAAAGTATAAAAGAAAAACAGTTTAAGACAGAATGTTTGTACCAAAACCTAACGTGCCAGAATAAATTTGTTTTATTGTTATTATTACAACTGTAAGAGAAAGAAAACCAGTAAAGAAAAATTGAAAAAATTAAAATTTGTTGCCTGGTGTAATCGACAATATGTCGTGCTTAAAATATACCTAAATAAAGAACTTCTAGAAATATAGAGCGATTAAATGATGAACATACGTTGTTTCTGTACGTAATGAATTATTTTCTAAATGTATGTTAACATTTCTATTCATCATAAAATATTCGCGCTAATTTATATACATAATAGATTAGTATCACTTAAACACAACCATAAATTTAACAATGGCCACTTTTAACAGCAAAATAACTAATGGTATGTATATGGAGCAGGTAGAATATAGAAGTAGGCTTTTAGAGAAATACAATACACATGTTATAATAAATAGATTCTTCAGAGAGAAATCCTTTATCATTTCAATATGACAGCTTTCAGCTTTTTGTTAAAGGTATAGAAGAATAATATTGTATATACATATAATAAGAATTAAAATATGTATAAAAATAAACATGGTTAAACTGTAGCTTCCAAAAACAAAATACCGTTTGGAAACACTTTTCATACCTATACAAAAAGCAATTTTGTTCATTCTGTTAATTATATAAAAACAGCTCTAGCTTCAATAAACAGAGTATTTAACTCTATGTCAAAATGTGTTTCCTTTTAACAAACTTCAGTACTCTAGAGGATTTCGCAAAAAGTAAACGAAAGAGCAGTTCTCAGAAAGTCGCAATCAACACTAATACATACTCTAAACCACCGCTAAGTAAAATTTTTCTTCGTAAAACTTGAAAGTAGATTAGTTCTTATAGCTTGGATATATTTCATTGAGGATTTTAAGCAAGTTTCGAGTTTTAGCAAAGAAATAAACTATAAACAAGTACGTAACTTTTAGCAAAAAATATTCTCTCACCTACGTACCTACTAGGAAAACATGTACAGATGGATCATTAATAATTATTAGTAACTGTTGATGTGATATGTAGTTATATGATCATAATGAATATAGTACATAATTCAGTCAAACACGGTTATTTAACACCATAGTAGTTAATTATTACCAATAACAATGTCGATTTTAATGAGGAGATTTATTAAAGAAATTACTTTGCTTTTTATTTCAAAAATTAATTACGACAATAATTGTAAAGTATTTATTTAAACAATTGTAATTGTAACATGGTCTATCGAGATATGTAACATTAAACATCTGTGGTCATATCATAAATTCACATAACATTCACACCTACCAACAATACATACTTATTCACTAATTTAAAAACATCCATTATAATCAAAGTAATGCCATCTATACATTAAACTGCAAAAACTGTAACAAATGCTATATCGATCAGGCGAAATAATATTTAAAGAAATTACTTTATTATCACTAATACACTGTTATACATATCACCGCTGAAACTGCTATGTCTAAGCACTCTAAAGATAGGGAACATAATTTTTATTTTGGAAATTATATTATCTATCTTTACGCACCATTTCATTTTGGCAATAACCACTTATAAGTAACACTTGGTTCTTCAATAATACGTAGTTTAGCTTCGCACGATGATTTTTCAGGCATAATCATTTAACCCCTTAGAGTGCTTTCCACTTGTCGGCAATAAAATATGAATAAACATGGATTTAATTTTTTCTTAAATAGAATCACCTAATGTATTCATTTCTAGAGTTTATGTGAACCCAGTGCTGATTTCGAAAATACAGTGAAATCTGTTTAATACGAAAACGCTTAAGAAGAAATATCGGTTAACACGAAACCATAAAGCTGTCCCGAAAAAGTAGGTACTACGTATTTGCATACATTTTTTTTCTCTTAACACGAAACAAAAATTGCTTAAGGTGGGCACAATACCATAGACGATTCGTAACAGATGATCACGTAAAAAAATGGCCGATTTAAAACATCTAGCAGTATATAGAGGACTCTACTAATATCAATCTCAACAAATATATTAAATTAGCTAAAATCAGTTTCGAAATATACATCTCCGCTTCCACGGTTGCGTACCTACCTATCAGGTAATAGAAAATGTTGAGAATGTAATCGTACGATGTGTATGGCCTTCGCGTATTATAGATACCATAAACTTGTTGCAATTAATTATAAATATCTACAATATAATCGACGGTTTTAGCCGTTTCTTTGATACTGTAAATACTGTTAAACCATTTAATTTAATTAAATTAACAAAGCAAAGTATTATTTCTTTTATTTTACAATATTTGTATTTCAGATTTTCATTACATGGATCTATAACGTAAGTGTAGAATATAAACTATTCTCAAGCTGTAAGAAATGATCGGTTTTGTACTTCCAGCAAAAAAATGCAAATATCTCGTTTAGACTATATACGTTTTACAAGAAATGTGTATTATGCATATACTATATATGTAAGTACATAAAGTACTACTAAATAGGTATATGGATAATTTTATATTTCACCTATGTTAAAATTTACCGAAAGTATCAAAGAAAGGAAAATACAACATTCTGTATTGTCTTTCTCTCAATGGACCTACTAAAGCAAATGTACGCGGATACGGGCAGACGGGTATGATATTCGCGATAAATACAAACTTTTTATTAGGAACAAAATAAATAACTCTGCCAAATTAAATTTTATTTATTATTTTATATTTAAATAGCATACATTGGATATACATATGTCAGTCTGGCATACAATGACGAACACATATGTATGTAAAATAAACTTTCAACGTATTTTTCTTTGATATCTTGAGTGATGGCACAGCCCTGCTTTGATAACTTCCGTATGTGGACCATTGAATTGGCAATTTATATGCACTTTAACGGAATGTAGACGTTTTACTGAGTTTAATACGAACCCCCTTGTTTGCGGAAATCAGTCTAAGATACCTAAAAATCGATCTAAAAAGTGCTATTTCTAGGTTTTGTTTCGCTAGTGTTTTGACATTTCTGAGGATTTTCAGTTGATCCAGTCAGAATTACGAAATATCGAGCGGCAATTTTAAAAAACGTCGTTGAGGAATATAAAAATAATAATCATTTTTGATTTTGCAGTATCTTTTAATACAATTAGTAAGTATATTTCAGTGACTAAAAAACATTTCTTCTTTTGTGTTTTATTAAATTTAAACAGCGAAATTTGATGTTAAGGCATAAAATTTATTTTTAAAATAATTATTTACGTGTCATATACACAATTAAATGTGTAAGTTAATATTAAGAAAAAATTATGAATATTTACATACTATTTTGGCTAAATTTGAAGATATTTTTAATATTAGATTTAACATTTTGTCAAATGTCTCTTAATTGTTATTAATTGGAATGCATCGATTTCATTTATAAAAAAATGTTCTTTGCTTATGCCCGGTAACCATGGTGACTGTGACTGTTATGCACCTAGATTATTTGAAGTTACAATGTTGGTAGCAGTCTGGACGCGGACGATGTGAATCAAATGTGAATATCGCATGCAGTTGTTGGAACTTGTCATCATCTTCGAACGTTTCTCTTATTAAAAATGTGGACGACAGATTTGAGGAAGTTAAAAAACTTCAATTTTAACAAGTTATCAACGTATTGGGAACAACGCGGACATGGGGAACTTTCGTAGTTCATGCACTGGATAAGCCACTAAATATTTGAAAAAATGGGCGTGATTTAGTTCGCGCCGCGCATGTTGATTAGCGATTTTTTCCTAATTGCAACCGGTCCATTAAAACTAAACTAATTCTTTAGATACGTTCCTATTTTATATAATGTATTTGCACTAAATTTAATAGAATACACGAGGAGATATGTTTTTTAGTTGCTGAAATCTTTCAGTATTAAAAGATACTACAAAATATAAATGACTATTTTTTCATTCCCAAACGACGTTTTAAATTACCGCTCGATCTTTCATAATTCTGACTGGATGAGCTGAAAATCCTCGCAGAAATGTCAAAACACCAGTGAAACATAACTTACAAATAGCACTTTTTACTTCGCTTTTTCCTAGACTGATCTCCGCAAAAAAGGGGGGTCATTTTGAACTCAGTAAAACGTGTACTTTCCGTTAAACTGCATATAAATTGTCAATTCAGTGGTCGACATACGGAAGTTTAGCCAAGGTAAAAAATAAATACACACGTTTTCACATATTTATTCTGTAACTGTAAAAAATCAAGGTGGATTCATGTCAAAAACCATTTTTGTAAACAAGAAATCTGGAAAGAAAGGTGACGCGTGCGCATTGAAGCCTTGGTATACTCGAAGATATAGATATGCAGCTGCATACAGTGCTATCACGGTTTGATTTCGGATATTGTGAAGATCAAGGACCCATATAATAATACAATTCTTCAGTGTAGCGGGTGTAAGGTATTTTGAACGCTACCTCACTGCTTAACATCTGCAGCATATTTCCTGGTTTCAATAAACATAATAGTGTATATCAAACTTGTCTTATTTTCCTACAAAAAAATATATTTTTCAACGAAATACACAAACATTTTAATTTCTTTGTAACGTTTGTTTTTAAAAATGAACAAATTTTCTATTTCATCCATAATACATTTAAAAGTTTGTTGTATTTGATATTTATTTCTTACTATATGTATAATTTATGCAGAACGAAATAAATTATTTTTAGTACAGGTAAACTTTCAAATACATACATACACAACCTTGCATAAAATTATGTAAACAATTTTGGATATAATCTTTTTGTGTTTTCTCATAAGATTTTGTTTGCACTAAATAGAAAACGTACAATTTGATAACTTGAGTTATGATTTTTTTCAACTTACCCTTATAAACATTGTTTTTGGCAGCGATTACTAAAATATTTTCTTTGTCTTATTTCCTAAATTTATCAAATTAGGCAACCTAATACGCACAATCAATTATCGACATCTTACAGACAAGTGCCAAAGTTAATTTGGCAGATATTAATCATATAACTTGTTGTAGCTACTGACATAGCTTTTACAAAAACGAATGCTTTATTTACAATTTTCGCAATTTGGCATTCATCTACGATTTTTTCCTTATATTCTAAATGCAAAATTATTTCAATTCATTGCTATTTACTCGTTGTTTGAAATAAATTTTGACGTTATTTTTACAAACAAAATAGCTTAGTCCCTCCGGAGGCATCATATCGTCATGTTTAATACAAAATATACAATTAATTCTTTCTAAATCGGCCAAAAGCTATAAAAGTTTAATTCAGTTACCGACTGAGGAATCTACTATATTTTAACCGCACCTTAACACGAAAAGTTATCGTTTCTCGGAATGTGCAAAATACTAAAAGCAGCTGCCGCGTCGGCGAGAATAAAAAGGTGTTTGAAATCAAAGCGAATGAGACAATGTTGTTTTTCTAAAAAGGACAATACAAAAAATACATCAGATATAACATCGGTATCACCCAACGGCACAACTTTGATTGACTAATCGGGATACGTGTTTCGAGAGCGCGTAGGTTCTCAGTATCAACCGAATATCGACTGTGTTCAATATATCAGAATATTTTTCAAAAACATTATAAACGTTTTAGGGGTTTTTTTTTAATTACAAATTATATATTAAATTTCAGTAACTTCGTGTTAATATTTTTGTTTCATTGATTTTCTTTAAAGGCATGCAAACATATCTATGTAAATAAAATGTAATAAACGAATTTTGTTGAGTATATGTACATATTTACATATGAACTTTTTGTAATATCCTTTAGCATGAAAAAATATTTCGGTCCCGTCATTTTCGTGTTAAACGGATTTCACTGGATATAACATTTGGGATCTAACATTCCAAAGATACAGTCACTTAAAATTAGTATATCAGAATATTACAATGCAACAATTACTATAGCTTAATACGACATACATAACAGCCAATAGCTAAGTATTTCAAACAAATATTTAAATTACTTTAAGTACCTACCTGTATCTTGCAAACTATCAACGTTAGGTTGTACTTGTTACTTTTTTAATAGAACATCCTATATATTTGTCCATTTCTGGATCCCTTTAAAGTTGAAAAATGTGTATATGGTACCTATACACATTTTTGAATTCAACACGTCACATAAAATCCAGAAGAGGACAAATATATAGGATGTTCTATTCGAGAAAGTGTGGAGTAACAGGTATAGTTTGCAGTATTAACAATATCTATTTAATTTGCGCCTGCATTGTGACGTTTTCTTTCATTTTATGATAATCGTGCATTGTACCTCGCGTAACTTTCCGTTTTTAGAGCCATTTCTTGCCGGTGTGTTTTTTGTGAGGCTAGTTTTTGGCGAATATACAGGTATAATTTTTATTCTTGCTTTATATTTTCCTCTGTACTCCGTTCGAGATCCTATCCGTTGCTCTATTTTTCCTTTTGTCTGTTGGCTAAAGTCGCTGCGAAGAGCACCGCTAGCGTGAAGTGTGTGTCCTTACCTTCTGCCTCCTTTGGCTCTCAATAAAATGGCACCGTCATTAACGTGTGCATGTTGCAAAACTGCAGTAGAGGAGCATAAATCTATCAAATGTAATATCTGTAAGAAAGTATTTAATCATGCTTGCATCGATATCTCAGTTTCTGAGATTCGGATTATGAAAACTAAGCGTGGTTTTACCTGGACTTGCGATGGTAGCGCTGTTATAAGCAATGATATCTCCGAACTAAAAGCTGTTATATTGCAGCTTAAAGGCGAAGTAGCAGATTTAAAAGCTCGTTCCGAGAAAAAAAACTACTATCGATGACGATATGTTTGAAACTATCATCGAGGAATTTCAGGAGCGCCAAAACAGGCAAACCAATTTCATTCTATATGGAGTGAGTGAAGAGCAAGGTATTGCTATAAACGATCGAAAGAGGGAGGACTCTAATGTTATAACTAGTGTTTTGTCCTATTTATCCATAAAGTCTCATTTCTCCGTGTCTCGTATTGGGAAATTTAATGTAAAAAGTATTCGACTCCGTCCAATTCGTGTCTCACTTGAAAACCACCAATTAGTACGCAACGCAGTCTTTGCCTCGAAAAAATTACTAAACAACCCATCACTTAAAGATTACAAAATATCGTTCGAACACCCAGACAACAACAGTATTTTAACAATTTGAAAGCTTCTATGCAGCGACGTGTAGCTAATGGGGAATCTTTGCGGATGAAGTATTTCGACGGGGTCCCTAAGATTGATTCTACGAATTTAAACTGAATACGCCCAACAGTAGTTTATCAATATACTATCAAAATGTCCGCGGTTTAGGAACTAAGGTTAACGAATTTTACACATCTGTATTGGCTTTCAACAACGAAATTATCTGTCTGACTGAAACTTGGTTATCTAGCAACGTCTACAGTTCGGAATATTTCCTGAGAACTATTTGGTCTTTCGTGCGGATCGAAGGTTTGATGAAATTGGCCGTTCTCATGGGGGAGGAGTCCTGGTGGCCATCGCGGATACTATCAACGCATCTATGATAAATTTGGATCATCTACTAGCCGAGTCGCCTTACATCGATATTATTGGATATAAATATGTGGTGAACAGTGTTGTATTGAATGTATTTGTACTTTATATTCCACCTAACATACCCATATTCCATCTTGAATCGTTTTTTGAATTGTTTGAACAGTTGATCTCTACTTTAAACAATGTATTTATTGTAGGTGACTTTAACTTTAACGATCTCAGATCTCAAGTACTGCAAAGTTTGCTTGACATATGCGATTTAAAACAACATAACAATGTCTTTAACACAAATGGTCGCATTTTAGACCTCGTCATATCTGATCTTCATTGTCGGGTTGATCGGGAGGAATCCCCATTTGTTGCGATTGATAATTATCATCCGGCCTTAAATATAACGGTCACGTCTAAATTCCACAAACAATCTAACTTTCCACTGAATCCAATTAAAGCCTATAACTTTAAGAAAACTAATCTTCCCTCACTTATGGATGCCTTGCAACGCACTGACTGGAATTTCCTGAATCATGTCGCCAATGGCAACGTAGCATGCGATTTATTCTATGACGTATTGTTTACTATCTTTGATACTCATGTCCCAGTTTTTGTCAACGAAACCAACAAGTATCCAAAGTGGTTTACACGCGAAATTATTTCAAATATTAGGCTAAAGGATAAACTGTATAGAAGTTATAAACAATACAACAATGTTAATTCCCTAAATGAGTTCCGCCGCCTACGCGCAGTAATAAAGAGGCAAATAGCTATAACGCATTCAACTTACCTTCGTAATATTGAATCTAGGCTGGTAAACGATCCCAAGGAACTATGGTCCTATGTGCGCACACAGAAACGCTTGAGTAGAATACCCAGCACTATGATTTATAACGACGTAACGCTTACCAACCCACAGCTAATTGTTGATGGTTTTGCGAGTTATTTTAGCAATGTCTTTACATCACCTTCCGCCCCGCAAGCATCTCCTAATAATACTATAAACACTATCGACGTGGAGGTCAATGGGTTTGGGATAGATGACGTTATGAATTTAATTGGCAAATTAAAACATCCTCACAGCTCTGGCGATGACCAAATACCAGTGTTTTTGATCAAGGGTTGCAAAAACCAACTAGTGCATCCATTGGTATGTATTTTTAACCTAATACTGAAGACCAGAACATTTCCCGAAAGGTGGAAAATTGCACGCGTCATACCAATACTGAAAAGTGGAGATTCTGAGAATGTAACTAACTACAGGCCCGTATCGATTCTATGCACCTTTGCAAAAATCTTTGAGCAATGCTTGTATACGAAAATTTATCCGACAATTGCAACTAGTTTCTCTCCTTTTCAACATGGATTGGATCCAACATGGAAGATATACGATCTCTAATCTATCTTGCTATGCGCAATTCATTTCCAAGGTCTTGGATAGCGGCGGTCAAGTAGATAGTATTTACACTGATTTCGCAAAGCCTTTGATCGTTTAGACCACAGCATTATTCCTTTCAAACTACGGTCGTGTGGATTTAATGAAGCGTTAGTTGTTTACGTCGTACTTAGCTAACCGAATTCAGTACGTATTTTATAATGTTTAAGCTTCTAAAAGTTATATAGCTACTTTAGGGGTTCCTCAAGGCTCAAACTTGCGACTGCTTATTTTCAACATTTTTATCAACGATATTAGCGATGTTATATCGTCTCAAAAACTGCTCTTTGCGGATGATCTTAAAATCTTTGCCCATGTTACCTCCTCCGAGCACTGTGCTATGCTCCAGAATGACCTTAACAATCTACAGAATTGGTGTATAACAAATAATCTATCTTTGAATGCGAACAAATGTAAAATCATATCCTTCAGTCGCCAATCAACAATAACACTCTTCGATTATACAATGAATAGCAATCTACTTTCACGCTGCGATATTATTAGGGATTTAGGTGTTTACTTTGACACCAAGCTCACATTCAAACATCACATCGACTCGATTACTAAATCTGCTAGGAACTCTCCGGGTTTTATCATCCGTAATTGTAAATCTTTTAAAAATATTAATACACTGGAACCTCATCTACAGTCCGCGACAAAAGTATAGGCCACCCATACATTTTAAAGAAAATAAGTATTATATGAAAAATTTTGATTAGGCAACCCGTATTGGAAACATATAAAGTTGGTTGCAGTAGTTTCTGGTACTGGCATTGCGAAAGCGATAACCCCACATTCAAATGCGACAAAAGTGTAGGCCATGTCATCAGTTTCAGTTTTGTTCTCAACGGGTACAATGCAACTGAGAAAAACATTTTACTATAGTCTTTACAAGGCGTATTTAATGTTACTGTACTAGTCTGCTTTCATCATATAAACATGCCTCGTGGTAAGCAATTAACCAATATCGAAATGGTTTCAATCCGTATTGGCGCAACAAAAATTGGTCAGTTGCAAAAATAGCAACAAATTTGAGCAGAAGTCGTCATGTGGTTCATAATTTTTTAAATAAAGGCGAAAATTACGGAAAAGGACACAAAACTGGGAGACCCAAAACTATAACAGAACGTGAACGTCTTGCAATTTTAAGATGTGCATCAAATTCAACAATGATTGCTAGACAAATAACACAAACAGCAGGTGTAAACACTAATCTACGAAACACTTCACCTAAAACGAAAGCGACTGCAACGAAAACCTCCTTTAACACGTCAGCATAAAGAAGCAAGATTAGCATTTGCAACCGTGCGTGTACATTGGCGTAAACGCTGGCAAAAAATTATTTTTACAGATGAGAAAAAATTTAATTTAGACGGTCCTGATGGCTATCAGTGTTATTACTATGATTTAAGGAAGGAAGAGGTAGTGCTGAGTCGTAGGCAGATGGGTGGTGGTACTGTAATGATATGGGCAGGTATAGGGTATAATGGAAAAACTGAAATCAAGTTCTGTAATGGCAAAATGAATAGCGCTAATTATATAAATCTCATCGACGATTAAATATCAAGACATGCTGAACAAATTGCTTGCCGTGACTTTGTGTTCCAGCAAGATAATGCTGCTGTAAATCGTGTTAGAATTGTACAAGACTATTTTCGACGAAAGGAAATATCAGTTCTTGAGTGGCCAGCCTGTTCGCCTGACCTCAATATAATTGTAAATGCCTGGGGTAATTTAGCACGTCTTGTATACAGCGGTGGAAGACAATTTAACTCAATTAATAAATTAAAAGCGTGTATTTTAATCGAATGGGATAGTATAGAACAAAAATATAAGAAGCGTGGCGGTGCAACTCACTACTAGAAATTATTTATAGATAAATAAATTATTATTTTACATATTTATAAAGTTTGAATAAATCATGTCCTATACTTTTGACGCACCTCTATTTTGTCAATAACCCCAAATTATCCTTATATCGCGTATTTTTGCCCCAAATAGTAATAGAGATAGTGAAATTTGTTTAACATATATAGTAAAAATATCCAAACTTGATATGCTTAAAAAAAGAATAAAACTTCTTTAATAAATGTAGTGTCCTATACTTTTGTCGCGGACTGTATATCCGCGCTCACTTATGTCCACCCTCACTTATCTCCGCACTATAGCACTTATTTATATCCGCTCGGCATCCACCACTCGATAGTGCACGTATTCACATGAGCCAATCAGCGCGTAGCACGGCCTTTCCTCTCCGCTAACGGGATAAGGGGACCCCTCTTGAGAGGATATGAATGAATGTTTCGCAACCGCTGATATAGACGCGGTTCCAGTGTACTTTAAAATGCTTATACTTCGCCCTGGTCCGCTCGCGCTTGGAATATGCATCACCTGTTTGGTCTCCATATTACCTCAGTCAAAACGCCAGCTGCAATTAATTCAGAGGAAGTTCGTTAAATTCTTATGGTTTATAGTTGATCGTGTGTATCCACCAAGGAATTTTGATCACTCCACTCTATTACTTAGATTTAATCTAATATCTCTTCAGTTTAGAAGAATAGATTTCAGTATTAGCTATTTATATCGAATTCTACACAACGAAGTTGATTGTCCAACATTAATTCATTCTCTTCAGTTCCGCATTCCTCGATTCAATTCGCGTCAACATGATACTTTTTATTTGCCCCTTACTAGAACGAATATCTTACTAAAGTCACCTATATATACAATGACCTCTAATTTCAATAGAATTTGTACACAGGTTGATATTAACTTTTGTTCACTCACTGAACTTAAACGTGTAGTTGCTAATAATTTTAATTCATTTTTTTAGCATAATTAATCGTAATGTAATACATTTAACATTTTGTAATTTGTTACTTTTCTACTATTTCAGCTATATTGTTTGTTTACACATAATTGTTAGTGGAGAGGTAATATAATTGATTCAGCAGGAATATTCTGCGAAATATTGAGAAATTAATAAATAAGTCAATAGTTAAAAAATAATAATAATAATAATAATAATAATAATAATAATTCACCATCAATTATATTATTATTATTTCCTCTTTCACGCACTTTTGTTTAGGTGCGGTTTCTATCCGAGTACGGTGTCGCCACAAGTACCCGGCGTGCAGTGGATGGTAGACAGCTAGTTGAGTACACGCCGTACTATGTTGCAGGTGTCTAGCAGCACTGATTTCTGCAGGTTTGTATATAAATTGCTGTGGAGTTGTAATGTTTCCAAGGAATGGTGTAATTTATAGGGATTTTTTTAGCATAATTAATCGTAATGTACCTAATACATTTTACATTTTGTAATTTGTTACTTTTCTACTATTTCAGCTATATTGTTTGTTTACACATAATTGTTAGTGGAAAGATAATATAATTGATTAAGCAGGAATATTCTGCGAAATATTGAGAAATTAATAAATAAGTCAATAGTTAAAAAATAATAATAATAATAATAATTCATCATCAATTATATTATTATTATTATTATTTCCTCTTTCACGCACTCTTGTTTAGGTGCGGTTTCTATCCTAGTACGGTGTCGCCACAAGTACCCGGCGTGCAGTGGATGGTAGACAGCTAGTTGAGTACACGCCGTATTATGCTACAGGTGTCTAGCAGCACTGATTTCTGCAGGTTTGTATATAAATTGCCGTGGAGTTGTAATGTTTCTAAGGAATGGTGTAATTTATAGGGAACTTCACCCGTCGCGCCGATGACAATGAGAACAATGGTAACCTTCTTCGAGACATACATTGCCTTCATCTCATCCGATAATGGTAAGTATTTATTAATTTTCTCACTATGCGTTTTTGCGATGTTCAAACTCAGCGGAACGGCTATGTCTATGATGTATACATGCCTCCTGTTCTTGAATATCAGTACAATGTCCGGGATATTGTTTGGGATAGTTTTGTCCGTTATAATCTTCCTATTCCAGTAGATTTTTATGTTATCATCTTCGCAGATTGGTGGCGGCTCATATCTGTAGTAAGGTTCGAGATCTTTTGCCTCCATGTAGGCATTCCTAAGATGTATATGGACTATCTTGGCGACATTATTGTGGCGGTCAAGATATGCTTTCGGCGCAAGTACCGAGCATCCTGTCATCAGATGGTCCAATGTCTCCTCTTTCTGTGCACAAAGCCTGCAGGTAGTGTTAGGCATGTCTTCGCGTAGTATTCTCTTTCTGTAGGCGCGCGTGGGAATCACTTGATCTTGGATGGCGGCGACAAACCCTTCGATCTCGACGAACATGTTCCCCACCCTCAGCCATCGTTGGGATGCCTTGGTGTCGATGGAATCCGATTCTATGAAGGTGGGATATTTTCCATGTAGTGGCTTACTTTTCCACCTTTCCTTTACCTCTGCAGCTGTCCGTACTTTAGAGGCGGGGTCGAAGTTTTTGTTAGCCAACTGTAGAGGAGTCAGAGTCACATCCGTTTGCACTATAGCACGGTGCAAGCTGCTGCTTTCGGCTCTTGCAAGGAAATATAGCCTTAGGTTTTGCACCTGAGCATAGTGTCTCTCGTAGGCACTCGGTATTCCTCTTCCCCCTTGGTTTCTAGGCAGGTGAAATCTCTCCACTGCACTCTTGGGGTGATGTGCTCTGTACTTCCTGGCCTCAGTTCTCGTCTTAACGTCGATTCGTTTAAGGTCCGTGTCAGTCCACCCAATGACGCCAAACCCATATGTTAACACTGATGTAGCATATGTGTTAATTGCCCGTGACATATTAATTGCAGACAGCTTTGTTCGAAGTATTGCTCTTACTCTACTCAGATATTCGTCAGTAATTTGCTCCTTGGCTGACCTATGATTTATGCCTCTCGCCTGCAGATATCCAAAGTATTTATAATATTCATACTCTTCCATTCCGCAAACCAGGCCTTCTCTTCCTTCCACATTTCGTCCCTCGTGCTCGTCCCACTTTCCCTTGGCCATACAATTGATCCTGCACTTGTCCAATCCAAAATTCATGTGTATATCTCTGCTAAAACGTCCCACACAATCAAGCAGATCATGAAGATGATTCCTACGGCTGGCGTACAACTTCAGGTCATCCATATACCAGAGGTGGCTAATCTCAACTGGTGGTTTACCTATTCTGTATCCTTTTCCCAGATTTCTTAAGAGCGCTGTTAATGGCTTCAAGGCTAAACAGAACCATAACGGACTCAGGGGATCTCCCTGGAGTATGCCCCTTCTGATGTTTACGTTGCCAGCGCTTGTCATGATGTGACCGAGGAAATCTATAATTCTGGCTTGGACCCTGTATATTCTCGGAACTCTATTATTATTATTATTATTAATAAATATCTTTGGAAAAAAGTGGTGCGGTTTTTATATTAGAAGCCTCGAGATTACAAAAATATACAGTGTGTGTTGATGTAGTTGTTGTTTGGAAAATAAAAATTGATCTCACTGACTGGCTGTATTAGTTCAAATTATGAGCGATTGTAGTAAGTGTGGAGAAAACCTGCCCTTAGATGGGGGTCACACATTCTGTCAAGGATGTAACGGTGAATATCATTATGAATGTTCCCTCCAGTTAAGTACATGGACTGCAATGAGCAGTAAGCGAAAGAACACATGGAGATGTGATCACTGTAGAAATAAAGTGAGATCGCAAGAAGTCAAGTCTTCAGATGAAACAGAAACTGGCTTTGTTGATGATATCAGACAAATTAAAAAAATAGTAGAGCAGATGAAAATAAAAATTGATAAGAACTGCGAGGATTGTGGAAAAATAGCAAAGCAGTATGAAGAGATAACAAAGAAACAAGAGGAATTAAAGGATTATATGAAAAATATTGAACAGAATGTCAGTGTTTTACTGCAAGAAAATCAGAAGAAGGATAAAGCAATGAAGTTTCTCTCTGATAAAGTAGCAGAATTGGAGCAAGTTCGGTTAGAAAGAAACATAGACATTTTCGGAGTGGAGGAAAAGGATAATGAAGTGCTGGAAGAAATTGTCCTGAAACTGGCAAATAAAATAGGAGTCACATTGAATCTGGAAAGCGTAGAAGAAGTGAAAAGAAATGGTCTGGAAAGGGATGGCAAAGCGAGACCAATAGCGGTCAAATTGAGAACCCTAAAGGAGAAGAAATTAATATTAAAAAAAAACAAACAGGTCATAAGGAATAATGTGATAGTAGGAGGTTCAAAGTTAGAAAGAATTAAGATATTTAGCCAGCTAACGTCGTTTCACAAAAAGCTGCTATGGGAAGCAAGAATGAAAGCAATGGACGCAGAATGGAAGTTTGTATGGGCAAGTGGTAATAACATTTTAGCAAGAAAGGAAGAAGGCGAGAAAGTGCATCATATAAGGGGTATTGCTGAGTTAGAGGTGATAGGTTAATCTAGTGGGCAAGTACTAAAAAGGAAGATGGATCTAATTGAGGCAAACATAAGCGATGAATACGAAAATTTGGTTTTGGACCACATTGAAAATTGGACAAACTTGGTATGTAACTCGAGTGATAACAATTTCTTATTTCTTATTAATTTTGTGCGTATATAAGTAACTTCCTAGATGATTTGCATTTGATACTATTGTCGGAGGTTAACATAAAGCAAAATGACTTTGATAATTTTGGGCAAGTGTTTTCGATAAACTCATACGAACTAATTGTTAAATGTAGAAAAGACACTGGTGGAGGTGGTCTGTATGTCTATATAAAAGATACGGTTTCATCTGAAAATATACACATCTCGTTCAATAGTGCGGATGTAATTTGTATTAAAATTGTACTGAATAGTCAAAAGGTAATAAAAATGTTAATTGTGTACCGACCGCCGGCTAGCGACATTTCGGTGTTCTTAGATGAATTGGAACTTTACCTAAAAAGTAATAAAGATAAAAATCTGATGGTAATTGGAGATATAAACATAGATATATTAGTTGAAAACAATACGGTTATGAGGTATGAAAATATTCTATTTGCAAATGGTTTGATAAGAAAATAAATTACTTTACGAGGGAGGAAATCAGTGATAATGAACTAAAGCGATCATGCATAGATCACATTTATTATAGAGGTAGTGCTTCAAATATGATCAGTGCAATAGTTAAAACCAAAATTTCTGATCACTACCTACTTTGTGGCGCTATAAAAATACAAAATAGGATTAATAAAAAGCAATGCTGTTCTGTTAAAACGATTAATAAAAATTTACTCTACTTAAAATTACGCGAACTATTAGACGAACGGGTTGCCTTAGAATTTGATGATCCTAATTTGTTATACGATTACATGTGTAGAGCGTATACACAGGCATATGAATTCGCCACAACTACTACTATCAAACGGATACGTAAGCAGACACCGGTTAAACCTTGGATTACACCTCGTCTTCTATCTGAAATAAATAAACGCGATAAAAAGTTTCGGGAATGGAAAAATTGTACGGTAGAGATAATAAAAAACGGGTTAAGAAATGAATATAAACAGCAAAGAAATCAGATAAATATGTTAATAAAATTAGAAAAAAAGAAACATTTTACAAAATTATTTAATAACTGTAAAGGCGACATGAAAAAACCTGGATAAATATAAATAATATTTTAGGTCGCGGTAATAAAATAGGAAGCGATGATAAAATTAAAAAATATATGAAAACAGAGGAGTACATAATTGCAAATAATTTTGCTAATACATTTAAAACGCAAACTGATGCAATAGTTCATAAATGCAATAAGAAAGTATTTACGGGTAAGAACACACATAATTTGTTTGATAAATCGATGTTTTTACCGGATATGGATTTGTATGATCTACAAAAAATATTAGATTGCCTACAAATTAATAAATCTCCTGGATGTGATAATATCAGCGCGAAAGATATTAAAAACTTTAGAGATGTTTTTATGCTACCATTATTACAGTTAATTAATCTGTCTCTGAGAAAGGGTATCGTGCCAGAGGGATTAAAATGTGCAATTGTCAGACCAATCTACAAAAATGGTAATCATAGTTTATATGAAAATTACAGGGGTATATCTCTACTGCCAACAATAGATAAGATTATGGAAAGATATATATCGAGTAAAATTTATGATTTTCTTAATAATTTCAATCGCATTGATGCTAAGCAGTGCGGATATCTTTCTTGTAAAGGTACAACACAATTACTGGAAAATTTCGCCGATTTAGTCAATACGAAATTAAACGAGCACATGCATGTGGAATGTGTGTTTGTGGATTTTTCGCGTGCATTTGATTCCATCAATTATGAAAAGTTGCTTAACAAAATTTATGACTATGGAATACGAGGACCAATACACACTTGGCTAACAGATTACTTAACCAAAAGATCATTTAAAGTCAAAATCGCGAAAAGTTTAAGCAGCAATAAAGAATCAACCATTGGCGTGCCCCAGGGTAGTATACTGGGTCCGCTACTATACATTATGTATGTTAACGATGTGGGTAGATGCTTCGAACTTTGCGACTATTACATGTATGCGGATGATATGGTAATCGTTTCCATACATAAAAACTTGGAAACAGCAAATGAAAGGTTGCAGCACGATTTTTTTCGACTTCAATTATGGTGTCATGATAATGAGCTGGCGATAAATAGTAAAAAGACCAAACTGATGCACATCAGGTCTCCACATATAGCTTTTAACTGCCAAGTACACTTAAAATATCATGATAACGGGTGCATACATAACAACTACCACATGCAAGGGGAAAATATCAAAAACTGTGATTGTAAGGATAGCATAGAAAATGTAGCACGTATTAGATATGTGGGAGTGTATGTGGACAATTTCTTTTTGTGGAACGAACAAATAAATGATTTATGTAAAAAACTAAGACACTTTGTGTGGTGTTTTTATTATCTTGCGGAGATGGTGCCATTCAAAACATTGAAACTGATATACAGCAGCCTGGTACAATCCGTACTAAATTATGGCGTATCGGTCTGGGGTACGGCCTCACACTCCTACATTAGCAGACTAAAGTATATACAGGACAGAATAGGAGGTATAATTAAAAAAAGTTCAAAAAGTGAAAGCTTACAAACATCAAAAGATTCTAACATTTTAGACGTGGAAAAATTATGTTGGTTGAGGACGCTGACAAACAATTTTAATAAATTAGGTGGCATTCAAAAAATAGACCATAATCACGATACAAGAGCAAAAGCGATGGGTCAAACAAGAATACTAAGAACAATAAATAAGAATTGTGATAGAACAAGAAGTGCGATTCTACATAGACTATTTAATCTACTACCCACCCACATTGTATCAGAATCTTCAAAGTTAAGTTCAAAAAATTAGTGTTAGACTGGTTGATGGAGGATTAAGAAAAGACTCATTGTGTGTTGTATCATCGAGGATCATGTGTTTATTGTGATTATTAACTCGAATTAATTAGTGTAGTTCATGTGATGCGAGTGCTTGTGAGGAGTCGGAATAGGTTTTGTTTTTGGTTAAATTTGAATGATAAAATGTAATTAGCTTAAGAGTGGTTTTAATTTTAATTTTAATTGGGTTAAATTAGAAATTATAACTTTATGTTAGTTTGCATTGTTGCAGTTATGATTGAAGTTTTTAGTAGTTTCGATATAATTGTTTAATCATTAATTTGATAGTTGCGGGATTGAAGGGCATTACTGTTATTTTGAAAATTATTTTTGGGTTTACATTGCTATGCTAGTATTCGTAAGCTAGCTTCGTCGCTAGTATTCATCTTTATTTTGTGGATACATTAATACGACACATTTAACAGTGTGGAATGTCCGAGAAAGAATATTAATTTAATATTTAGTTTTTAATTATTATTTACTAGTTATATGTTGGTCAACACTAAACTGAACTCTCTATGCTGACAAGTACTTGTACTTAGTGCTCAAGAGGTTCGTTTAATCAGATGTTTTCATCAGATGTTTTACCAGATGTGGATAGTAATGCTTAGGTTATTATAGAACAACTTATTTTATTGTCTTTGTTTTAAACTATCTGCTATATATATACAGGGCTGGGCGTATGTAAAATACAAATATTTGAAATACGTATTTGAAATACAAAATACATTTTGTATTTTATATTTCAAATACATTTTCCTATGTATTTTGTATTTTGTATTTCAGATACATTTTCAAAGTAGTTCATGTATTTAGAAATACATAAAATACTTATTTACTATCGCAGTAAACAAAATTCAAATTTCGCGCAATTATTATTAGTAACTTCAACATAAACGTATAAAAAGAACTATTAATCTAAGACAAATTTGTAATCACTTTATGTTTCAGCGTTAAAGTTACTAAAAAAATTGCGCGAAATTTGAAATTTTGTTAGCTGGGATACGTTGGCCGTCATGACGTCATCATAGTATTGTAGTTGCTGAAAATAAGAAGTTTTTTGCTTGGTGCAAACTGTACTAACTACATCCTGCTAACGATTTGAAGTAGTACGCAGTACACCGTATATTTGGCGGGCCACTTTATTTCCGTATTTAAATGAATTCGTTGGAAATGAAAGAAAACAATTAAGACATTGACAGTGTTCCCATTCTTTTAAAGGCAAAATATTTTAAAATATTAAAATTTAATAAAGATAATGTCCCTGCTGTGTGCTTGATGTGCCAAACAAAAAATAAAAATACTATAATATTGAATGTATTTTGTATTTGGTATTTCAAATACTAAGAAAGAATGTAAGTATTTTGTATTTGGTATTTCAAATACTAAGAAAGAATGTATTTTGTATTTGGTATTTCAAATACTAAAAAGGAGTGTATTTTGTATTTTATATTTCAAATACATTTGGAATGTATTTTGCCCAGCCCTGTATATATATACATATACATTGTAGGGGGAGGCGTATCGCGGTGGCGGTATTGACGTGTTTTCATGTCTTGTCGTGATTGCGATGCGTTCTCTCGCGTGAGGAATACCCGGGAGGCCTGACCATGCTCCTGCATGGTTGGGTGCTCTGGATTAAGGTGGAGTGCGTGGAGGATTATTAAATAAATTAAAAAAACAAAAAAAAATTATTGTTATTATTATTATTATTATATTATTATTATTATTATTATTACTATTATTATTATTATTATTATTATTAAGAAAAGTAGCAATGACGTCATACCAAACTACTAGTGATGTCATAACTTAAATAATATACAGAATGATATTGAATTGAAAGTAAAAATCAACCTAACAAATTTATTCCATTTAAGATCAAAAACTCATACTGACGGCCAAAGCACATCAATCGGTCAAGAAAGCGGGTAATATCTATGTATATTAAAATATGCATAAGGAGTTTTGTCCGAATAATCTATACCGAAATATAATTTAAAAAGTAATTTTGAAAATATCAACATCTACACATAGACATACACAATTGTATCTAGTTCATCATATAACAAAATCAAATTTTCCGACTAACACATGATAAAAGCAACACTGTTATAAGCCTGGCCTTTGACCAATCTATGAATAATCTTCAAGAATGTCATGATTGATAACTGTAATATCCAATGCAACATTGGATAAAATGTGTTCAAATGTATTAGAGCTTCTTGGTCTTGAAAATAAACCGTTGCAATGGATTAGGAAAACGGCTTTAAGTATCTTTGTAAAAATAACAGGAGAATTACTAAAACAAGATATAAGTTGGGCCTCAGAGTAGTTTTATGTGTTATGAGTACAGCTGCAGTGCCTTGCAGCTCTTGCTATATATTTTTGTGGAAGTAAATGTTTGTCTTTGTAACAACATCACCTCGCTGAAAGTAATACTGCGGTGTTAATAAAGTCGAACAGAAACAAACTGTACTCGGTCAGGAAACCAATGCTGGCGATTAACACCGTGGCCAGCATTCGATACCCGGAACTCGACTGCCTGTACCAGACAACGACCGCTCGATAGAGAAATAGGTACATAATGTTAATAGGATTAAAAAGTAGCCTAGCACATGATTTTCATACAGATCACAAAATTACTAGCACAAATGCAAATTTAATTCAAACTTATTAGTAAAGTCCTAAATAAAGTAAATTTTCAAAAACTAGTAATGGGTATTACTAGTTTTTGCGTTGCTCATTCTCTGCGTTGCTCATTCTCTGCGTTGCTCATTCTCTGTCTGCCCGAAATATTAATGAGACGTGCAATTCAGATACATATCTACAGTCGAATTTTTGGATCTTGTCCATTACGTCATTAACAGCGTAATTAAACACAGATATATGTACGTAAAATATTCATCACCAACATTTAACGTACATTAGAGAGAAATGTCAATATGACATATGAGTGGATTCATACTGACATTACTCATGACGTAACGGACAAGATCGAAAAATTTGACTGTACATGCCTTGACACCCTTGACACCTTCGCTACTCAAGCGCTACTTTGTGTTTGAGCATCTAGTGTTTTTTGGGTAAATATCTCAATGAAATAACCTATGACATATATTTCCATTCTAAACATATACTTGATTAAGACCTTGTTTATATAATTATAGTTATCCAACCACTTGGAGTTACAGCGGGATGGTTGCTAGATGGCGTACGGGCTGAAGTGTGCTCATTCATAAAATACAGTTATAGTAGCGGGAATAATAATTGCGTAGGCGTACAAAACGATTTATAGTAAAAGCTGAGAGCCAATAGGCGTGTTTTATGGTGATATCAGAGATTGGGGTAGATCTGTGGGGTAGATCATGATCTCATAATATCCAAACAACGATTGACCCCCTCATTTATTTTAGATGGTATCACGGGATGGTATTAAATTTAGTGTTGTCAATATTTTTGATAGGATTTTTAAGAACTTTTTTTGTATTGGGTAGATTCGGTTAAGTGTAGTGAATCATTCAACATAATCTTAAGGCCAGTGGACACACCGGAGAAACTCATTTCATGAAATTTGTATGTGAAAGATATATGAAAATAAATGTCCCGGTTAGTACACATCAGGAAAACATATATACTTGTTGCGTATACACTTTTATCTAGAGTATTTGCAGATCTTTCGAGGAAGATGACGTGCTTTTGTTGTGGTGGGCAAAGCGCAGACAGCAAAATAGAGTCATTAGGAGAAACAGACAATTTTGGGTGCACCCTAGTAATGAGAGAAATTTACAACATAATGCTACTGTTATTGGAGACAAACTCAAACAACTTCCTCGTACACTGTTCGTATCCTTCTTTGGGCGTTTTCATAGGGGTATATACTACAGAAAAGGTACCTCGTTTTTTGCATTAGCCAACTAGCAGTCGGTCAATGAAACAAGGGTAAGCCGAAACAAGTTACAACAAACAGAGTACGTTCCATTTCAGAAAACTTGTTTACGAAATCCTGTCTGCTCTCCTGTCTCAGAAACGCCAGTGTATTCCATTTCATTTGAATGTAGCGTAGAACGTTTATAAAAATTAAAAATTAAAATAATTTTGTTGTATTTTTCTATTATTTTTTACTACGATGTAAAATAAGAAACCGATGTATCATCATCTAGGTTAACTTCGTATTTATTATTTTGATTTTGCCTTTATATTTATGTTGTTGAATAAAAGATTCACTTTTTACTGGACTTTACTTATTTTAATTTTTAATGTCTACGACTGCTTACTATTTTTGATAATATAAATATTTATATCTTTCTACTCGTTGGGAGTACCTAAATATTAGTGCACATAATTGTAACTACCATTCTCAATGTATATATATATATATCTCTCGGCAATACATTAATCATGTTTATTATTCTGGAAAAACACACTTTTTAACACAGATAGCTTAAAAATAATTTTCCTGGCTGTTTATGATATAAAATAAATTCTGACTGTAATCCAAAAGATAGAATGATGAAAATAGTTATACAATAAAAGAGCTGGATTCTGCAGGTTTACCAAATAGTATATTTTTGTAAAGTTCTTTTTTAATTTAATTTTACTTAGCACCTGGAACAGGGGATTAGATTAAATTAATTGTGAAATCATATTGTAACTACATAACCTATTGCAGTCGTTGTAAACATAACCTATAAAACTTTAATATCGAAAGAAAGATAAAAATGAGCCTGGAAATAAAAATATAATGATAGAAAGCCACGCCCATTTTCATTCATAACCCCTAGTAGCAAATTTACGGGTTTGAGGGCAGCACTGTACAATAACCCCGGTTGAATAACTATAAATATATAAACAAGGATTAAGATCAATTGTAAGCAATTGAGTTAAACAAGTAACTCTCAAAATGAGCAAATCTATAATCTGTCAATTTTATGTACGTAATTGGGCCAGCTTGTTCCAGACCCAATTAGTAATCATTGCTCTAGATTAAAAATTCGGAGATTAAGATTCTCTACCAGTTTTCTACCAGCAATAATCTAAAGCTAAATAACTGAGATGACAATAATCGTATTTCAAATACTGTATAATGCTGCACAGTGAATTGTAAATCATCCAATACTAATTTAATTCATATATTTATTTCTGTAGGTTCACTTTCTCAGAAAGAATGAAAATGATGATAATATACTTTTCGAACTTCCAAATAGTCTCCCACAATATTTTTTTATAATAATACACCCTACAAAGCTTATTCTTTGGCGGTCTTATATAATGTATATCCTTTCAATACCTCAAGTACTTCTAAAAAACATACAACCCTGCAATTAGGGTAGATCTCTAGGGTTTTCCTTTCTTGGCAAATTTGTCAAACTTTGTATAATCCAATTATGGAAAAATAAAGGTAATCTCCACGGAATATCTGTCTTAATTAGGATAAATACGATTATAGTATGAATCATACCCCTAGGAATAGCAAATTACACAAGCACAAATGACATTAATTAGTTAGTTTCAACTAAGTACACTCTTTATTACTATTGTACAAGCGATCATATAAACGAAAAATCCCAAAATTTCTAGCAAAATTGAATAAAATAAAGAATTATACTAATAGCATCAGTGTTAGGTGATGTCTGTAGTGAACCATTTACATTAAAATAGCACCGAATAACTACAGACAACGTTACAGTTGACTACAATTCATGCAATACTGCACCTATTTGAAACAACAATTTCGTTTTCTGCAACTTTCATAATTTATTTGCAAGGATTGATACCTGTGACAGCGGCCCCCATTCGAAACAGCAAAGGCACGGAGTGATGCTTGAAATATCATTATGAGTATCTTCTCCCGTACTACGACACTGCAATTTTCTTTTCACCCTCTCCTTTGAGATCCATAAGGGAAATTGAATAAACATATCACTAGATAAGAAATTTTAGGAAAATAATATTGACGGTATATTTTAATATTAAATGACAAATATAACTATTAGAGAATTATTTATTCCTTAATAAAGAACAAATTAACTTTTGCAGGTCCTGTCATCCATTGATGGCAACATTTAATTATATTCTTCAGAAATAATAGCTAGCTACCTGGCAGAGAACTCAAGAACTATGGCGCAGACCGTGAAATTAAAAATTACAGTTTACTACAGTTTAAATTTCTGGACCATAAATACATTGTGCACTATGTCAAGTCCGTTAAAACCTAGAAAACAAATAATTACACAACATGAACTTCACAACTAAAGATTTCATCTTAAGATGTACTGTTATATACATATGCCTGTGGTCGCATTTTAGATCCGTACCGCCATTTGTCAATCCAGGCGCAAAGTGTGAAAATACTGACATGTTTATTGTGGAAATGAAAAGAGGATAAGAATAAAGCAGAAACTGTATGCAGTATACAAGAAAGACAAATGAGTTGTATTCGCTAAGGTATATGGTATACAGATCGAAACGGACAGCGGCAAACGAGTACACGAATAAAAAGATATGGATAACAATATCATCGGTGAGCTTTTTCGGAGGAGTTTTCTGGTGCTTTTAGAAGAAGGAAACATTACGTTGTTGGACACAAAACAATTTGCTTAGTGTTTACAGTTGCAATATCTTTGAACATATGTATATTCCATATAATTGGTTAATTAAAAGTTTATGTTCTATTACTATGTTCTATTTACTTATGTTTGATACTTTATCTATTTAGCCTCGACTATTGCAACAAAATATTTTACTTCCAGGTGACTAGAAATCGATTTTGTTATTTTAAATAGAATGATACAATGTGTGTGACACATTTAAATTCTACATCCATGAATACGTCAATATGTTTTCTTAGCTTTTGTTATCTTTCTCTATAGCTAAATATTGCGGTTTTTTGAGTTATTTAAAATTTTGTGTTTTTTTCAAGTAATTGTCATTATATCTAAACTTGGCAAATTTTGGACACATACAAGTGGCGTACGCATGCAATTATGCATTTAATTTAAATTACGAGATAAAATTTACGCACTATATTCACCATTAGACGGTCAAGTAAGTTTATCGATTGTGGCATATTTACATATACGTGGACTGGAATAAAGAAAGGGAGTTAGTGACCGAAAAACCGAATTTTGGATTTTCATAGATGTAGGCATAAAACAGTATGCTCTTTAAACTGGCACTACTCACAAAGCTGCAAAAGATTTTTTTAAATAAAATATTAACCATAAAAACTCAAACAATTTTTGTGTTAGATTTTTAAAATCTCGTTTTAAACACAGAATCATTTTAGAGCAAATTTGTTTCGTCTCTATAGTCAATTCTGACGTATGAACTTGTGAAGTTGTTTATATTAAACGCGCTTTTCTCAGATATATGTTTTCGGTCACTAACTCCCTTTCTTTATTCCTGTCCACATGTACGACAGGACCGCACACTAATTTGCAATTCAAGGTTTTTATTTTTCAGCCGTACCCTGGCCGCCCGCAAAACCCCTAACTCTCCTACATTGCATGTGGTACGCGTGAGCCATGTCTAATTATATCAATAAGAAGTTAATATCTCACTTAATACTGTAACTAGGAAACTTCAAATTTGGTATATTATGAATATAGGCGGGTGTACTTCATATTCTAATCATATAGAGTATTTAAGACTGAGACACAAAGTTTCAAGTCTTGGAATACTAAAATTTATTTTAATGGAACACATATACATGAAAGTGCTATTAATAAGTAAATGCTATCGTGTATCAATTTATATTAACTTTCCTTATAGGTACCTATTTTATATAGATTTTGAGATATGAGCTAGTTTTTATTCAACAGTTTGAATAGGTCTATTGAGGATAGAAATCTTTGGAGCTAGCCAGGAATTTGATTGATGTCAAATTCATTTTCAATTAGTATTTTAGTGAGTAAACAATACGTGACTGTATGTGATGGTGATCACTAATCATACTTCCGTAAAACGCAAAATGTGTGGAGACTACTATTCAACCACTGACAATTACAATCATTGCAACTTGATCATTATGGCAAACAAATCCTATTCTGAGAACTTTTATTAGCGGAAATTCAAGAATATCATATACTTTTGTCGAAAATCGAAGTTTTTACGTTCTCTTAAATATTTTAGATAATGAACTAACAGCAACGTTTCACAATCGGTGGGTAGATAAAAATGGACCCTGAAAACAACCCTCACGCTTCCTCTTAACGCTTCTAGATTTTTTATTTTGGGCCATTTGAAATTTTTAGTTCATGTCACATCTTTTAAATAAGGTCACAATAGCCAAATAATCAGAATCCCGGGATGGAGAAGCGCATATTTCAAAAGATTGTGAAGAAAATGAAGGTTTAAATATCTTTCATTAAATGTACCTACATGTTCTGTTTAATATGTTATTACACTGTCAACATATTCGCTGTGTCAGTTCATATCCATAGATACCAAAGGATACTAACAAATAAAAAAGCCCTTCTTCTTACTTATTTTTGAATATATCTAAGCGACCAATTGATGATGTGGATAACCAGGCATCATTAATCCTAGAATCGAGTGAATGAATATTACAAATAACCTAACAAAATACACCTGAGAGGTGTGTCTTCTTAAATTTCGACACCAACATTTTTGATTTGTTTAATCATATTCTCACGTCTTGTTGACTCTTGTTTGTAAACATTGTATTTGAGCTATCCCAACAAAAATAAATCTGGCGGCGCTAACGTAAGGCCTGATGTAGCAGGCCAATTTCTAGACCAGCTCTACTGAATCAGCGATGATTGAAATCATAAACATCATGTTGAAATCACATGTTCTGTCGCACTTTTAAGCTGAATTCTTCAAGTAGTGATAATTTATTTTCCAAAATATCTCGGTACATTTGATCACTCAACGTAACTTCAATAATGGGTTTGCCCACACATATTTCATACCACATGTTGACAATTCAAGCACGCTGATACTTAATTAGAGAATACAATGCAAATTTTCGACACACTGTTCTGTTATATTTATTCATATGCCCATTGGCAAAAAGTTAGCCGATTTTGAAAATCAACACCATAAAGATCTCAATGTAAAGACACATAGTTGTTTGACAGTACGGTAACACAAAACACATAATCGAATTCTATCCGGAAAACCTTGAACGTAGAGATTGACAGCATTATCAAAACTTCCACTCCTCCATACACCAGAACCATTTCAATATATTCTTGTACAGTTCAGTACTACATTCTGAAGTAGTATACAGCGCCTAAAGGAAACTGGTCTTTTAGTTTTCGAAATAATCTTTGAACTGAGTAAAATGAGTTGTTCAAAGTTATTTCTTTCTTTTGGACGCCAATTTCACATTGTTTTCACAATAACAAATAAACGCCAACACACGCAATAGCAGACACGTTAAATATAACCATACCGTAATCAAAAAATTGAATTTTATCGATTGCAGCGCCGTCTATTTTGAAATGGAAAAAATGCTTCAAACATATTTTTTTTTAATGTGGTGGGTGCTTAGTTGCAGTGACTCCGTTAGCTGTATCGCTTGTCTGGCTATCACTGCAACGAAATGAGCAATTCATTGCTAATTTGTTCGTGAGTAGTTTTGAAACTAACATAAAAAGAGCGAGTGAATATTTTCCGAGATTTTGTTTATCCAATTTACATATATTGGACAAACAAAATCAATAGATATAACGAACATCTACCTCACTTTTGGTACCTATAGAAGAGGGAATTATCCGCTATTACGCAACATCTAATTGAAAAGAGACGTCATATTGAAATAGACAGTCTCAAATTATTAAAAGCTAATGATAGGCCACGAAAACTAGATGGGTATAAAAGTAATTACATTTACATATACGATAATCTCATAAACAGAGGACCATCGATTCTTGGAAAATTAGTATTTTCAAAAACTTAAGAAAGGACAGTCCCTTCTAAACATATTTTAGGAATTAGTTCGGATTAGGTAGAATCGCATGCAATGGTTGTTTATACTAGAAGAGGGTATGTTTATATTGATATTTTTTAATTTTATTCGTTCATTCGGTTGATGATGTGAAGCCGTGAGCACTCGAAACACGTGTCTCAAATAATTAATTATTTGCCCCACCTACAAAGAAGGGAGACGAAGATTAATTATACCACTGATGTATTTCCTCCGCGGAATAAGCAAATTTTATTTTCCTAGAGTGCTTATTTTCCAATATATTTGAAAATTCAGATTAAAAAAATCATGTGTTCATACACACACTGCGATCATTTTGAAGTGTCCTGAGTTGGCAAAAAAAAGTCCATGGATTCATAAAAATTAGGATATATTTACTTTCGTGAATTGTCCATACTGGATTTATATATGAAATGTCAAAACGATGGTGTCAACATTTATCTATTAGCTGTCATTTGTGTGTATTATCTTGTTGTAGTGTCTTTATTTTCATATTTTCTTCGTGTTTTTCTGTCTTTTTCAAGATAATATACGATTTATGATAAAAAATAAGGTACAATTACTATATTCTTACAAAAATTCATTCAAATATTTCTTCAACTTATAAGTAACCTTACTAACAATAAGTTGACATTTGTTACAACTAAAATGTAAATAATAAACCTAACCACAAAATATAGATATACAGCTTCGCCAATTACACAGTGTTACACAGTGTTATTAAAATCAGTATGACCAACTCAGGACAGTTCAAAATGATCGCAGTGTACTTATGAACTTGTTAAAGTTTGCCAACACTTTTATAGTCTAAATATAATAGACGATACATACAAACAATGAAATAAAGAAGCTTTTACTTTCCGTAAAAGGTTTACATTAAAATCTAGTTTAAATTCATCAGAACTTCCTATTTCTTCTCGGTTATGTATATCGATCCATGTAAATGTGGTTTAACCCTACCAAAACATAAAGCTCAAGCATCGTACGCCCACGCTTTTTTATTTACGATACATGATATAAATATATCTTTTTCAACATTCTGAATTAGGTAGCGTACATTACTGAGGTATTAAATTAACGCATTTAGACAGACATTCTTAATAACTAAATAACAAAAACTGTAATACTGCAGAAACATGCCCTGCAGAATTCTCCTTGTAATTTTTTATGAAGTTTGTTGGTTGCACAGCTGAATATATTTTATTTAATTTACGCTTTTAATTGTTACTCTACAACGATGCACGAGATGTAATTCACATTCACCTCACGCATATGCAAATTAATGGGATAATTATTCACAGTTTTTACATGTATGAACTTCATATCTACCCAATTGCTATGGTAGAAATTCCACTGCTAAATAATAATTATCCGGTGTAATACTTCTTATTTGAGGATTATGTTGTATATGAAACAAAAAAATGTTATTAAACTAGATATTATATACCTACTGTATAT
Source organism: Holotrichia oblita (assembly GCA_023690525.1). Classification (NCBI taxonomy): domain Eukaryota; kingdom Metazoa; phylum Arthropoda; class Insecta; order Coleoptera; family Scarabaeidae; genus Holotrichia; species Holotrichia oblita. The sequence continues at coordinate 90,208,095 of CM043016.1, read as the reverse complement.
CGTAGTCTTTACAGAACAAACGGTATTTAAGTACAATTTTATTCAGTGATAATGTACTATTGACATTCTTGTAATTGTAAATCAACTTTGTCCTTTAGTAAAAAGAGATCTTATATATATTTATCACTGAAAAGTAAAACTACAACAAGATAATATGGTAGCACCACCTAGTTGCTCAACATGGTTATTTTATTAAGTTGATTAAATTTATTATTTGCACCTTACGAACAAGTTCTGATGTTACTAGCAACTTGTTCATGCTGCTATAATTTTATAATTAGCTGAATGCAATTCTGCCACATTTTTGAAAATTAACAGATTCATCAACAGACCATCATTCATTATATCTTTAACGTAAAAATCAACCCAAGCCTACACCTAGGCCATGGCTGGACGATACCGCGTTTTTTATATTAATTTGAGGTATTATTAATAACTATCGAAATGCCGATTTTCTCAAATATCTAGTGAAAATACTGATGGAAGAACATTATTTAAAATCTGTTTCATGAACATACAACGATAAACATGAAATATCAATAGAAGTATCAATTAGTAATTATCGATAAGTATCGATTTTCGAAATATCGGTTTCAAATATTTTCTAAACTGACACGATAAATTACAATATTTATTATTATTATTATTCGTTTGCTAGTTATTCCGCTGAAGTTGGTTTTTTCGAAGAAAAACAGGATGCTCCACGGTATACCTAGGCATAACGTGAAACTTCACCAGAATGTAGCATAATATTCTATAAGCTTGAACAACATTATCCTGCTAAATACAATCAACTTCTACAATGCTACCTACTTGAGAGGTACTTTATTATTTGGAGATTTGGAGCATATTCCTATTCAAAACCAATTCGAAGTATTGTATCTATTATTCCTGCAATACAAGCTTATAATAATATCAACAAATATAAAGCCAAATTCTTTGCTTTTCTACTTTGTCCGCCTGTCGTTAGAATCATTATCAATCAGTTTTAATACAATCTCAAAATATGTATGTGATCGCCAATAGGGTCACACACGTTATTCACATAAGCGAATATGAAAATCAATAACCATAGGCATAGCTTACAATTAATTTTCCCTAACGATATGACCTGCAACAAAACCCTACTCTAGAATTGTGTAGGGATTACGGCACTGGTATTTTATAAGAGAGGTAATTACATGAAAGGTAAAGCAGGTCATGCTTCGAAGTAAATGTTACATGTATGTATATACATACATAATGCACATACAAACAATTGGTGGACTGTAGCTGAATATCTAACTCAGTAAGCAGAACTTAAAATAAGTGCAACTATCTTAGAGAGAAAGTAGAATATAATTTGAATAATTCTTAAATTTATTACAAATGTTTCTCTTATAAATTTAAATCCATTCGATATTCATAATTTATTAAAATGTTACTAAAATCTTTTCCGAAATAACGTGACAGAACAAAATGTAGCGTTTAATGTCTAGACTATAAATATATATGTGCAGTAAAAATTTTACACTCTGATTATATCTTCACGGGGGCATATGTTTGCGTGACCAGTGACGACCAGCAGTCACTTCATTGAATTTATCACGCACCCTGTTGTATTATATTGAAGAAAAAAGCTTCAGTGTTTATACAAGATTTGATATAATTCGATGTTGAGGATTTCCTGCGCAAAAGAAATTTATGTATACAACGCATAAAGGTAACAGGCAGGTGATCTAGTTCAATGTAATATCTGTATCAATTGAAGTGATTAATCTACGTCAAAATGCTATGTGCGTGTTATTGATTTGGCTTTTAAGCTTTTATACTACGGAAGGAAAAGATACCACGAGTTAAATAATTAGCAGTCAAATTTTGTTAGTTCATGATATTACGGAAAGTATAAGAATCGTCAATCACTTTCTCTGAAATTTTACATATTTTATATACACCGTGTCCGTAAATGTTTGAAGCTGACGTCTGTCAAAATGTATGCAATATCTGTGCTTAAAGTTTACCACCCTGAGAATGTCAGTTGGTTTATTCCTCTATGGCCATAGTCGCACATCTGTGATTTTGTTGGGTTTGTTTTTTTGCCATTGCAATGGTTTTATGGTTGTAATTTTTTTATGATTATTAAATTTAATTAGCAATAAGCGTTTCCAAAAGGAAGCATACTGTGTTTGATTTTAAGAAACAATTTTAATAATTATGCTGAAAGTAACTACCGCGTGGGACGCTAATGTTAATTCTTGCGATCGAAATCAGATGTAGTGTGACAAACTTAACCAAAATTTGACAGTAGCTGTCAGCTTCAAACATTTACGGACACCCGATACATCATCTATAAGAAAACTATAGACATGAGTCAAAGTTGTCGGCACATGAATGAATACAAAATTAAGTTAAAATTACAAAGTATAATAAACACCTTTACAATTTATGAATGATTGTTTGAAAATCCACCTTCTCTTACTTTAAAACTAATGTATGCATTGTATCTGTTCAGTATAGCTGTCAAATCTGGATAGCAAAGTAAATTTATTAATTTACCTTAAATTTAGGTATGTAAGCCAATATAAAAATTTGATTTCGCATTCTTCTGTACTGACAATGTTGTGATTTGATTGAATTTTTGTTATTAATTTTGACGTCGCCGAAGATGTTGCTTATTCAACTGATATACTAGACTATTTTTTATACCACGAATTGATAGGGTATGGTCCCTCGAAATCTTCCACATTAAATCATTTTGATATTCCGTTTCTAAAACGTTGCCTATCGTTTCCTAAGCCGTAAACAATAATTATGTCAGGATATTTTTCATTACCGAATTACATTCTTAATAAAAAGAAAATTTGAACACTACCTAAAGTACATGATAACTATCAACAACTAGTAAACTAGTCTTTTGTTTCAAAGGAGCAATTTCCATGATTTACTACTAACGTCTTGATATCTGCAAAGCAGAGGCCGATCGGAAAAGCGCGCTAGTTTAGAACCCAATTTCAAACACGAGTTTTTATTTTTCGCCTCCTGGTATAAATCATCCGGAATAAAATAGCTTCAAAATAATTTCAGTGCAAAACCAATTGGGATGCAATTTGGATAACATCTACAGGGTGAGTTTTTTTAAATGTTTAGCTTTGGGATCTCAGAAACTACTGGAGATAGAAAAACGCTTAAAATTGGAAAAGATGCGCAGTTTTACGCGTTTGATTTAAAACTGCTTTTGTTTCTCCGATAACTTTCATGGCTTATTAGATATTCAAAGAAAACTAAATTTTACGATTTTCTTTAAACATGCTTAGCATCGCTAATAGTAATTTTAGATAAAAAATGTTGAGACAAAAGTTTTAGATAATTTTACCCCAAATAAAATTATATAGCTTATTTTTTGCTGATTACAATGATATGAAGGTTTGATATAGTTATTTTAAAAAATAAAGAGGATATAGACATTTTTATGGTTTTTATGGAAAACAAGTGAATTTCTAACTGATAAAATACAAACCAAACGAAAACTTATTTTGAAATCTTATGTATGATAGTAATAAAATGAAAACTATAAGAACTTTTATTAAGGGCACGCAATATTATTAATGTTCAAATATACCTTCATTATTATTAATACACAAATTACATCTCTTCACAACAGAATTTGTAGCATTGCGGACTTTACGCCTATCGATGTCATTAAAAGCAACTAAGACAGCTTCTCTTAAATCGTCGATTGTTTTATATGTTCTTTTGTATACTGTGTCCTTTAGTATACCCCACAAGAAAAAATCCAAAACTGATAAATCAGGGGATCTAGCCGGCCATTCAATGGGTGCATTTCGTCCTATCCATTGATTAGGGAAGTTCAAATTTAAATAATCTCTAACATTCAGTTGATTGTGCGGAGGCGCTCCGTCATGTTGAAACCATTGCAGCATTGCTCGGGTTCTTAAATTTAAATTATCTAACATTTCCTCAAAATCTTGTTGTAGGAAATTAAGATAACGATTGTCAGTTAGTGATCCATCAAAAATAAAAGGAGGAAGAACAGTTGATCCTATAACACCACACCAAACATTAAACCCAAATTTAATTTGTGGTCTCCTATGTTCAACGTGCAGTGGATTTGTTTGAGACCATATGTGCTCATTGTGCCTATTAAACATTCCACAATTTGTGAAACGAGATTGATCAGTCCATAATATTTTCATTGAAAAGTTTGGATCGTTTTGACACTGATCTTTAAACCATCTACAAAAAGCTATTCGTCTGATGTTATCACCTTCATGTAAAGTTTGTGATACTGATAATTTGTACAGACGAAATTTATGGTTCTTCAACACTCTGACAATAGTGCGTTGAGAGGAGCCCATTTCTATTGAAATTTGTCGGGTCGATGTTGATGGATTCTGAGCGTCACTTGCCAAAATGTTTATTCCTCTATCTTCATCCATCCCTTTTTTGATTTTGGTTTAACGAACGAACCATAAATTATCCCATAATCTCATAAAAGTAGGTAGCGACGGCTGACCTCGATCAAAATAAACTCCAGCAGCTCTAGTAGAATTTTCTGGCACTGAATGTAACATTCAACCATATCACGCTTTTCTACGTTAGAAAATTTCATAGCCAATGCAAACTTATGATTAATGACCGTTTGCACCGCTTATAGTTAAGTTACAATTAAATTAATTAATAGTTAATTGTCAATGTTTGACAATTAACTTGACTTAAAAGTAAAAATTAACAGCTCTCACTTCTGTCATTTAACGTGAAAGCAATGTTAAGTCTCCTATACATGTTAGCCGATCGTAGGCCAACGAGAGCGCCGGCAAATAGGTACACGGCAAGTGCGAATGTCCACACGTTCGACAAGTTCGTCGAACGCCAATGCAAGCGGCCAATATGTAAACGAGTGTTCGTAGAGTTGTCCACACGTTGGCCACTGTCAATGTTCATTGTGCACTGAGAGACTATGGACGTCAACATTGAAGTAGCAGAATACCTACTCCAAAAAATTAAAAATATCTTCATTTGTTATGAGCGACATTATGAAATTATACACATCTGACAGCAATGATGTCAACCGTGTAATGGCGGGCAGACAAACGTGTGGACGCTATTGGCCGAGCGCAGACGAGTGCCTTTGATTTGTGCATAAAAACCGACTGCGGTCCGAAGTGAGGCAAGTGATCACGAGCAACGGCGAGCAAAGACAAGTGGCGCCAAATGAGCTCTACATTTGTTGGCACTTGGCTTCATTCGGCTAACTAGGCGAGCGACACCGAGCGATGAGAAGGCAAGGCAAATAGGCTATCTACACGTTGGCGTTGGCCATCGGTCAGCAACGCTCGGCCAACATGTATAGGCGCCTTTAGTATATTTATCTCGACTGCTCCAACAAACACTATTGTAACTCAGATTTTTCATTTTTTGAATTACAAAACACCAACATTTTTTTTTTAGTTTATATCTTATAAAGTGAACAATCATAGAAATGTCTATATCCTCTTTATTTTTTAAAATAACTATATCAAACCTTATATCATCGTAATCAGCAAAAAGTAAGCTTTTTAATGATGTCAAAACCAACTATGGTTTCCATTAAAAAAAAAACAAGTTCGTACCATAACTCGATAATGGTGAACGAAAAAAAATACTAGCTACACAGTTTTATTTGCCGTAAAATTATCTAAAACTTTTGTCTGAACACTTTTCCTCGAAAATTACTATTAACGATGCTAAGCATGTTTAAAGAAAATCATAAAATTTAGTTTTCTTTGAATATCTAATAAGCCATGAAAGTTATCGGAGAAACAAAAGCAGTTTTAAATCAAACTCGTAAAATTGCGCATCTTTCCCCATTTAAGCGTTTTTGTATCTCCAGTAGTTTCTGAGATTCCAATGCTAAACATTAAAAAAACTCACCCTGTATAAATGTTAACGCTAAGTAAGCAGAGCTGTTGGTATCATGGAAACTCGCCCGCGCTTATATGCAGCTCTTTAAATATCTTTTTGTCCACAATATTTCTTATCTTATCTTATCTTATCTTTGCACAAAAATATAAAGCAAAAAAAACAAATATTTTAAGAAAAGTATAAAACCGTCCTTTTATCCCTTATATGCATACAGCTATGCGGATTCATCTACCTATACAAACGATATCAAATAAAGAAGACCCACACAAACAGATATACAGATTTACTTAAATCTCTTTGTAACTTCTAACATAACGGTTCACAGCTACTCCTATAGAAAAGATTGAATAAGCATAATATTTTACAGTACAATGAGACCGCGGACATCTAGATTTACTAACAATAACAAACAACTCCAATAGCGAATAGGATGTTTTAGGCATGTTTCATGAGAATGCAACAGTTTATACATCTAAAGTTTCATATGTCGATATTCATTTTCTAAAAATACTACAAAGGCATAATGAAAGCTGTCAAAACTATCATAGTACCATAATTGTTTAAAACATAGTAAACGCGCACCCCGCTCCCTCCCCACTCGCAAATTGATAATGAAACATTATTAATATGAACAGTAGCAACGCATGACTTTAATAAAATGTATGCAAATGCAAAACTATATTAACTGTTATATGCAACGTAGTGTTTCGTAGACCCCTTAATAAAAATAGCACACTTTCTTTGATCTTTGCTAATTAAAAGAACTACTGAGATTGAGTATAATCTCTTTTTAAGAAAAAATAATGAAGGAATGACAATTAAAGATATATGGATGTTGTTTTTTGACCGTTTTTATGTTTTTAACAAAAAAATTTGTACGGGTTTTTCGGCCTTTTAATAATAAAAATCTTTATTTTCTTTCAATATTTCATTAACAAATATTGAAAGAAAATAAAGATTTTTATTATTAAAAGGACCGAAAACCCCGTACAAATTTTATTGTTTAATTAAAGATATATTTATATTCTAATTCTAAATATAGAATCTAATGTATAAACATAAAACTTAGCTGCTGTTCCTTACATTAACTAATTATTATTACGTTACAATCATTTCTAATTTCTATTTTCAGACGATACTTGTGAATTTTTTTTAGATAAATAGATAATTTTTTCACAAAGGTAGAGTTTTTAAACCAAGCTACAGTTATCTACATACATACAGTTGATAGTTTTCGAGACATTTAGAAGGTTTTGGAAAGTGCCACTAATAGGAAAATTAAATACTAGTAATAAAAAATTCGTTTTGCTAAATTTTTGGCATTTTTTAATGTAACTAACATAATTAAATACGTTTACACGTTTCGTTCTAAAAAGAACGAAAGCAAGTCATTTCATTGGCAGAATGTTTAACTTCTTTCACTATTGTTGAAAAAGAAACCACCAATTACCAAAAACTGCACAAAAGGAAAAGAAAAAATATCGATAAATAAAAAGTATAATAAAAACAAACAAAGAGTGATTTTTCAAATATAAACAATCATTGGTATTAGTATATTTTGCAGTACTAAAGGAAATAAAAAATAAAACTGTTTTTATGTTTAAAATTGTACAAGATTGTCCAAAAATACAATCATAAATATCAAAGCAAGCCCGTATTCAACAACTTTCTCTTTATTGATATTTACTTATATAGTTACTTGTAATTGTAATATTTACTACAATAGTAGTAGTAAATGATGTTTTTTGTAATTCATAATTTTGTAGATTTTAAATAGAAGTTCCATAAATGTCGAAAATGTAAACACCTCAGATTTTGCTTCCCAATATGATATAAGAAAGCACAAATACCTATTTACTACTTACGAAAAGTTATGCGGTATTAGATTAGAATTTGAAACATGTGAAATAAATAGATACAAAACGACAAGTTTTATATATAGTTATATTCTTCCAAAATTTATTGATAAATACTGATTTTATATGAAATTAGCGTTCCTACACTGGAAAATTTGCCACTACACCAATAGAATCCACGTACTTTAAAATATACAAGTAATTACTTAAAGAGTATCTCCATTGTTCGAGAGGATTTATTGTTCTTCTGCTTAAGTAACTTGCATGATTAATCACTTATATTGCCAGTATGAATAAATAAATATAATCTCTTCACAGATATATACTCGCTTTAGTTGTAGTAAAAGATTGGTACAATTTTACGATTACTTTTATTACATTTTTATTGGCTACAATAAAATGTTTATTTTACGAATATCGATTTAACACGGCTAAGAGAATACTTCATAAAATTCACACATTCACAAGCTACCACGTAGGTGTTTTTAAAAATATTACAAAGTATACCAAACATACAATAACATTCAATTCTTATCCCACATTTCAAGTTTCTTCATACTTTTTATTTGTTTGTATAATATTTATATTTTTCTGTATTGTGTTATTACCCGGCGTTTTTCGTTATATTTCCACAATTTGCTAGCACTTTACATTAAAAACAGCTAAGATGTTAACACTCTTTGAGGTGTTGAAAACAAAAGTTTTTTCAGAGCTATCTTTATATTGCTTGGTAATACAAACAAGTACTTATTATGATGTATATTATAGTTTTGCTATGGCTGAGGAAACAACACATGATCTACTTGAATTTCATCAAAAATTCTTCAGAACAAGATATTTACATATGTACAATTTATGTTGTCTGCGAAACACCTTGGACTTGGAGAGAGAAATACATACGTCATACAAGCTACTATCATTTGGATATGGAAAGAAGTCAACAATCCGACAACATGTCCGTTTCTTTTGCTTGAAGAATGGTTTACCTACTTGTACAAAAACATTGAGCATAAATATGTATATTTGAATTTACGTTACCAATCTATTAATCTTTGTAGATTATTCGTGCAGATGAGAGTTGGCCAGACTTAAAGCGAACAACATTATGGAACATTATGGTTCAAAACACCCTACAGAAAAAAAGAACTATTTAATATAAGTGTAGCATATTAGCTGTAAAAATGGATTTGACGACAATGAGCTACTATTTTTTAAATCCTTTTCTTGAACCAGATTCACTTATTGTTATGGAAAGCACTCCATGCCATTCATTGAAAAGGTTCCTAATGTTTGGAAAAAGAAAGCATTAACCAAATAGCTTAATTTAAAATGAATTGTTGAATGAAAAGTTAAATTACTTAAACTTTATCAAAAATATATTAATGAATATCCCACTGTATCTATTATTGATTAAGTAGTAATAGAAGCAGGTCGCACAATATTGGGATCATCTCCATATCATTATAATCTGAGTCCCATCGAATTTATATGAGCTCAGATAAAGCATCATTTTGCAGCTAATAACAAGACCTTTAAGTTGGCCCAAGTAAAATCTTTATTATTAGACGGCGCTAATCATGTCACTACCAAAGTCTGAGCTAATTGCATAAAACATGGCATAGCAGAAAAAAAATAAAAGATATGATGTCGGTGAATACAATATCTTCAACAAATCTTCATTAGACTCTGACTTGTCTGATATTTAATAAATAAATACCGTTGTATACGTATATGTATTGCATATTGTATATGCTATTTTACTTTAGTTTGTATCAACGCCGAATTACATGAACAACAAAACAATAAAACGTTATACATATTTTGAAAATCCATCCCATCCTCAGTTTGTTGTAAGAAGTAAAAAAGGTTAATATAATTTATTAAAACAGGAGTGTATATGTATATACAAGTAACTATGCGCTTCCTTTTACAGATATACTTAGTTGAAAGATAACTTATGTCAATATCGATTTTGAGTATTTTCACTGCTGCAGTGTAAAATTAGTGCTGATTGTGTTGTCAACTAGTGCATTCTTCAAGAGAATAAAGCATAGTCTAATCGCTAGTCCCTGTATATCACAGCCTATGTTTCTTATAACCAGATTGATGAACTGATGATTGATTGATGAATTATTTACTTCTTTATTCTATTGGTGTACTTGTAATATTCATATTTTTTCCTGTTTAAGTCGAATTAGATATGTTTGCACAGTTTTTGTAGTTGAAACCGTTAGTAAATGAATGAAATTAAGGCAGCACATAGCGCCAGCCGAAGTAGGTTCGTATAGATATCCACGAGCAGGGGCTAATATCACTTATAGAAGGAATGTAGCCACGTTTTGGTTGGTTTAAACATCATCACGTGCATATTAGTAACGGGGTATCACGAAGGGTGCGCCGCACACAATGTTATCAGAAAGAAAAATCGGTATTATAGAAATCTTCACTACCAATCGTACTACCAACTTTCAGCTCCATAAAGTTAGCCCCTCACTATACGCAATTATAATAAATCTTACTTTTATTCGTTTGTAGGTCGTTTGTAGGTGTTTGATAGCGAATTTCCAACGTTTGATAGTCAATAGTTCATTAACAAACAATAAAACAAATTCTTCGGAAAAACCTCTGTGATGTTAGCCCCTCATGTCGTCATTTTGACATCAAATTCAATTTTATTTTAGCAGAATCGTTTGTAGGTCGTTTGTAGGTGCCTGATAGCACATTTCCAAAGCTTGATAGTTGATAGTTTATTAATAAATAATAAAACAAATCTAGTAGGATATTAGGCAGGCAACCAAAATTACATCAGAAAAGCGACCTATCGGACATATTATGTAAAAGTGGCTTCACATGCAAGCTTTTTTTAGCGGACAACAAACAACCAATAGGATTTTAGATTTCCAAAATTTTAGAGTTTCAGTCAGTACGCTAAAAGTTAATTGAACGTTAACTTTTGGTGTACGAAAATGACTGAAAACAATATAAAACTGCATATATTGACAGTTGTGGTTATGTAATAATTATATTTGGTGTGTGCTATTTGATATGTGCTACTGATAATTTAAGTTTTCTTTATTAACTTTTTCAAATCCAATTTGAATCCAGTACTTCCTCTTTTCTTTGTTTTTTTATTATAATAATTTTATAAAATAAATAACTTTAATGTAGGTATGTTTCTTTATTTTATATGATTTTCGCATGTTTTTTTGGTTGCCTACACAATATTCTGCAAATCTTGTTTCATTGCTTATTAATAAATGATCAAATATCAAACGTTGGGAATTTGTTATCAAGTACCTATAAACGACGCATAAACGATTTTTCTCAAAGGAATTTAAATTCGATGGCAAATGTGGCCGGGATGAGTTACAATTACATATGTTCCCCATAGGACGCTTTTCTGATGTAATTTTGGTTGCCTGCCTAATATCCTACTAGATTTGTTTTATTATTTATTAATAAACTATCAACTATCAAGATTTGGAAATTTGCTATCAGGCACCTACAAACGACCTACAAACGATTCTGCTAAAATAAAATTGAATTTGATGTCAAAATGACGACATGAGGGGCTAACATCACATAGGTTTTTCCGAAGAATTTGTTTTATTGTTTGCTAATGAACTATTGACTATCAAACGTTGGAAATTCGCTATCAAACACCTACAAACGAATAAAAGTAAGATTTATTATAATTGCTTATAGTGAGGGGCTAACTTTATGGAGCTCCAACTTTCGCTCGTTTTATTGTTAGCATCATTTAGCACAGTTGTGGCAGTGTTTATCATGTGTTTTTTAGTTGTTTCGTTTATTGATTTGTTAGTAGTGCGCAGGTAAACGTGTATTTGTTTTTTAATAAAGCATTTTATTTATGCTGGTCTGTTAATAGTACAAAATATCCTATTTATGTAGACTCGGTTGACTTAAAATCGACTCACCCGGCAAGCGACGTAGACCTAACGTCGCACACAGAAACTTTCAACATTTAACTGGATGTTTGTAGTAATAAAGCAATTTGCTTATGAGCAAGTAAAATAGCTACGTAATGTGAAATGAATGGGAAGATCGCTGCAGAAATATATTCTTTTTCAGATACTTTTAATACCTGCGTTCTTACGTAGTATAGCGTTTGCCAACACCCATTACCATTAATGACATATAAACGCAAATAAAATAATAATACAAATCAATTTTAGAACCATTAGAAAAATTATGTATCGAAGCAGATAGGAATCTATGTTCATCTTAAGTTTGTTTCGTTAAAAAACACTGATTTTATTCGAGAATTTATAACAAAACACACAATAAACAAATAATAATTTATTTCAAATAATAGAGAAGGTAAACGGAAAGGCAGTCAAACTGAAAACAAATTAATACACAGAAAAAACTTTTTAATTATTGGTTGGTTCTGAAGGACATTTTCTGCACCATCATGCGAACATTCATTCTCTAAAGTATATGTAATAGGGTGAATCGAAAACCGCGTTTTTTTCTGCAATACAATTCTAATAGCACGGAAAACTTGCGCATAGGCGTCATTATAAATAAAAAAATATTAATAATATAATATAAATATAATATATATATATAAATATAATATAAATTTTTTTTAAGGGGGGGAAGGGATGCCTGAAAAACCTCTAGCTATCGTAATACCGTAGTATCACGCTCAGAAGGCAGGATAGGTTGAGGTAGGAAGACAGGGAGAAGTTGTATTTATAAATTTAACAGTAATAAATTTCAATAATAAAAAGTCAACCTCAAAGCCAAGTACTTAAATTACCACAACACTCTTGACCCAAAATAATACTTTCTACACCATTGTTCTAAATTATAAAACATAGTTTCAAGTTTCAAGTTTTCCCTAAAAACTAGCTAGAGAACCTACAAAGTCAGAAGAAAATGCCACGTTGGTAATGTGAATGCTAGACCCCTTATAAACTAATCAAAATTCAGTGCAAAAGCGTAACACAACAAATAACAAACTGGAAATCAATATACCTATGTATAACATAAATAAAAGAAAATTAGTATAACAAAACAGAGTTATACTGTACAGATTTTACACAACAAATAACAAACTGGAAATCAATATACCTATGTATAACATAAATAAAAGAAAATTAGTATAACAAACAGTGTTATACTGTACAGATTTTAATTCAAAACATCTCATGATAATTATTAAATCTCACAAAAGTTACTAGCAACGCCCATCAATCATACTGCAACATGCGAAAGAAACTTTTGTCAGTGTATAGTGAAATACATGAAAATCTGTGTCTACTCAAAATTACCAAAGCAGTGAGATCAACTGCAACAACAAACAGTTGGTAGTGACGCGCGCAACCACTACTGATAGATGAAAACATATAAGGTTGTCAAAATAGTTTGTTTACATATTCATGGATGTTTCCAATTTTACAAATGTTTACAAAAGAAAAAAAAGTATATCTTACTTTCAACAATGTGAATGCATTGTATAAAAAAGAAACAGGGTAAAAATTCCGCTAAGTAATATACTTGTCAGCGGTAAAATATCCAGTGAAATAATGCATTCGAACAAAATTCGGTCGTATTATGTGTAAGTTAGTCCCCGATGTCACCATAAATAAGATAGTGTTTTAGTTTCTTTTTCAGTATACCGATTGAAGGTAAGTCCCTCAGCTCCAGTGGGAGCTGGTTTAACAAAATAGGCAACATAACCATTAAGGTTCTATCACCAAACCTGTTGTTAGAGCGCTGGGTAGCCAATATTCCTCTAGATAATTGCTCTTGTGCCATAATTGTGATCTACACACAGGAATATATATCGCTTGAAATAGTATTGGAGTATCATTCTGTATTGGAACAAATCCTTTGCTGATAGTACATTTCTCTCTCGGAACCAATCAATGCCGTGGGGTCTCAAAGGTGACATATTTTTTAGAATAAGTCTCTGGACTGAGATAATCTTATGCAGTAGATAAGACGATGCACTGCCATATATAGTGATCCCATAATTCACTACCGATTCAACTAAAGCATAATAAATTATATACATCACAGACAGCGGAATGATTTGAGATAAGTAGTAAAATTGGTTGGCGAACAACCGTAGTCTTTTTGTTAACAGTAATATATGCTTATTCCAGGAGAAATCCCTATCCACAGTTAATCCAAGGTATCTATACTCCTCTACCAAAGAAATATAAGTATCACAGAGACAGTTTGTGTTTTGATGAAAATCAAGATCGCTGTGGAGACATTTGTGCGTGTGGAAAATTATGTTGATACCCGAGGCATTTTTTAGAGTGAGGTGAGGAGACCTAATCCAAAGAAGTTTTTTAATAAAAATAATAATATATAATAAAAATATGATATTAATATAAATAAAAAAAAAATTTTCAAAATTTGAAATCGGGGAGAAGGCTTAAAGTTACCAAAAAAGTCAAAAAATGTGTTCAGTTGGCATCTTGGACAGTAGTGGCGGCGGTGTTAACTTGTAGATTGACTAATCAATTACAGTCGTTTGCACTAAAATTTATTGAAGGTATTTTGAAGTCTCTTACGTAACCTTCAGCCGATGGCTCATTTCTGGATTTAAGGATCCTCCTGTAGCCAAGTTCTCTAATGTGTGGTCTCTCATCCATTATCATAGCCAACATAATATTTTCAGGGCGGCAACCTTGCTCGCAACTTTAGGCCTTTTGCGCGAATTCAGTAAAGCAAGAATGGGTCTAATTACTTTTTGTATGCATTAAAAACACTTTTTTCACTATTACAACAAAAAATGTATTTTTTGTAATTTTTGCATTTTTTTTTAATTTACCGGTATTTTGACTTTTTTGGGAACTTTAGGCCTTCTGCGTGATTTCAAATTTTGAAAAAAAAAATTTTAATATTTTTTTCATTTATAATGACGCCTATGCGCAAGTTTTCCGCATTATTGCGATAGCGATTTAACTATACATATCTTAAGCTCGCATTAAGAAATTATCGATTTAGGAATTTATAAATGATCCCTTGCATATGAAACTGGATTTAATAGAAAAATATATTGTATATACAGAGATAGTAATTTACATACGAAGTAATTTACATACAGTTGAACCATACTATTACTGCTTTGCATTCGGGGGCCGCAATAAAACATACTTTTAACGGGTTTTATGGCAGTTTGAGTCGATTCTAAATCAACCGAGTGTACATATATGTGCATATTTTTCAGATGTATACATTAACAAACATAAGTTAAAATTATTATTATTAAATATCACCTAAAACTAAATATTAGTGATGAGCATAATTTTATTTCAAATAATCGAATTGAATAAAAACCATCAGGTATTTTTATAGTTACCACGACGTATCACGTTGAGGGCGCTTCGATACGGTACACAGAATTATACATTAAGATACCCGTCCGACGTCCCCTGTCCACGAGAGCTGGCGGACTTTGCTACTTTGGTAGAACTTGAAGACTATATCAGTTAGAATAGTATTCCCTCTAGCTTCTTTATAGAACATTTTGTACAAAGATTTTACATTCTGTATATCTTGCTCTGGCAAAGTTTGCTAAGCAAAACAATATGCATCACAAAAAACGTAAAATCATCTTTTTTCGCCTACTTAGCATTAACGAGACAAAATATCAAAAAATGTTAAGATCTCTGTTGTAAAGCATGCAATTTGATACCAAAAAGTCCAGGACAGTACTGTTTAGTTTTCTAGTTATTACTCATGGGTAGAATTTAACGCTTAGAATCTTAAGCAAACATATAATGATTTCATGTTTAGTATTTACGCAGGTACACCTTTCTTAATCCTCACTAAATGCCATTTTATTACATTTATCTTTCGAAACTATTCTGTTAAACCTTCCGTTCAGCCATATAATCAATTGTATTCATTTTAATTTGGAATTTCCTAGTCAACTGTAAGGAATTATTATAAATTTGTATTTGACTTTATTTGAGGTCATTTGGAATTCCCAATAACTTCGCAGAAAGAGAAAAACCGAAAGGGTGTTCTGGTAGTGGGGAGAAACCAGAAAGACCTAAGTTTGTTAACAACAAGAGTCAGTGTTTGAGTTTTTCTGTAATCGGTCAGGAGTAATACAATGCCTCCTTCGTATTTAAGTTGAATTTTTGTAAGTCCGCCGGTTTGCCAACATATTGTATCAAGTTTGAATGTGTAAATTTAGTTTTAATGTGTAAATAAAATAATTAAGTGAATTCACTTGTGTCTTCATTGCTAACTGCCACCAACCAAGAAAAACAGCTCATACGAAAGTTACGACCCGTGAGCGGTGGAAAACCACAACAATCAACAAAACATTTTGGTCCTGCGAGCCGGATATCCAGCGGCAAACTCCACACTGTGATTCTTCGAAGAAGCGGCGGACACTCAACACACTCAAGCAACAACATTAGCAAAGGTGGGTCTCCAAAACTTCATTCCAAGTATCCTATCTCCCGTGTATTGCTCAAACAATGGCTGACTTAAAGAAACTAAAATTGAAGAAAGCTTCTTTAAAAGCGTATCTCACTAGAACATCCACGTATCTTGCCAACGTTTCTGAGAGCACCAAATTAACAGATCTCAAAATTCGTCAAGACAAACTACTTCCTTATTTAGAACAATTCGAGGATGTTCAGTCAGATATCGAAATTCAGGGAGAGCTAGATTATCAAGAAGAGGAGCGCTCCGAATTCGAAAATAGTTACCTGGACCTAATAGGTCGCTTACAGGATCACATAGATAATTTAGCCTCAAAATGTCCTATTAAAGAAAATTCACAAAGTACAAATCAGCAATCAAAAAGTGTGAAACTTCCTACAATTAATTTACCCACTTTCTCGGGTCTCTATGAGGAATGGATATCCTTTCATGACACGTTCAATTCTTTGATTCACTTAGACGATTCTATACCAAATATTCAAAAATTTCATTATTTAAAAACCGCGCTTTCTGAAAACGCAGCTACGGTCTTGCACTCTTTATCAATTTCAAGTGAAAATTATAGTATCGCTTGGGAAATGCTAAAATCACGATACGACAACAAGCGTATTATAATTCAGGAACATATCAAGGGTATATACGAGTTACCTGTTTTGTCAAAAGAAAATCATATACAACTGCGTCGCATACTAGACGGCGTTCTTAAGCATACACGCGCTTTAAAGTCCCTCAATAGGCCGGTCGAATATTGGGATGATTTACTCATCCATATAATATCAAATAAATTGGATCCATTAACCAATAAAGAATGGGAAGTTTCATTACCTAGTTCATCCGGTATTCCATCTTTTAAAGAGATGACTACATTTCTAGAAAAAGGTGCCAGATGTTGGAAACCTTACAAAGAAAGGTCCAACATGAGGAACCACCTAAATTCAAATCTACAAAAAGTCAGTCGCACTTAGTTACGTCAGATATAGCCTGTCCCATTTGTGCAAGTAAACATTATATATATATCAGTGTGAAAGGTTTCTCAACCTCTCAGTCGAACAACGAATAAGTAACGGAAAGTAAACAAAAATGTGTCTAAATTGTTTAAAGTTAGGCCATCGTGCCAATGAATGTACTAGCGGATCATGCAGAACTTGTAAGAAAAGACATCATACACTGCTTCACAGACAGCAAAGTTCAAGTATTCCATCTACATCAAGTACTAATAACCCTGTTCCTACCATCAGCAATCACACCACCGATATTCAAGGTCAATCAGAATCATTATTATCAACTGCGCTTATAATCGTTAACGATGTCAAGGGCCAACCACAAGAATGTAGAGTTTTATTAGATTGCGGTTCACAATCAAATTTCATCACGAAATCATTTGCCGACCGCTTAGCAATAAAGCAGGAATCAATTTCAATGCCCGTCGTAGGTATTAATCAGGTTTCTACGCACATCAACAAATTCATTAATGTAAGATTAAAATCAAGAATTAATGCATTCCAAGCTAGCATCAAGTGTTTGGTCTTAGAGAAACTTACTAATAATTTACCATCAATATCTATTGACAAATCATCATTTAACATTCCTAGTAACATTAGATTGGCTGATCCGCAATTCAATGTCTCACGACCTATCGATATGTTATTAGGGGTTGATGTGTTCTGGAAACTAATGTGTGTAGGACAAATCAAACCAAATAGCAAGCAACCATACCTTCAAAAAACCCATTTTGGATGGATTTTTGCTGGCGCACCCACTACAACAAATCCATTACATAATAATACAGTTTGCAATTTCATTACCAATGAATCTCTTGATGAAAAGCTGACAATGTTTTGGTAAACTGAAGAATATGACAATAAGGTGTTGTATACTATAGAAGAAGAAAAATGCGAAAATCATTTTTGCGAAAATACAAAGCGTAACGAAGAAGGTCGTTTTATAGTTAAATTGCCATGGAAAAAGAGTCCAGAGTGTTTAGGCGACTCATACGGTTCCGCCTTGAAACGATTCTACAATCTAGAAAAGCGTTTCAATTGCAACTTACGATTAAAAAACGAGTGCACTAAATTCATGGATGAGTATATTGAGTTAGGGCACATGCAACCTGTGAATCTTGAAAATTTATACGAAGACCAATCTTCATCGTTTTATCTTCCCCACCACGCGGTAGAAAAACACGATAGTACTACAACAAAACTTCGTGTAGTTTTTGATGGATCCTCTAAAACATCAACCGGCATCTCCTTAAATGATATTATAATGGTCGGGCCGACAATCCAAGAAGATTTGTTTTCTATCCTTTGTAAGTTTCGCACACATCAAATTGCACTCACCGCTGATATCGCAAAAATGTACCGTCAAGTTCTAATAGGCGATTCAGAGACCAGCTATTAGAGGATATTATGGAGATCAGATCAAATTAAGAAGATCCAAATCTTCAAATTATCAACGGTCACATACGGCACCGCGTCTGCATCATTCCTTGCGATTCGTGCTTTGCGACAGCTAGCAGTTGATGAGCAAGCCCATTTTCCAATCGGTTCAGAGATTACAAGGCGTGACTTTTATGTCGATGATCTGATAACGGGTGCAAACACGCAAGAAGAAGCCATCACAATCATTAATCAAACCAGCGAACTACTCCAGTGCGGTGGTTTCGATCTTCGAAAGTGGCATTCCAACTACTCCAATGTTTTTGGTAATTCACGAATAAATTTATCTACTGAAGCTGTACAGTCATTAGACAAAACCAACAGTATAAAAACATTAGGACTGTTATGGAATATGACTGGAGATTCGTTTTTATACAAGCCACCCGTTCAATCCCTAATCACTAAACTTAACAAAAGATACATTCTTTCCTTCATTTCACAATTTTTTGATCTTTTAGGTCTTTTAGGACCAGTTATTGTTATTGGGAAGTTATTTATGCAAAGGTTGTGGAAATTACAACTAAACCGGGATGAATCTGTTCCTATCAATATTCATACCGAATTCACCCAATATCGACAGCAACTCTTAGATTTAGGACATGTCAGAATCCCTAGAAAGGTAATTCCGCCTGATTTTCACACACTAGAGCTGCATGCAACAATAACAATTCTGTAAACAGCAACCTACTTTGCGCTAAATGCAGGGTAGCTCCTTTGAAAAATATATCTATTCCCAGACTAGAACTATGTGCTGCATTATTACTTACTCAATTAGTTGCGAAAAGCACGAGTACCATAAACACACAATTCACCAAAATAGTATATTGGACAGACTCAACAATAGTTCTGGCTTGGATTAAATCAACGACAAAACAGTGGAAAACTTTCGTTGCAAACAGAATTACTGAAATGCATCAGTTAAGTGACATCAGCCAATGGCATCATGTATCCACAGAAAACAATCCAGCCGATATTATTTCTCGCGGAAGCACACCATCTGATCTTATTAATTCCAATCTATGGTGGCACGGACCCACTTGGCTGTCGTCAGAAGAAATAGAATTTGCGCGTAAAAGGTTAGCCTTACTTGCACAAAGGGAACATTTTTTATCTGAATTTAAAGATCTTACCAGCACTGGGTCAGTTAACGTGAAGAGCAAACTGCTTCCATTAAGCCCTTTTTTAGACAACGACGGACTGATCAAAGTTGGTGGCCGTCTAAAGCGCGCAAACTTGCCGTATTCACATAAGCACCCTATTGTTCTACCGGCAAAACATGCAACTTCATGCAGGTGTACAAGGGACAATAGCTGCAATTCGTAAAGAATATTGGCCAATTGCATTAAAAAATTCTGTTAAGGGTCAAATAAGAAAGTGTAACGCGTGTTTTAAGGTAAAACCTTATAATGAAACGTACATCATGGGAAATCTACCGCCAAATAGAATTAATGCTGCGCGCCCTTTTCTCAATTCTGGTGTAGATTCTTGCGGCCCATTCCATATTCGCGAACATAAAAGACGAAACGCAAGAACCGTAAAAATCTATGTTGCTGTATTTGTTTGTTTTTCTACAAAGGCTATTCACGTCGAGACTGCAAGCGACTTAACTAGTGAAGCATTTATAAGCGCACTAAAACGATTCATGTCCCGAAGGGGAAAAATATTAAACCTCTACAGCGATAATGCGACAAATTTTGTTGGTGCCCATCACGAAATAAACAAACTTCGTACTGCTTTCCAATCTGAGAGATCCAGGGACGCGATCACAAACTACTTTTCTGAAGACAATATTACATGGCATTTCATTCCGCCGAGAAGTCCGCATTTTGGAGGTTTATGGGAAGCCGCGGTGAAATCGATGAAACACCATTTACAAAGGATAGTGGGAAACGCTTCCTTGACATTTGAGCAATTACACACCTTCCTAGCACAAATTGAAGCAATTCTGAATTCTAGACCTCTAACTCCTCTATCCGAAGATCTAAATGACCTTTCCTTTCTTAGTCCTGGGCATTTCCTTATTGGAGACACCTTTACAGCTATACCCGAACCGAGTTTACTGCACTTGAATCAAAACCGCTTATCTCAGTGGCAACATATACAGAAGCTGAAGCAACATTTCTGGAGCCGCTGGCAAAGGGAGTACCTCAGCAGCCTTCAGCAGCGAAACAAATGGAACCGCCACTCAAAAAATCAACTAGCCCCCGGTCAACTAGTCCTCATAAAGGAAGACAATCTGCCTCCTCTTCGATGGGCCACTGGACGCATTGAACAGGTGCATCCCGGACGCGACGGAATTATCCGAGCAGCTACAGTTCGCGTGAGGGGTAATTTAATAAGGAGATCTTCTGTGAATCTGTATTTATTACCAACTCAATAATATGGTGAAGATCATTAATTACTTACGATTAATTTAGCGGACACAAATATTTAGTGAATTTTTATTTTTTGAAAGTTGGTCCTTTCACGGCGGCCGGCATGTTTAGTTTTCTAGTTATTACTCATGGGTAGAATTTAACGCTTAGAATCTTAAGCAAACATATAATGATTTCATGTTTAGTATTTACGCAGGTACACCTTTCTTAATCCTCACTAAATGCCATTTTATTACATTTATCTTTCGAAACTATTCTGTTAAACCTTCCGTTCAGCCATATAATCAATTGTATTCATTTTAATTTGGAATTTCCTAGTCAACTGTAAGGAATTATTATAAATTTGTATTTGACTTTATTTGAGGCCATTTGGAATTCCCAATATCTTCGCAGAAAGGGAAAAACCGAAAGGGTGTTCTGGTAGTGGGGAGAAACCAGAAAGATCTAAGTTTGTTAACAACAAGAGTCAGTGTTTGAGTTTTTCTGTAATCGGTCAGGAGTAATACAATGCCTCCTTCGTATTTAAGTTGAATTTTTGTAAGTCCACCGGTTTGCCAACATATTGTATCAAGTTTGAAGTGTAAATTTAGTTTTAATGTGTAAATAAAATAATTAAGTGAATTCACTCGTGTCTTCATTGCTAACTGCCACCAACCAAGAAAAACAGCTCATACGGACAACAAAACAAGTACTATTCTAACTATTATAGTTTTCGAGTTCTACCAGTTAGAAAGAGCTTCGGCCGACTCTCATGCGTGCTATCTTAAATTCTGTGTTTGGCTACAATTGGTCAATATTTTGTTTCCCTTTTATGTACTCCTCAACTTTCTTTATTTTGATTATTACATAATCTCACTGTAGATTTGCTTTTTGAAACTTACACTATTTTAAAATTGTTTCTCCTCTCTCTTTCAACGTGAAATATTAGAGCGTGTTAAAAACATTAAAACTTCTACGCAATGTATCGCGATACACAAATTGAAGTTTATGAAATAACATTTTAAATTGAAACATAAATCGTATAATTCCTTTTGGTAGACCCTATACATTAAAAAGATCTCCGTAATATAATTTATCTTATAATGTAAATGTTCATATCTTCTTGGTATTGATTTTCCCTCTTCTACATCTGGACAGCTAAAGGAACTTCTCGAAACTACATGAAGAATAAAAGAGGATGGAGATTTTTACTTACCAACCGATACGAAAAAAATGCGTCTAAAAATCGGACAAGTAGAATATTAAATCATAGGTTGACTTTAATTAGAAAGTTTTTTAATAAATTTACTTCAAGAAACGTCATCTATTAAGTAATATATAATACTTGATGATTTGATTTAAAGCAATGTACATGGTATTATAAATGGCGTCTCACCTTATCAGAATATATGGCAGGCACCACTTTTTATAATCTCAAAATTTACACGCGAAAGTTAAATCCAAAAAAAAATTCATAGATCTTACATCTATTCAGCCATGTGATAAAGCATAATAAATCAAAACAGCGTTAGATGTCAAATCTGTATAACATTTACTAATTTCTCCGCCAAACATCTCACAAATTCATTCAATTGGACATCGTATAATTAAACGCTGTAACTATCTATGAGTAGGCCGTAACGTAATGACCGTACAAGAGCCTTAAACTGTTGTGGGAGTTGCGATTTTATTGTTACTGTAATTCGTTACAAAATTTTTAAAATGAAATTAATATCAATGAATATTTCTAATTAATTTGTGAGGACATAATTTTTATTTCATGTTGAAAATTTTCTTGCTTTTTCAGATACATTTTTACCACTAATCGACTAAATGAAAACATCCACTTGTTGTTATAATTGCTAAATATACCTAATAAAATAAGATAAGAAATATTCTGAATTAATCAGTTACATGTTTTTATAGATAGAAGGTAAAAATAGAGCAAATTACAGAAAGCTAAAAACAGTAATTAAGTGCTTTTATTTAGTGAATGAGTGAAGTATAGACGAAAGACTAAGAAAATTTCCAACGTAACGCATATAACTAACAAGAAACTATTTTTTTTTGTTTAATTTCATTTTAATTTTATAAGAAAAAATATTGTTAAGATACGAATTACGTTGTCACACTTGATTTTTATCTAACGAGTACCCATATATAAGAGTGTGCTCACAATTTGATTTTCATTTGTGACACAATACAAATATAATTTAAAACACTCCTATAATATTTTCAACATTTTCAAATTTTAGTTATGGCATTGAAGAATTTCATAAACTTAAAATTTGGTAATTGAATGAAACCTCAGGTAAAATTGCCTGCATTTCCTAGATTCAATGAAATACGACACCTTCCCGCCAAAGTCACAACGACTTAAATCACATAACTTGCGTCCGGTCTAACAAGTGTAGTGTGTGAGTGTACATATGTACTTAATTCAGTCTTTTATCCTGTTTTCAAATATATACTCGCAACTTCTTCGTCACTCAGTTTTTTATCTTAATTTTTTTAAATATTTCAACACGTTTTTCCGATCATTTTTCCATTGCCAAACCTCCTACAGCATTGTAAATATGATGGAGCCAATTGAACTAACTGTCTGGTTGCTACTTTTGCGCAGATCCAGACATGTACAACCTTGATCCAATAGTATAAGAGACATGAGAATGAAGCAGTAGGACGGAAAATACCACTACACTAGACAAATTAGACATATTTGTAGATTCACAAATACGATCACCGATCATAATGAAAAGTTTGAGGGACTATTGAATCCGCTGAATAGAGCAACTTGAGAAGCATTCAAAAATGTTACTCACTGTTTTGTAAGAAACCGAAAGATGGAAAATTACAATCACATTGCCAATGTATAGCTTCCTATAGAAATTTGGATTGTAATATGTCCTTAAATATATACTTCCTATACTCGCACTTTCTTAACGAAAAATCTGGGCGCATAAATCTATAAGCACGGGAACACTTCCATCAAAAGATTTCAGTGATTGAGAAACTGTCGCAAATGTTGTTAGTCGATTACTATTAAACCATCAAAAAGGATGCTCCGTAGGCGAAATTTAACAGAAAATTGTAATTTATTTCTAAGTGAGTCATAATACTTAAATATTGTGATATTGCGTAGTTAAGAATGCAGGAAGTAGTAAAATATATGAAATTATAAATGTCTGTCTCGCGTAAACCTTGTGTTAGAAAAAAAAAAACCGATATGAGATTTGAATTCTGGAGAAAAAATTTTCTCCGCATTATATATTTTTATTTCTGACACAAAAAAATGTTTCTTTCCTGTTCCTCGATAAACAAAATAACTTACTTTCATAAACCTTTACACAAATATTTGTTTCGTATCGGCGCAAGATAGGTACTAGATTAAAAAATATTTTTCTTTCATTGGTGTCTGCTTGTAAAGTTCTTAAGTTTTAAACGTTTTTAAGTACTTCATTTCTTCTCTCTGAAACCGGAATTTGACTATATGAAAAAAATTCAAACTTTACAATGTTCATGTCTGGCTACGAAATAAGATGTATTAATATACGAATGATAACATTTTCTATTAAGCATAAATTACTACTCGTGCAATGATTTCTTAGAAAACTAATGTTGCATTTATGTACTTTCCTTTTGAAATGCATGTCTGGACAATGTTTCTTTCTCGTGCTATATTCTTATTTGCAATGATGAACGTTGAATAATAGTATCTAGACTCGGCAAAGAGGAGCAAGTTTCAGTACAGTGCAGAGAACAACGTGGAGGAGCCGAGCAGCCGTATTAAAGCGAGCGTTCAGTAACGTTTACGTACTCACATCATTTATGTTCGTGACTTTCATGAATGTGCGTAGGCGATACGGACGCATGAACGTTTACACATACAATAATGACAAACAATATATAACGTGCTAAAATACTTACTGTTTTAAGAAGCTTCCATGTAATCACAAACTCAGTGGCATCTATTAAATATTTGAATCACTAAATATATTTATATTATTATATCCACATCTAGTGATGTTATATTTGCAAATTTAAAGTTCTCATTATGACAACTTAATGGATCTTTCGACGCATCTTCACAAATTTGTCTCAGTATGAGAAACTCTGAATCCTTGTCAATAACATTTTCAAACAACACATAACCACAATGTTTTGTCTTTGAATTCTTCTTTAAGTCTTCTTTCAACATAGTCACGAACAGACAGCATAACCTTTCTTATCAATGTCCGACTTGGTAATGTATGTATAATAATAATATTTACTAATTTCAAAACATGTACGTCGGGTGAAGATGCCAAACCGGGGAAGATGCCTAGATGCGATTATTACATATGTAAGTACCCGTTAGATGGCGCAACAACTGTTATAAATTAGTAACATGATGGCTTTCTACCTATATGTTGCAGTACGAGTGTTGAGCGAGCTAGTTGCGCGATATTAAATTAGAACTTGTAACAGGTAAATTACTTTTTTATGTGCTTTATAATTTTTGTAATCAAGTAGTTATCCAAGCATTCACCATTTGTTTTGTATGCAATACACACAAGAAGGCATGTTATTATTTATCTCCCTTAGCGCTACCTTCAAGTTGGCGGACAATTTGATTTTATAAATTAGTTTGGCATCTTTCCCCGACCGTTGGGGTGAGTTGCCAAAAAGTTGTCGGGGTAAGATTCCCCTCCAATAAAATTATTATATTAGTTCAAAATATATTACGCTGCTATAAACAGGTTTTTCAAAATTTGCAGTAAACTCCCCCCAAAACTAATATGCTCCGAAATTACACCAGAAGAAGAATGTGTACTTCTCAGGAAAATACTTGCGACGGTTGTCTGAAAACGTAAAAGTTTTTGTTGATTACTTGGCGTCTTTACCCAGTAGGAAACAAAATATTCTAAAGTGTTGGGTACAGACGCCACATTCTCTTGTATTATATCGAGGTTGAAGTTAGGCATCTTGTCCGTAGCGTACGGGGAAGTCGGAGTAGCGTCGATTCTTATAAACAAAACACACAACTTCCAAGATAACACATCGTAAAACGTCAAAAGACAATTTGTTTTAGAAGCATCGCAACACGAATCTTGCCATCTTAAACCGCAAATCATGCCGATTGCTTTCTTCTGAAGGATGAACACGCGATGTGCATCTGATTATCCCAGTGGATCAATCCATACAGTAGTTTGGCGCAAAAGTGGGAGAAATAGAAAACCCTCAAAACACTTGTGCTGCAGGATCTGCTTAAGTTAAATAAGGCAAAGCATGTGCTCGACAGAGCATTGCAAACACCATCAGTATGAGCAGACCAATTCAAATTTTCATCGAAAAAATGTAATAAGAACATTGTTTAAGTGTATATCATCTAACTTATGCTTGCTCTGCTTTTTGAATAGGACACAATTAGTTTTTTCCAAATTCAGAATCAGCATCCATTCATTTTTTAACTTGTTCGACAATTGAGTTTGCAGTATCGAGCAGATGATTAGAATTTTCTGAAGTTATCACTAGATTAATATCATCGGCATACATTGATAAATTAATGGAGCTATCGAGACATTTGGGAAAATCGTTGACATATATATGAAATAATGTTGGGCATTATGTGGATCCCTGAGGAACGCCGATATTCGTTGTTAATGGTCGCGATTTGGTACCATAGCACGAGACCTTTTGAGTTTTCTTGCATAAATATGATTCAATCCAGGAGTTAGTAATCCCACAAATTTCATATTCTACTAATTTGTGCAAGAGTATTGTGTGATTTACGCAAACAAAAGCTTTAGGGCGTCGATGCTAGAAATAATCTGCTTAAAGAAATTAAATAGAGCGGTGTCAGTAGAATGCTTGTTGCGAAATCCATGCTAATTACCTGAAAATAAATTGCATTGATCGGAATAGCGAATTAGCTTTTTATTCCCAATACTTTCAAAACTTTTCTAAAAAAACCCACAACAAACTAGTTGTTGATATCACTACAGTTTGCTTTCTTAAGGAGCGGCTTGACGATGGCTTCCGTAACGTACCTAACTGCGACATTTGTATGTGTCCTGATAAGCACTCACAACGACCAGGGGAATAATACTGAACAAGTGTGCTTTAATACGGACGCTCGAGTTTCCATGTAACGCATTTCATCCCTCCACGTTATTACCCGCGCTGCACTGAACCTTGCTCCTCTTTGCCGAGTCTAATAACATCATACAATATAGTCTTTGCTATATAACTGTAACCCTTTTATCAATAATATTTTTCTGTTTTTTATTTATTATTTATGTGCCTATGCCAAATCTATTAGTACCACATCAACACAAAACAGTTTCTTTCTTAAATAATAAGACGTTCTCTATGTTGGCATGTACACTAAAAGACACAATCTACTATAAGTAATTGTCAGGTCAGATCATTTTCCTCAACATACACAAATTATTAAGGTCAGACAATTAGCGATTAACTTCCTCAGAGTATTATATGAAACTCGTAGAAAGAAAATAGGAAATATAACAGAAAGAAATCTAGCTAACAAAACTAATACTTAATGGATCAAATCGTAGATAGAATTGGCTCTGGAACTCGTAAGAACAGCTGAGGTAACGGCATATAAATTTCTATAATAGCACACTGATTGTAATGAATGGACTTAAGCGCATTGCAGTTGTGTAGGAGTCCAAGAAAAGAAAAAGATAATGCATTAAGTATGGTTGTGCTTAATAGAGTACAATTAAAACTAGGCAGCTGAGAATTTACTTTACTTCAAAATCGATAGTACATATTTGACAATCTTTATCAATCTTATATATATTTATTTTACAGTTATCTTTACTTTGCGTTTAATATACAGGGTGATTGGTGAGAATGGCCTATTAAAAGTATTATACAAACGGAATGGAATTTTAAATCACAATTTTGCATTGGATATGGTTGAATATGAGCTACCTATGACGCAAAAATATTTTTGAATAAATATCACTTCCGGTTAACCGGAAGTGGGCATCAACTTCGTCTTTTTAAACAGCATGCTATAAAATAAATGACAAATTCGAGTTCTGTGATAAACTTTACACATATTTCATGGATCATACTCTATACCTAAATACCATTCCTTCTGAGTTATACGCAATTAAAGAAAAAAAGTGACAGATACCGATTTTACTTTATAGTGATATTACGTCACGTAGGAGTAAAAGATACGAATTAAATTTTGCATAGGCACAGCTGATATTGTGAAGTTACACAACATTTGAAGTGCTTTTCTGTAACATTATACAGGGTATTTAAAAACTTAGTTGCTTATAAATAAGTTAAATCTTCGGAAAGCCGGTTTTTTCTTTAATGGAAAGGTATATATGTCCTTAGATATTTTTATTCTACAAAATATTCTCTTTTAATCTATATTAGGTGTTCCGCTACGTAAAATGGAAGATGAATTAGTTATAACGATTTAATTATCCTCCACACCTAAAATGCTCAGATATATCAATTTACTGAAGCAAGGGTACTTAGCTTATTTGTTTCACATACTTACTTGCCACTTATTTTGACGTCGGTCATTTTAGTTAGTTGTTCTTGTGTACACTGAGACAAATAGATCTGCACCAGTACAATAATTAGGGTAAACAATGCGAGAATTTACTTTACAACAACAACAAATTATTGTATTTGTTACTAAACATATTGTAATCTTAGTATTTTTTACAATTTCACCTGTAATAATTTTGTTTTCGCTTCTGTACAATACATTGTTCTCAGTATATGGTGTTATAATAGATTGGCATTGAGAATAGACCAAGTCAAGTAATCATGAATTTATTTATTATGCAAAATGAATGTATTCAAATAGTGAAATAAACGTATCGAAGGTTTAGTGAAAGGTACTAACATTTACAACCAATGATCAACAAAAATTTCTACCAATTTTTGATATATTAAAAGTTTTAGCAACCGACAGTGGCGGATCCAGGGAGGGGCACGGGGGCACGTGCCCCCCTCCCTGTTCTTGCGTACGTCTATATTTTAATTAGTTAAATACTTCAAAAACCACCTTCGTGGGTTTTAAATTTCAAAAATTTTCCCCGGACACCCCTCTACCCGGGGCGGTATTCCATGCCCCCTGGTTTTGCCCTCCTCCAAATGTTTTTCTGGATCCGCCGCTGGCAACCGATATGTTCGTAGAACAATGGTGAAGAACAATATTACCACAAAATTTAGATTATCTAAGAATTCTCCTAGTTACTCGCAACAAACGGTATTTGAATAATCAACATAAAGTAAATTTACATCAAAGGTTTAAATAACTAGTAATAACAAATCAGGTAAAATTAAAATAATAAAAACGATAATATTAAAGGTACAGTAGAAAAATTATAAGAATAACAATAATAATAACATAAATAAATAAGTTATCTAAATGGTTCGATATGGCAACCGTTTCTATTGAGGCATTCTATATTCGGAGACGCATTCCTGTAATCGTTGTTCTTCAAATAGCATCTGGTGTTATTTGCCTAGAGGATCTCTTATTCCCATAATTCAATGGGAAGAGTTTACAAAAATACGACTAATAAAATGACAGACGTCAAAATAAGTGGCAAGTAAGTATGTAAAATAAATGAGCTCAGCACCCTTGCTTCAGTAAATTGACATATCTGAGCATTTTAGGTACGGAGGTTAATTACATCATTATAACTTATTCACCTTCCATTTTAGTTATAGGAACATCTAATATAGATTAAAAGAGAATCTTTCGTAGAATCAGAATATCTAAGAAAATATATACCTTTCCATTAAAAAAAATCTTTCCGAAGATTGAACTTATTTATAAGCAACTAAGTTTTTAAACACCCTGTATAATATTACAGAGAAGAACTTCAAATGCTGTGTAATTACACAATATCAGCTGTGCGTATGCAAAAGTTCATTCGTGTCGGTTACTCCTACGTGACGTAATATCTCTGTAAAGTAAGATCGGTATCTGTCACTTTTTTTCTTTAATTGCGAATAACTCAGAAGGAATGGTATTTAGGTATAGGGTATGATACACGAAATATGTGTAAAATGTATCATAGGAGCTGAATCTGTAATTTATTTTATAGCATGCTATTGAAAAATAAAAGTTGATGATGATATTTAATCAAAAAATAGTTTCACGTGATACTTCATATTCAACCATATCCAACTGAAAAATTTTATTTCAAAACTCCGTTCCGTTTGTATAATACTTTTAATAGGCCATTCTCACCAATCACCCAATATGAAGCAATTATTCATATGCAAATCGCTTTTGCACAATTAAAATTACAACAAAAATCATTAGTTGCGTTATTTTCGCAATTATCTCACTTCAGCAATAGCTGTATTAAAAATATGTAGTACACAAACGAAGCCATTTTTTAACAAAATTATTATGGTATGTTTTATAGTTATGTTTTATGCAGTCATATGTCAAACCCTTACATCTTTTTTCATTTCATAATAATCCTGGTCAAAAACATCAAAAAATTTGGCATCAATATTTTCGTTGATAGCTCAGCCCCAGTAATCTTTAATTTTTAGTAACCATTTCACGTTTACTCCACACACTAATTTTACAGTGACTCGTTCGGTACACTGAAGTATGCTGAAAGTATTTGCAAATATCATATTATTTGATTCCTTAGTATGACATGCACATTAATATATAGAACAGAACGTCTCGAAAGAAAAGTAGTCAAGATGTTATTATTTAAACTAGAAGTTAATACCTTCTTAACTATAGGGAAGTTTCAAAATATTTAATATGGACGCTTTGAAACAAGCTAACTATTGCAATGCCTTACTATGATTCCGATTGCCCGTAATTTCTATATTCTATAGACGTTCACGTATCATGCTTTAATTGAAATTCATTGCAGATATTTTCTGTTCCTCTACATGAAGCGAATATAGCAAACGTAATTCACTAGACAGGTTATTTATTAAACTGAACGCTTTCACTAACATCCACCTCAATTTAAGGGGAACGGAGAACCATATAACTAGAAAAAGAACTACCGTAGTTTAGAAGTAAGTTTCCACCAAGTATGTACTCTGATGCCTTAATTTACATCATATCCAATCTGTCTCTATCTTGCTGTTCGCCTTAATCTGAGCTCCAGTGTAGGTACAAGGAGTAGACCTAGTTAATTCGCGCACCAAATGCAAGAAACTGTGACAGTAAGAATATAAATCTGAACCCGGAACTAGCTTTGCAGAAGCACTTGTTATGCTGGAACCTACGGCAAGAAAAGTAATAAAAAGTTCAAATCCGCACCAGGAACATCAAGTTATAAAGTTGAACGACCTGAAAAAGATCGATTTAAAGACAAAATAGTTGTTGAAACACCTTTCAAAAGTGATAAAATTGATATAGTGATACCCCCACCACCTCCAAAAGCTGATATAGATGATAAATATTTGTAGTTTACTTCCACCTATAACACCAAATTATAGAGCAGTTACTAATCCTACTCTTGATAATTGTAGTACTAAAAGTAGAATAATGATGATGAAGCATTAAGTCTAGTGAACACGCAAGTGACACAGAAGAATATATGAACGAAGATTTATTCCAGTAACACATGCTTCCTTGGAACTGTACTCACCCTGTTTGAAGTATGTATTAGAATTCAACAAGATAATATAGATGCCTTAGAAGACACAGGAGGCATGCCCTACGCTATTCTTAAACCAATCATTTATAAAGTAACACCAGATCAACCTTTCATATTAGAATAATGTGTACCTTATTGAAGATACAGACGAAATTTGGAAATTTAATTGTCAAAAGGAGTTTCGAAATAAAAAACGAGAGGAGCCATGGAGTCATGGACGGGAATTTACATGAGATGTCTAGACGAAAGAGGAGCTAAACTTAAAGCATTGACCGAAAATATCAAATTAGCTCAAGATAAGTCGATACCCGTTCGACAAACTAAATTGGCGTACGTCGATAGTGTGGTTATAGAAAACAAAATGTCTTCTTCCTATGATTCATATTGAAAGGAACAAAAACGCGATAAATGACAGAACAGATGTTACAAATCTGTCCATCTTATACTCTAAGTCCATACAACCCCAAAACCTTTTTCTCTTTGTTTATGTCCTAATTTCTAAGTGTACGTACTAAACTATGTCAGTAATTTTCTTTTGGAGAACGTATAGTAACAGATTCGTATCTTTCTCGCGTAAGAACGTTTTAAAATTCTGTGTGCAATATTTTTTAAATAAGACTTCAAGTAATTTTTAAAAGCGTATTTTTAAAGGACTTGGAAAGCAAACATATTAAAGTATCCTACATTAATTAATTTACACATAGAAACTGTAATTGTGATATAGAGTTTTATGTTTATGTTTTTTATGTTAAAATATGTTTTAAGAAAGCTTTTATTGGTCAAATAATAGATGTAATCATCGGAATATCCGTTTTTAATAATTAAAGAAATAGTTTCGATGAAAGGCGATAAATTTAGGATTGATCGCCGAACAAATAAATAAAACCGTTCGACAAAGAAAAACATCTTTTGATTCTTTTATGTAATAAGATATGGCTAAGAAACTGGATCCTGTTTTATATTATTGAATACAGCTTTTCTTTTTAATTCGAATTCACAGAAAATGAGACACTCTAACATAATAGCAAAGGTTAGTGTACACACTTTATTAATTTTGTTAAAATATATTGACATATAAAATATATATAATATGTATACTCTTCCTACTTTCCCAAGTAAATCAACTTTAAAAATATAGCCTAAATAAACTAAACTAAGATTAAAATTCACTTCTCTAAATTAGGTTCGTGTAAAAGCTAACTAAATAAATGTGAGTAGTGGTTCAAATTGATTTGTTTTATGTCATCTTGTCATTGTAAAGTAATTTGTAAAACCGTCTTTTCCAACGTGGATAAATGCTCAAAATTATATTCTGTTCTTTCCTTGCTAAGTTCAGCACATTTTCTGGTTGGTTAACCGTAAAATCCTATACAATTTTTTAACTACAAAGCCGCCTGATTTTTCACGTCTGTCTTGGTAATCAATTTTTCAGTGGTAATTATTCGTTGTAATCGACATTTTCATAATAGACGTTATTTAAATACGATAAATTAATATATATACAGTTAGTCACAGTAAAAATCGTCCACCTACTAATTGCAGGGTAATTTGTTGTAAAATCTGGCTGAACTAATTTCATATCTTATAAAAATACAGAAAAATATAAATGTTTATTTGTATAATATACAATATTTATGATCACAGTGAAAATCGTCCAATGCAAAACAACACACAATAATCGAATAAAATGTTTATTAATTTTGTATTTATGTTAATAACATAATATTTAATGCTTATTCCTTTGTTCATAGAGAGCACTAATTTATTAGTTAGTTCGAATGATATTTTAGACCATTCTCCTTCAATTACATGTCTGAGTTGTTATTTATTTGAAATTGCATGCTTTTCCACTGTACCTATATTTTAATTTCTGTCCTAGATGCTCTATTACGTTCAAATCCGACGATTGGGTGGGGTTTCAAGCACTTTTAGACAATTGTAAAGTAACCATTCTTTTACAACACCAGTGCTTTGGAGCATCATCCTGAAAAAAAATTCTTCAGTTTCAATATCAAACATCGACTATCGCTAGTAGTTTGCTTTTTTCTAGATTTCATTCATCAAAATATTTTTGAAATATCTACGTACACAGGTAAATACAACCATATAAGGACGCACTAAAGGAATAACTGACATTATACATGATAGTTTTCTCGGGAAACTACGTATTTTTGCAGCTAGACGATTTTGACTGTGAGCTATTATTCGGTACTTCCCTTGAATACGTGTTTTAGTTAACTGTATATAAACTTAAAATACTATGTTTTCCTCGATTATCTATTATGCCACAAAATAACTCCAAGTAACATATTACAGCCGGAACAGCAACCCTATTGTATACTGAGTTATGAAAGAATTAAAATTTAATTTCAATGTAATTTCTAAGTTATTAACAATTTAGACACTTTGTTACTCTTTACCACTGTGAACGAACTGTTTAATGTGTACCTACATACTACTGGATATTAAATATTAATGCAATTTAAAAGATGATTACCTAGGTAAATAATCCATGAAAGCGGTACGGTAAATTTGCATAGTTATAATGTTGAAACTTTATGCTGCAGAATCTGTCAGCAATTACGGCGACGAATAATATCGTGCCATAAACTCAAACTAGAGATTCGTCTCGTAATTTTAAAAGCAAAAAATGTTTACGTTCTCATTGCTAGTTATTTAATAGCAACGTTATGGCGATCATGTGATTATACGTGTATCTGTGCTTTTTGTATTTTTATAAGTTCGGGGCTTCAATCATTGCACTTTATGATTGACGACTTGTTAACTTAAACTATCTTATTTAACACCTTCTTATTAAAACAACTATTGTTTTAGTTATTATTTTTTCCTCTGGTGTTATATACTTGACAAGGTATTTATCCACATATTATTTTAATTTATATACCGGGTGTTAAAAAAAGGTTGTCGGGTATTTTACCCAATTATAGTACTGGTGGAAATAAACAAAAAAGTTTTAGTCAACATGGGTCCGCAATTCAACTGTTTTTGACATACAGTCAATTGCATATTTTAAAATAAAAAAAATCATTTTTTGGTTTTGAGAATAGTTCCCTTTGTCAAACAACTGATTGTGACTTAAAATTAGTTCTGTCAGACATCTGTCATCAGATTATTTATCATTTGCGTCAATTTTTTTTTGTTCTCAAATTATGCATAGGTACACAAATGCAGAAATGGACGATATGCATTTTATGTACGGTCGTGCGAATGGTAATGCCACTGAAGTACGGCGTATGTATGCCGAAGAATTTCCAAATCGGTTGTTACCGAGTGATAAGATTTTCTCAAGACTTCATATCCGGCTATCCGAAACTGGTTCATTTAAAATTAATGGTGGTTCTAGTAGACCTAGATCAGTTTCTTCCCCCGCAGTAAAATTAGATATTTTGAGACGGGTAGAAGACAACCCAAATATTAGCACCCGAAGACTTGCCGTAGAACTGAACGTTAGTCATCCTCTCATTTGCAGAATTCTGCGGGAACAGCAGCTCTACCACATTCAACGCGTGTAAGTTCTTGCTCCTCTCGATTATGATGCACGTAGGGTTTTTTGTCATTGGGTTTTACGAAAGCTGGCAGAAACTTTTGCGGCTTAGATCTTATTTAGTGACGTGGCTGGGTTTACAAGAGAAAAAAATATTCAATTTTCATAACAATCACGTCTGGGCAGATGAAAATCCCCATGCTGTTGTTGAACTGCATCACCAAAACCGTTTTTCGCTAAATGTTTGGCTTGCTATTTTTGGAGACTGTTTAATTGTTCCAGTATTTCTCCCTAATCGTTTAGCGGGACAAGTATACTTGGATTTTTAAGAAATGAATTATCCGTTTTGTTGGAAGACGTGCCACTTTTTAACAGATTAAATATGTGGTTTATGCACGATGGAGTTCCTGCGCATTTTTCCATCGTAGTTAGAAATTTCTTAAATCAAGATTACAACGAGAGATGGATAGGACAGGGTGGACCAACTGCATGGCCTCCTATGTCCCCTGGCCTGACACCTCTGGACTTCTATGTTTGGGGGCATCTAAAACAATTAGTGTACGCATGATTCGGAGGACTCGATCTTTCATAAGAAGGTGTGAAGCTTGCTTAGATATGAACGGTGGACATGTAGAACAATTTCTTCAGTTTTACTTTAAATAACCATTTGTTTAATTTATATTGCGGATCAGAATTTCTTTGAAAATGTTTATCCTATTAAAACAATATGCAATCGACTATATGTCAAAAACAGTTGAATTGCGGACCCATGTTGACTAAGACTTTTTTCTTTATTTCCCCCAGTATTATAATGGTAAAATATCCGACAACCTTTTTTTAACACCCTGTGTGTAGTTCAAACACATAGCGTTAGCAAAATGATGCTTTTAAATAAATTTCCTTTTTCTGGAGACATTTTTTCTGTTGTTGCAACCTAATTGCTAACGTCTCGTCCAAGACACATATTTTAATCTGTTTTCCACTAATTTGAAGTAAAGGTTAGGTATGTCTGGAGGTAAACTGACTGACTTATAGGCTCATAGTTCTACATACATAGGTATATCTCTAATTTTTAAACATATTCTGATTTTAACTGAGCATTGATTGGTTTGCTTGGAAAGCAGATCAAAATAATGCTGATTAATCCCGGATCGACTTGCCATTCGCTGTTGGGAGCAAAGTGATTAACAGCGCGGCATCATAAAAGGCGATATGGTGCTGTCACAAAGCCATTTAAACACAACTTACACACACTAAACTACATCGCAAGAGTTGCAGTGATAGCCAGACAAGTAATACAGCTTACGGAGTCACTGCAACTAAGCACCCACCACACGTAAAAAAAAAATAGTACTACTAATTACACTACATTTCACTTGGCAAATCACACTTATCTCTTCAAACTCAAAATTTGACAATTGGTTGTCTCGTTTTTCGGTGGATTGTTATAGAAATGGAAGACTCCGCTATATCTTCCATTTTGAAGATATTGTTTTAGTGGTCCATACTTGGATTATTCCTTTATGCAATATCTTCCCGTTGTTAAACTGAATTCGAGAATCTATGATGGAGCTAATATTTTCACTCCTCGCTTTTTTTCTTACTTGGTGGTTTCTGCGTGTCTCTCTACTGTAGAGTAGACGTATTTTATAAACATTCAGTAAACACTTCAGTCTGAACTTTATTACTTTTGATTCATTCCCCCGCTTTCTTGACTTATAGTATTTAAAAACTTAGAAAGTTAATATAAAAATATTTTCCTTCTTTTTTTCACAAGTAATACACAGGCAAAACAGTGTCCTGTAAAAAATTTTGTACGCATGCTGGTACAAAATACTGACCTTCACGATGACGAGCGAAATTAAAAAGTTTGTCAAAACCCTCGACGAAAAGCTCTACAATTATTTAACTTGAATTTAGACATCCAAAGTTGTTTTAATTAGTAAAACAAAATAAAAGCAGACATTTTGTACGTATAAATGCCCTGGGAATTTATAATGTAAATAAGTGAAAGCTTAAGACAGTAAATTGGACTAAGAACCTATCGGTGAAACTTAAATAATATAATAACTGTAGTTATTCTAATTAGGTAGACTAAACGCGAGATAATTAATTAATTAAAGCTTCCAGTTTACAATTCTTCGTTGCATTTATAGTGGTGAACTATTTCAGCGGGTGAAAGTTATAAAATATTGAATACCTCTCACAAAAAGGCGTTGAAGAAGACATCATGACTTGAAGTTATATCTATCTTTATTTAAACCTGAATTAAAAAACCTCAATTTCATGAAACAAGTTCAGAGTGACATTATTAACAATTCACATATTGGGATTGTAAATTAATATTTAATGTTGTATCTTTAATTATTCGTTAATATGACACAAACTATTATAGTTCTGCTTGTACGACTTGTTTTAATATTCGACTACAATAGTAAAATATAAAAAAATAAAACCCATTTAAGGGTACTATTTTGAGTTATTTGATTATTTATTCTCTCAATGAACCTTTTGTACGTATAAAAAAGACTGAAAATGATAACGTTTCAAAGTAACCTAAATGGGAGGAGCGAGAGCTCAAACATGTAAAGCCTAATTAAAAGGTACTGTGAGAGAAAGGTTAGGAACCACTGCACTAGTTAAAAACATTCCGTTATATGTATTTGCAAAGGTTTTCCAAATTTCTTTCTCTTTCATCTTCTCTTTACAAAACCATAAGGTTTATTCCATTATTTATTTTGAAATGCCACAAATTATTTTACCGCTTAGAGCGCTTGATTCGATTCAATTTGTATGCTCACTAAAGAACATTTCGTTGTTGTTCGTTAGATAGTATTATTTAGTTATGCGGAATTAATTAAATAACTCGGAATACTAAGATTCCTTTCTGTAGAAAAGACACCCATTGCAAATTATTCATTCGTTCATAATAAAATCTACTTATTTATTATCGTTTTAAATTATAAATGCACCAATTCTCAACCAACTTGGTTCCTTAGAAACGAAGTAATTGAATTGAAATCATTCAATTCCATAACTTTATGGATTTGTGCCGCAAAAGTATGTAGATTTGCTCTCTGGTGTAAGCGTTACAATATAATAATTTGTAGGAATTCACAACGACATCTATACTGTAAGTAATAGTAAATTTATAATATTGTCAGTAGATATACCACAGAAAATGTAGGCACAATTTTAAATACATTTGCAACTTTTAGAATACGGAAATAAATTGTAGAAAAATACAACTTATAACTATTAAATTACTCAAGCTAATAATTCTCCAAAAAATGATAAAAATATCACATCCAAAGATATTTAATTCATTTATTGATAAATGTGTAGCATTTATGGCATTTATCAAAATACGAATTAGACAACTTTAGGCTTTCTACCATCCATTCCGCCATTTTTTGGAGAATTATTAACTTGAATAATTTGACAAAAAATAAAATGTGTATTTGTGTCTGTATTTATTCGTATGAAGCTAGTACATTTACTGAAGAGCGAAGGTTACAATATAAACTTAAAATACAATGATACTGAAAATAATTGTCCTAAAAAAACTGTTTTTTGCATAAATGATACTACAATGATACTGATGGTCCATCTAATGAGTGAAGTTAGCTATATACATACATTCGCGTTGTTTTAAACAGATATACTGCTAGACTTATGCTCCGCTTTAGAGAAACAGGAAGCATTTGTGAAGGCAAGTCATCTGGTCGTAAGACAAGATTTCAAGAAGTACAAACTCGTCTAAATCACATTCCCATTAACCCATTGGATCAATTAGCTGAACGAATAAGTAAATTATCAAAATTAATTTTAAATGGAACAGTATATTGCGTTTCATAATTTCTTAGAGTTACATATACTTCAGCGCAATGAACAAGAAAAAGTTGCATTTTCTTCTATACAAGATTTCTGCAGCACTGAAATTATTACCATTAGACGGCAGGCAATTGGAATATTGTCGTTGATTTAATAACAATGTATGATTGCTGAAGATATCATTTTTCTCGGATAAAACCTGGTTTCATTTAACGGGCTATTCAGAAAATTATAGCATCTGGTTCGCAAAAAATGCACATGAATGTCACAAAACTCAATTACACCACATAATAGTTAAGGTTTTATTTTCACTACGTTAATGATTCAGCATATATCACTCGGCAAACTTTCTTCAACAGTATTCTGCCAGCTGGGTTATTGGAGCACAAATATGGCCATTAAAATCGCCTTATGTATTCCCATTGAATTATTTCATGTTTTGCTATATAGAAGGATCTATAGGAACCATATGGATACTAAACTAGGACTGAAAGATGCCATAATCAATGCAGTACAAAGTACATATACATAAGTGCCCAACAACTAATCAACGTTTTGCAAAGTATGAACGACGCGTGCATTCATGCTCTTGAAGGTCATTTTGAACATGATCTTTAAACAAAATTTGGTCACTTTATAATCAATTATACTAATGGTAAGTTATAATTCATAATAATGGCATTTATTATTGGTATATAGTAAAAAAATATAGAGTGAATATTGGACTTTAAATCAATATGAGTCCACCAGTAGTAAAGTAGATTTTACTTTAAAATTAAAGTAGATTGATACTGGAGATAATATACATTTTAGTCAAGACTGTATTAGTATTTCGTTTGATTTACTAGCTACTCTGGTTATGAAAGAAACTACAAAGAAAAAGCTAAGATGAAGGGTTCGAATTGCAATGTCACCGCTATATTACGTTTTCAGCTGTATGTGTATGCATATCAATACATGAACGTGTCATTATACGTCATTATACCGAGTAAACGCATAGATTAGTTAGACCTCGTGTGTAGCATGTACAGTCTCTTTCTAAAGTAATGTCTCCCCCAGCCGTCAGGTTCATATCAATAATACCTTCCACTTAGCGTATTGTATTCATCTTCGGCTAAGAAAGAAGTCACATGGGATACGATACAGTTCGAACATGTATATAACCTGTATAATTATAATTTTAAATCTCGCTATGCGTATTTACCTACCAGCGGTAAAATATAGAACTTTATTAAACCCTACTTTTATACCTGTGATGGCCAGTTTTCCTAAATATGTAATATATAACGCATACTTTTAGTTATTGTTAGTTTTTCAGACTGTTATTGGAAACAATTTTTAATGTATATTATAGCAACATACTTATTTGAATATTAAAATAATATTCATTTTATTGAGGTATACACCTTTATTGATAAATCTGATAAGAAATCCGTCCCAACAAAGATCTTCTTTTTATAGAAAAACAAATAACTGATATAATGCAAATCCATTATTATCCCTTTAATAGTGTGGTTTCGAAGAATCTGGTACATCGTTAATCTATTTCTAATTACAAAATGCAATATTTAGTAATCATGGGTTTAAATAGGGTAGATAGATGATAACGGAGTTAGACAATAAACCTGCTTACATTAATGCCTAGTTGTGTAGTTGTCATTATAAAATATAATTTTATAACATAATATTGCTTAATCTTTATATATACCTAAATATTACATTTACATATTGGTTAATTTAAATTTTCAAACATTTTCTGTGTTTAATTATAAATGGATTAAATAAATCGGATCAAATCAGTTTCATCTCTGTTTAAGGTGGTGGAACCTAATGTGAGATTTTAATAAACAATTGAATTTACTGTTGAATACAGTAGGGAAACATAATACAATAGACAAAATAACACTTTCTTTAATAGATACATATGTTAATTATTAGAAAAATCTTATAGACTCGGCAAATATATGAGCGCTCGCCAATCATCAATGGGCTCTTCATAATGTTTGGGAAAATCTTCGTGGGCAAAGTTATTGCAAAAAAATCGTGAGGTCTGTATATTGCTATATTTGTATTATTAATTTTTTGGGAAAATTCTTAGATAATCTAAATTTTTTACACTGAGAGAAACGTATTGTACAGAAGCTATAACAATCTGTATGTTATTACAGCTAAAATAAAAATTACAAGAAATACTAACATTATAATATGTTTTGTAACAAATACAATAATTTTTTTTATTGGTAAACCATTTTGCTTGTATAAAACATGCAAACGCGTAAGTACTACAGTAACACGCACGTGTTTTAAAGTTACTAGGGGCAACGTCAACAATTCAAAAATAGGTGAAGTATAAATGTCAACTAATTGATCTGACAAAACAACCTTTCACAAATAAAAAGTTATTAATAAATGTGTCAAAAACTGCAATGAAATATTTTATAATAATTTTATCGAAAAAACTCTTACTTTAAAGGAATGTGAAATGTGCAATTGATATTATATGAAAGATTAAATCCTCCGTTTTTTAAATCAGATACACCAATCTACACTTGCTACATTTCAAGCACTCCGGCTTCACTATCGTGCTTCAAAAATCGCGCGTGTTTTAACGACCCAACGGCCAAAATGACAGATGTCAAAATAAGTAGTAAGTAAGTATGTAAAAAAAGTAAGGTAAGCACCCTTGCTTCCGTAAATTGACGTATCTAAGCATTTTAGGTACGGAGACTAATTAAATCGTTGTAACTTATTCATCTTCCATTTTAGATATAGGAACACCTAATATACATTAAAAATAATGTTTTGTAAAATCAGAATATCTAAGAAAATATATACTGTTGCGTTAAAAAAAAAGCGACTTTCCGAATTTTGAAGTTTTTTGCAAGCAACTGTTTTTAAACACCCTGTATAATATTGCAGAGAAGAACTTCAAACTCTGTATAACTACACGATATCAGCTGTGTATATGCAAAATTGCATCTGTCTCTTCTGGTCCTACGTGACGTAATATCACTATAAAGTAAGATCGGTATATGTCACTTTTTTTATTTAACTGGGAATAACTCAAACTCATATTTAGGTATAGCATAGGATACATGAAATATGTGTAAAATGTATCTTAGAAGCTGAATTTGCAATTAAATTTATAGCATGCTATTTAAAATATCCAAGTTGATGCCCACTTCCGGTTAACAGGAATTCAAATTCAATATTTTTATACTAAAACATTTTCATGTAATACTTCATATTCAACCATATCCGACCACAAAATTTGGTTTCAAAATCCCGTTTCATTTGTTTAATATATAATACTTATAATAGGCCGTTCTCACCAATAACTCCGTATATCAGTTATTTGTTTTTACTTTAAAAGAGATCCTTGTTGGGACGGATTTCTTGTGAGATTTGTCCATCAATAAACGTGTATGCCTCAAATAAAAGTCTGAAAGACTAACAATAACGTTATATATTATATGTATATTTAGGAAAACTGATCATCACAGGTATAAAAGTAGGGTTTAATAAAGTCGTATATTCTACCGCTAGCAGGTAAATACACATATCGAGATTTAAAATTATAATTACACAGGTTATATACACGTTCGATCTGTATTGTATCCCCTGCGGCTTCTTTCTTGCCGAAGATGTCCGATGAATAAAATACGCTAAGCGGAAGGTATTATTGATATGAATCCATCAGCAGGGAGAGACATTACTTTAGAAAGAGACTGTACATGCTACACACGAGGTCTAACTAATCTATGCGTTTACTCGGTATAATGAAAACTTTTAGTCGAATGTGTGTATGTAGATACAAACAGGTACAGTCGACTGTACTAGAAGTTTTCTGATTAGGAAAAATAGGTCTATAACAAATGTTATATATACTGCTATTCGGTCTGAAAAATAGAAAATTGAGCTTAAACGTTAATTTCCCAATTGCTACGGTAAATAATAGAATATCCTCTGACGTGTTATTTAATTTTTAAAGAAAATATACTACTTAATTAGAACCTAGACCTTGTAAAGACGCGTAAGCATATTAAACCTCATTCAGATCATTTACTCTACTGCTACTAGAGCTAGAGTAATTGAAAAAAGCATTAACTTGTATAGCGTAAATAGTTTTAATCTACTATACTCAATTCTTTTTTAGCAACTCACGTTATAGTTAACGTAGATTAAATTATGGCGGAGAGTAAATCACCTGTAGTATGATTGTAACTTCGTTTTTTTTATTTTGTAACTGTTTTTCTACATATGATCTATTTGTAACTTATTACCACCAATAAATACTCAACTAAGAACTTGACTGCTTTTAAAATAACTATACAATAACTCAATGTGGTAAAAAGTCATCTTCCATATATGCGAGCGCGATCCCAGATTGAATTGACTTCAGATACTTCTAAAAGTTCTCCCATTAACTTGTATGCATTACTATTTTTGAGTTGTTTACAGTCAAATTTTCATGGCTGTATATATCTTAGTTGTTGCTTAGTTATAGAGAAAGTGACATGTGTATTTTATGAATGAGTTTCACAGAACGAACTCTACAGCAACAGCCGATGATGTGATGAAGTTAATGTATACGGTACAAAGTTTAAGTGGGGATCGAAATATACGTCTAGATCTTAAATAGGGTCAGGACAACTAACAAGTAAGTGTAAGTTCTTTGAGAGAAGAATCATCATGTACATACGTGTTTGTTTTCCTACAATTAATGCATTAAATTAAAGACTCTTTTTAGATAGGTACTATAAATTTGTTTCTCTAAATTTGTTAAATATCTTTAGATCATCTAGAAATATACACATTAACAATCTATTTGAGTAACAAAATCGACTACAATTGCAATAAAGAAAAGTGTTATACAAAATATAGTTAATAATTGGCAGTAGTTTTTTATGACTAATATCTAAAATATTGTAAAGTAAATTTAATTGTCGAGGTGGTATTATGTTCTCTTGGCATACTGCTTCAATTAGCTTCGGTTAAGCTGTGTTTCTGCTAGTTCTCCACTTTGGAATTTTTGCCATTATTACATCTAGACTATCTCCTCCAAATCATGTGCGAATTTTTCAGTGAAAAAATGTTATTTAGTAAATAAAGGAACGCCTTTATTCACTAAATAAAATTCTCTTTAAAGCAAAGGCTTTAAAGAGAATTTTATTTCTCTCAATAGCTTTGATTATCTTCTTCAAAGTAACTAAATTCGCTAATTTCGCACCTTTTTTTATTTACTAAATACACATTCCCCGCCGAAAAAAATCGCATTTAATTTAGAAAAGCAGGTTGGTTCTTCTCAATTCATTTTGCAAACATTCCTCTCCTAAATTCTTTCTTCCTTTTGAATGTAGAATTTCTTTTATAAATCACTAACATGTTGTTGCCGCAATGTTTGCTTATAATCTCATTATATCATGCTCAGCTTCTATCGATTCTTCTAAAACTTCTTTTATATAGAAAATGTTCCTAGAAATGCCACTAAGAATTAATATGAAAGTAAAATTCTAACAGTAAGTTATTAAGGATTACCAAAACTAACAATTCAAATTTTATATCAATCACGTATCAATTATGATTTCCTATTTTATCTATTAGATGCCAACTCCAAAGAGGCCATTAGACATAAAGTCTACCCATTATAC
Source organism: Holotrichia oblita (assembly GCA_023690525.1). NCBI lineage: Eukaryota > Metazoa > Arthropoda > Insecta > Coleoptera > Scarabaeidae > Holotrichia > Holotrichia oblita. The sequence continues at coordinate 90,163,480 of CM043016.1, read as the reverse complement.
TTCACCAATTTATACCAAAGTTTCATACATTTGGGGTAACCTTTACGTATTTCAACTTTCTTTGAGCATATCTATTGTGACAACTTCTTTGAAAAGTTGTCCTCCTAAAATACTAAAGAAGGTGGCGACCGCCCCACAAATATTGCGCTAATACATTATGCTACTACGCCCTTTGTATTAAATACTATACCAAAACAAGCTGTAGTATCCTATCCAAACAATATAATAGATAGATAGAGTGATTGATTGGGACCGACCATTAGAAAGATTGAGCCTCTGAATGATAAATAAATGTCTTTCATATGCATATAGGGTAATTAAATCTATCCACTAAAAATATTTTTACGGTGGCAGTACTGCCGGAAGTGCCAGAAATTGGCATAAACCTTTTTAGTTCAAATAGAATGATTGGGTTTTCTTTGCATTTTCAAAATCTAAACCATATATTTTAGAGAGACTCTTTTGAACATCATGATGCTTAATAATATGTATCCTCACCATTTTTGGAGTGAATATTCTCTAATTCAAGTTATGGATAAAAACAATCTGACATTTCTATTACAGTCCTTAGAATTAGCGCATTATACATACAGCGTGATTGGTGAGAATGGCCTATTAAAAGTATTACACAAACGGAACGAAATTTAAAAAAAAAATTTTGCAGTTCCGTATGGTTGTATGAACTATCACGTGAAAATATTTTTGAATAAATATCACTTCCGGTTAACCGGAAATGGGCATCAACTTCAAATTACAAATTCAGCTTCTATGACAAATTTTGCATCTATTTCATGTATCGTCCTACACCTAAATACCACTCCTTCTGAGTTTTTTATGTTGGTTATTCAAATACCGTTTGTCGGGAGTATTTAGGAGAATTCTTAGATAATAATCTAAATTTTTTACTGATATTGTTCTTCACCAATGTTCTACGAACATATCGATTGCTAACCCTTTTTATACCTTAAAAATTCTTAGACATTTTTGCTGATCATTGGTTGTAAATGTTAGTATCTTTAACTAAACGTTCGATACGTTTATTTTACTATTTGATTACATTCACTTTGCATAATAAATAAATTCATGATTACTTGATTTGGTCTATTCTTAATGTTATTACAGGTAAAATAAAAATTGTAAAAATACTAAGAAGACAATATATATGTTTTGTAACAAATACAATAATTTTTTGTTCACACAGAAAAAGGATTTCCATATTTAAGAAATTATTTTCTCTTGAGAAAATCCACTTAACCTAAGTAATTTTTTATTTGTTAAGAGAAATTTTACTAGCTATAAGTTAATTGAATATCTTGTGAACAGTAAATGAAAATCTTAAAATCAGATTTGATCCAAGAAATAATTTGTAGAGACAAGAACATCGTTTACTTGATGGAAATAACCAAAAAATGCTATAGGTGGCGCTTCTGCTACTATATGCAACTATGCAATAGACGTAATATGCGCACATGTGCTTTTATATTGGGATTATAACCTTATACCTTTTCTTATAACAACGTACAAAATTAGGGACATTCAATACCCGGAAATGTTAATTCCTGTGATTAAAATAGTATTCAGGCTTTCACAATCGTCGTTGAATGCACCTTTTCGGTGGTTTCTCTATCATATAAAGGATTGTGATTTTATTGCAGGTGATTAATCTTATGATTTTCAGAAGTGAAGTCAGAACCAGGAATTTTCTACACGACAGAGAACACGAGAATCGTAAACCAGCTTATTTCTGTACTTATTTTAGCTACATTATTGCATATTTATTTCAAGAAATTAGAATTATCAATCAAGATTAATATATACTTATTAGAATATAATGATATATTTAATCTAAATCAAATAGTGCTTTAATTTAAATACTTCTTTTTCTTACTGTAACCCAATAAACTTTATATGAGAAAGTTAATTACTTGAATATAGTATTCAACATTTCTTGCATTAAGTATTAGGTATTTTCTTTAAACAAGAAAATGATTTCTAAAATTCAGTATATAATTTCTTGAAATTCCAAGAATTTAAATTTCTTGCTCGAAGAAAATAAGTATTTGCTTATATATGAGAATGAGAATGACTTGAATTAAGCTATTCTTACTTAAACCTGGTAATTTGTTTTCTGTGTATTGTTGTAAAGTAAATTCTCGCATTGTTTACCCTAATTATTGTACTGGTGCAGATCTATTTGTCTCAGTGTAGGCGAGAACAACTAACTACAATGACCGACGTCAAAATAAGTAGCAAGTAGGTAACTAAAACAAATAAGCTAAGCACCCTTGCTTCAGTAAATTGACATATCTGAGCATTTTAGGTACGGAGGTTAATTAAATCGTTATAACTTATTCACCTTCCATTTAAGGTGTAGGAATACCTAATACAGATTAAAAGAGAATATTTTGTAGAATTAGAATATCTAATAAAATATATAGCTTTCCATTAAAAAAAATCTACTTTCCGAAGATTGAACTTATTTATAAGCAACTAAGTTTTAAACACCCTGTATAGTGATACAGCGAAGAACAAGAGTGCGTTCGTAAAAGCTCCTCGCGTTATCCGAGGTGTATCCAAAGTTTACCTTACCCGTTCGTAAAATCAAATATGTTCCCGATTATCGACATTTACGAACACGGAAGTGGTATACCAGAGTGTTCCTTTCTTAACTCGGTTTGGAGTGCGGTAAACAGGGTAGCGCTTGCGCAAATCGTACCAAGATACAAAATTATGCAAGGTTATGTTTATATAAACAAACAAAACCAGATGAGCCCCACGAAACAATCATCCGAATAAAGTCGTGTCATAACATAAATATTATTATAAGAAGATATTCAAACACAAACGAAAAATGGATGAAATAACAACATGTTCCCATGAGATAGTACGAGATCCAAATAATGAGATTGTAGCTGTAAATAATAATATTTTAATAAGAAATAAAACGAGTAAGTTTTTTTAAAATAATTTTTAAGATTAATAACATATATGCATGATTTCCGTTTTGTTAGCAAATGAAATAAGTATGATTCCAATAAGTACAGAAATAAATCAGATTTTTGGTTTCCAAGTGGCAGAAGAGATTAACAGAAATATTTTATATAATATGAGACAAGAAAACCCTGAAGATAACCAGAATGTACATTGCAAATGGGGAAAAAAGGAAACCTTAGCATTATTGCAATTATTTAAAACACATTATAATGATTTTCAATGTACATCAAAAAGAAATGATCAAGTTTATCAGCAAATATCTGATGATTTGAAGATAAAAGGTTTTATTTTTACAAGACAACAAGTCAAAGATAGAATAAAGTATTTAAAAATGAGGTACATGAAATGGAAAGACAATAAAAAACGAAGTGGAGCAGCGCCTATACATTTTGACTATGGTGATGTTTTGGATGATATTTTAGGTGAAAAACCAAATGTTACACCTTTAGCTATCAGGGACACTTCAGGAAGTGATGCAATCGAAAGTGATACTACCACTGATGTAGAAGGTACATACATCTGTAATACCTACATGTGTACAATTTAAAGAACATTTGTTGTAGGTGAAACACACACGACTGAAATAACAGAAACATGCTCAAGAAAAAGAAAAAGGGAAAGTGATACAGAGAGAAGACACAAAGAAAAAATAAAAATGTTAACTGAAATAAAAGAATCATTTGAATCAATGTTCCAAAAATTAATAGATAAACTTTAATACTTTTTTTTGTTAAATTAGAATTGTTTTTACCTTGTTAGAATACTTTTTAATTTTACTTCATAATTTCTATTACACGAAAACTATGTTAAGTTTAACAATTTTATTAACATATTTGAACACAAAATAAAAAATATTTTAAAACAAGAAAAATGTTTATTGTCTAGTAAAACTCCTGCACAATTCATTTCTCTTAATATTACCATTTCTAGTTTGTTCATCAAGATTTCCATAATGTTGACCCTCTACAGAATCATTTCCATCAACATTAACATTTCCTTCAGCCATAAATTCTTGTAGATTTATTTCATTGTCTAAGCAAATATTATGTAATACACAGCAGGCCATTACAGTTGCTGGTATTAGCTCAGTTTTATTCATGTCTAAGAACTTTAAACGCCGAAATCTACCAAATAATAAAGCAAACGCTCTTTCAATCACCTGTCTTGTTCTTGATAATGTTCGGTTAAAATTTAACTGATTCGCAGTCAAGTTACCGCGATCAATATATGGAGGAATACACCATCCTAACAATGGATAGGCTTTGTCTCCAATTATATACATTCGGCAGTCGGGAAAATATTTTCTTTCATTTAGCAGTATTTCTTTATACAGACCAGAATTACGGAAAATTCTCGTGTCACTGACTGACCCAGGGTAACCCACAAAGCAATCAGTAAATTTTAAACTTGCATTGCAGACTGCTTGCAAAGTAATGGCATATATTAATTTTCTTGTTTTATAAACTTCAGGGTCGTTATGTGGTGCTTTTATAGGTATAAATGTTCCATCTATAGCTCCCACAACATTATCCATCCCTGCAATATTTCGGAAGGCATTTATTGTTGTTTCCATTTCTTCCTCTCTTGGCCAACAGATAACAGTCTTAGCAATTTTATTGAGTGCATTAATTATTCTAACAAAATTTTCTGATAATGAAGATTTACTCAAGTTGAATCTTTCACCTACAGATCTGAAACAATTGCCATAAACATACAAATAAATTGTAAGTAAACTGTAGTTATGTTTTATTAAGTTCTGGAAAAATCACCTGTATGAATCTGGTGTTGCTAAAATCCACAATACACTCAATAATTGCTTTTCAATGGCAATTGATGGTCGTCCAATATGTGTCGTACTTATGGAAAGAGATATCAGAGGTAGTAGTTGTTCAAAAGTAGATCGATTCATACGAAAATGCTGGCGAAATTGCTCGTTGGTAAAGTTAGGTATAATTTTGTCCACATAATTTTCAATTCGGACGGGTATATTGGTTTCCTCTTCATCATCACATAATATGTTTGTTACAACGTCAATATAATATTTTACAGCAGTTATTGCAGCCACTACTATTTTATTTTTTTTCTCCATTTAGAATATATTTTTTACAATTATTACAAAAAAAACATTATTGACAAATGTCAAATTACATACTTAGGTTATGTGTGATTATGTGACAGTTCACTGAGTACGTTCCTACTCTACCTTACCCGTTCGTGTATGTTAGATTGAAAGTATAAGTGACCATGGTTACCTCGTATTACTCTTACCTTACCTCTCACCTGCCTTTACGAACACACTCCAAATGTTGTGCAACTACACAATATCAGCTGTGCGTATGCAAAATTTCAGTCGTCGCTTTTACTCCTACGTGACGTAATATCACTATTAAGTAAGATCGGTATCTGTCAAATTTTTTCTTTAATTGCGAATAATTGAGAAGGAATGGTATTTAGGTATAGGGTATGATACATGAAATATGTGTAAAACTTATCGTAGAAAGTCAATTTGTAATTTATTTTATAGCATACTATTTAAAAAAAAGTTGATGCCCACTTCCGGTTAACCGGAAGTTATATTTATTCAAAAATATTTTCACGTAATAGTTCATATTCAACCATATGGAACTGGAAAATTTTGTTTTAAAATTCCGTTCCGTTTGTATAATACTTTTAATAGGCCATTCCACCAATCACCCAGTATATATGGAGTATCCAAATTTAATTGTCCTTTACTACAACTTCAAACCATTAAAATTCGATTTTCTCAGATCCATCACCGATTTTATTTTTAATATTTTGAAGCAGAATTAAATTCTGCATCGAAATGTATTAGGATTATATTCCCCATACCTATCTGCAATAATTTTCGAGTTATTCAGGTTTTTGATAAGATTTGTAGAAAATTATAACTTTTCAATAACAAGCCATGGACATGACAACAAACGTATTAGTAACTGTTACCACAACCTTTCGAGTCTGGTGTTGTGTCGATCGAATTGGAAAATGAAAATTACACGAACATTGCTATTTTAAATTTATTTTATATTCGTGGGAAATGTAAAAAGATTATTTAAAGGACTTGTCGTGCGTTCAATGAGAGAAATCCTCATGAAAATAACTTTAATTCCTCTATGCGTTTATTCAACATTGCAGAAATTTATTATCATTAGGAGGTCCAATCTTCCTAATGGCCGGTTTCAATCAATCACTCTGTAGTTATTTTGATTAATAACAATCTCTAAAGTGTTATATTATTTGCCTATGTAAATTATTTAAGTAGCATTAAAATAATTGACTGTAAATAGATAACAGAAATTAAATATTCAGTTAAGCTGCTAATAATGCATATGCTCGATGTGTGAAAACCATTACAAATAAACGTTTAGTCGACTAATAGTTAAATCAATAATGTGTTTACATGTCACAAATACTCAATTAATTACATGAATTGCAGAAACAGATTTTAATACACTAAAAATCAATGCAATTATAGGAACCGTCGAAACGATTTGGTTTCGCAGCTTTATTTACCGGCGGGGCGTTGCTCTAAGCCTAAATGCCATTTTTTCCGAGTAATATGTGATTAAAGAAAAAAAGAATGACAAATACGGATATAACTTTATAGTAATAATGTCACACATTGGAGGAGGAGTCAAATGAAAAGTTACACTTATGTGTATATGTTGATATACAGAGCATTCCAAGAAAAAATCCACCTTCAATAATAATAATAATAATAATAATAATTCATGCCTTAGCATCCCCCAACAGCTTGCGCCAATTACAGGGGGCATCGGCTGGCCATGAGTTATTATTACGCCTGCGGCTGTAGACCGACTTAAGATGTAACCTTTCCGCATTTGTGGAATTTGGAAAACTACAGAAAACCAAACTCAGAAAGGAAGCACCGACTACGAGGCAAGTATGCAAGCCACTAGGCCACGAGCCCGGTTAAGTCGACAACGTCAAAAAATACGAGAAAACGCCGAGACACCTCAATTTTTGTTTGAAGAAGGAAACTTTTTCACCAATAAGGCAAATGTTAATGTTGTCAAAAAAGAAGAGCTCCCAAAACCGTTTATTAAAACTTTCACAGGCAAATACGGCGGTTACTCTTTGAATGTGCACAACGTAATTTTTGGAGGAAAATCACATACAAACTAAAATAGCTTTGCGACATGTGCAAAGCGAAACAGTAACGAAATTATTTATTAATCCACAATCAAAATTTTAAAAATTAATTATAGTAATGTTGTCTATAAATTACACTGCAAAGACTGAAACAAATGATACATCGATCAAACTAAATTCAACTCAAATTCAACGTCAAGAAATTGCTGGCACAAGGAGAATGAGTACATTTACACGTAAACAGCTGATACTACCAGATATATAATTGAAATTAGTTACATTACATACAACTGCTTCTCAACAGACTTAAGCTTAGTAAACCTCGTTTGAATGCGATGTAAAGACTTGCTTGTCTTAGTAATTACCGACTCGATAGAGTGCAGCCAACAAAGGTGTTTAACAAAATCAAAACCACATATGCAACTTAAGCTTCATTTACATAGAGGGTAGTGCCAATTGTAGTATAAGAGTAGTGGAGTGCCGAAGTTAGTTCTCATGTTTTTCAACGAGAGCATTTACATAAACAGTGCGACAGTAAGGGTAGTGGAAAAGTAGTGCCAAAATTCGCAATCCCCATAATCAATTTCTATGTAAATAACTTATTAGTAACGACACTCCACCACGGCTTCTACACAAACTGCTTATTATTATCCATATTCATTATATTTATTTATAAATATAAATAAATTTAAACACCAAAATAAATGCGGAAAATGTTACATAATTCCGTGTACTGCTAATAACAAGCATTGTAGTAGAGTTTATTTGTTTCTATTTATCTATTTACAGTTAACCATATAATAAAAATTGAAATGTGGCTCCGTTGAAAGCTTTCGCAATTTAAATTGTTTACATTCAGTAATAGTTATATGCATATATTCATTTATCAATAAATTAACCAATTTTTCAAATTTGTGTAATAGCAACATTAAAAAAATTTTGTCTTTCTACTTGTTTTATAAACTTAAGTGCCTATTCCACTGCCGAAAATTTTGAGTTCTATATACGATATTTATTTGTCAATGTGGTGGAAATACAGAAGAAACACTGACTACTAAGCTAAGACTAAACTTCTGCCACTATACAAATTGACGATTAACTACTTCAAATAGCAAAAAGGAAGTGTTTTGGATTGATCTAAAATTACATAAATTGTAGTGACAAACTATAACTTAGATCTAGGATCAAATTATAGGAATGGACTGTGCGTAGAAATCTGAAGTGATAAAAATTTATTCATAACAGGAAATAACAAAATTATATCACTATTTTCCTTATGCATATATGTATATACTGGGTGATTGGTGAGAATGGCCTATTAAAAGTATTATACAAACGGAACGGAATTTTAAAACAAAATTTTGCAATTGGATATGGTTGAATATGAACTATCACGTGAAAATATTTTTGAATAAATATCACTTCCGGTTAACCGGAAGTGGGCATCAATTTCGATTTGTTAAATAGCATGCTATCAAATAAATTACAAATTCAGCTTCTATGGTAAATCTTGCACACGTTTCATGTATCATACCCTATACCTAAATACCATTCCTTCTGAGTTATTCGCAATTAAAGAAAAATAGTGACAGATACCGATCTTACTTTATGGTGATATTACGTCACGTAGAAGTAAAAGAGACTAATGAAATTTTGCATACGCACAGCTGATATTGTGTAGTTATAAGGTATATATTTTATTAGAGATTCTGATTCTACAAAAGATTATCTATTAATCTGTATTAGATATTCCTACACCTACAATGGAAGGTGAATAAGTTATAACGATTTAATTAGCCTCCGTACCTAAAATGCTCAAATATGTCAATTTACTGACGCAAGGTTGCTTAGCTCATTTGTGCTACATAGTTATTTGTTACTTATTTTGACGTCGGTCGTTTTAGTTGTTCTCGGGTGCACTTTTTGCTTTAATTGCGAATAACTCAGAAGAAATGGTATTTAGGTATAGGATATGATACCTGAAATATGTGTAAAATTTATCATAGAAGATGAATTTGTAATTTATTTTATAGCATGCTATTTAAAAATCGAAGTTGATGCGCACTTCCGGTTAACCGGAAATGATATTTTTTCAAAATATGTTCACGAGATAGTTCATATTCAACCATATCCAATTGCAAAATTTTGTTTTAAAATTTCCTTCCGTTTGTATAATAGGTACTTTTAGTAGGCCATTCTCACCAATCACCCAAGGTCTGAACATAAATTTAAGGCTATTAGTTTATACTTAAAATGTTGCAATGAATGTTGGTAAGTTGCTGAGAATCTGTTTTAAAATTGATCGGGCCCTGACAACTGATTATATGTACCATCTCGAGAAACAACCTTTTTTATAATTATATTCCGTCTGTAAACTAGCGGTATTAGGAGTCTTGAAAATGGAGGGCCAAGGTGAAGGAACGTTTACCGATCCGACTATCACTTTTATGTTGTGTTCATTTGTTTTTAGAATTTGAGCAGTTTGGCCTATGTAACACCCCTTACAATCACGACAGGGAATTTTGTAGATAACACCATTCTGATTAAGAATTGGAGTCGATGCAAATCGATTAGTAGAAGAATGGCTACAACGTTGTTTGATCTTTTTGGTAGACATTTTGAACATTTATTGTGAAATCCGTTATATCCCGAACATTTGGCTTGAATAATTAAATATTAATTACCGGTATAAGTTTAACATTTTGTAGTTGTGTTGTATTTAATAAGTTTATCTCAATATATGATGTAATAGCCTTTTACTATCATTCTTTCATGACTAATTTGATATCTTATCAATTATTTTGAAAAAGCTCCCCTTTTATTAAGAAAATATTAAATATCTCAGAAATTAGCGATTTTAGATATAGGGAGTGGTTAATAAAAATGAAAGTGCATACAGTGTCCTTCCCTTTCTTAATATAAAATACAGGATGTTCCATTTAAATAAGATGAGAAAATAATGCATTTGCGTTTTGAATCGCCCTATACACAGTTTCCGCAATATTGGCAAAATATCACTTTGCTATGAAACTGTAACAATATAAAAAGTCATTCCAGTACAAATAGAATTTCAAGTTGTTTCGTGTGGGATACACAAGACGTTGAACACGCAATGATTTTTAGCCAAATTGACCAAAACTTCTACAACAAATTGACCATAATCCATGTTATGAGCTGTAGTTCTGACATGTTGGGTTAATGCCGAAGAAAATTGCTTATTTACAATCCTACTATCACTTTTATGTGAAATCAGTCTAGAATGTAATGTTCTAGATGATTGACCTATATATTTCTTATTAAAATCTCTACAAGGTATTGAGTAAACAATATTCGATTTAAATTTGTTTTCAATAGGAAACTTTAATTTACTATAAGTAGACGATAGAGTTAAAATATTCTAGCTGCAATTTTGGTTGAACTATAAAACAATTTCATAAGTTTAGGAGTTAAACTGTGTATATAAGGAAGGGAAGCATAAGTCATAGGATTAGGCACATTGGTATGGAGAGCAGGACGTGTATTTAACGGGCAATTACTATATAAAAATTTATTAATAAAACGTAAAGGATAACCATTTTTCATTACTCTTCGAAAAGAGTAAGGTTTTTTTCCTACACAGAAGGATGCGATATGTTCGAAATTCTGCTTTTTTTGGCTTAAAATGAAGTTAATTTTTATTTTCATTAAATGATATGAAAAATAATTAATATATCGTGTAGAATTAGATACCGTCCTGTACCAGTCTAAAATAATGGACTACTTTAACTACAATGATATCAGGGTTGTTCTGAAGAAATAATTCACATTTGGTTAACTGTTTTCTTAAAATGGATGTAATACCTCATGCGTCAAGAGGCCTATTACACATTAGCACATTGTGGGAGGTACATCACTAAAATGGCTAACATCATACATACATATGTGGTTTCTAAACAATTGAAATTATGTATGCAACGGAGATACAAAAATACTTTATTATAGAACAATGATTTCGAAAACAGCAAATTTTCAATTTATAGCAAATTAACCTAAAAGTAAAAAAGGGTATCGACTCTTGTCTAAGCAACTTATTTTGCAAATACGTAGGTAAGCATATAGTAAACTAATAAAAAGCTTAAAAAAACTGCAGCAAAACGAAAACAACTATCAGTGCTTAGAGTCTGCCGTATTATTCTACTATACGTAGCCAACCCGGGCCTTCGCCCTGCCACTCTTACACGATGCCGGTGAATCCAATGTTGCTGATAGCGTCGCAGGACACCGAAAATTTCTTTATCAAGTAGAATAACTTGGAAAATTCAGTTTCATACTAATAAGGGAATCATGTCTCATAATTTTACCTACGTTTTACATGAATTGCCCATGACTTCATCATTTTTATTTCAAATACAACTAATGAAACATTTCAAACATAACGACAAAAATCTGCACAGCACAACAATGATAACGAGAACTGCGATAACAGAAAAGTTTCAAAATGGAAAATGAGTAACTACTACTAGAGTTACTGTCAGATGAAAAACTCTAATAACTCTAATAAACGGGTCGATGGCCGCAGTGGTTAGGCAGCTGACTATTGTTGTGAGAGGACGATAGGCGCCGGGGTTCAATTCTCTGGAGGGACGGTGACATTTTTTCAGGGAGTTTAATCTCGGATCGACTTGCCATTCGCTGTTGGGAGCAAAGTGATTAACAGCGCGGCATCATAAAAGGCGATATGATGCTGTCACAAAGCCAATTGAACACAACATACACACACAAAAACTACACCGCGAGAGTTGCAGTGATAGCCAGACAAGCGATACAGTTTACGGAGTCACTGCAACTAAGCACCCACCACAATAAAAAAATAATAATAATAATAATAACGTCCACGACCTTTATATCTTTGAACTTGGGATTACAAGTGTATTTTATACGTTCCACATTCATATCACGTTAGTCGGGGCTAGTGGCTTACAAGGAAACACAGGCAAATGGTGGTGACCGATTTAAATGAAATTTGGTGAGTTTGTAGACTGATGCAGTGTAAGAACAACGGTAACTTCCATAGATGCTAAATCGCTCGTTTTCAGAGGTGGGGGCGACCAAGAGCCAACACTACCTTCCGCTATTTGCTATAAGACATATCAAAAAAAAAAGTTAAAACACATATATAACTGTTTTATGAGTAGTAAAAGATAGCAACAATAGTTTTAAAAAAATATAGGGGGTGGAGGTTGTTTCTGGAAAACAAGAACTATGACAGGCAAACTATTGTCGTTATCTTTTAGTAATAAAACAGTTATATATTTGTCTTAAATTTTTTTTGATATGTCTTACAGTATTGGAGATATTAAAGCAAAGGGAAAGTAGCGTTGGCTCTTAGTCGCCCTCACCCCCGAAAACGAGCGATTTAGCATCTATGGAAGTTACCGTTGTTCTTACACAGCATCAGTCTACAAACCCACCAAATTTCATTTAAATCGGTCACCACCACTTGCCTGTGTTTCCTTGTTAGTGGCTTGCACACTTGCCTCATAGTCCTGCAGTAGCGAGTTCGAACCCCGGTGCTTCCTTTCTGAGTTTGGTTTTCCAAAGTCCACGGCAAATGCGGAAACATCTTAAGTCGGTCTACAGCCGCAAACGTAATAATAACTCATGGCCAGCCGATGCCCCTGTAATTGGCGCAAGCTCTTGGGGGATGCTAAGGCATGGATTATATCAAATTTTCGTATCAAATGTCGGTGCCTTTCTACATATTACGAATTATTTTAATATAGTTTTGTTTGATTGTTCAATTATATGTGTCTCGGCTTTATTCTTCTATTTAAATTACGTCTACGTAATTCTTTAAAGTGCTTCATCCATGTCTTGTTATGTTGTTGTTATTTCCAGATTAACCTTCTACAGTCTTTATTCTGATAGGGTTTCTTTCTTTTGTTAAACTATTTTTCTGTACAGGGTAGCACATCGGAACTAAACAGATGAATTATTACTCAAACGGTGGTTTTTTGAAAAAGATGCTGAACAACGTCAAATTTATATTCTAAGAGGACACATGTGCGCTATAAATTTAAACTCCTATCTTTATCCCCCCTACGGGGGAGATGGAGGAGGGAAGGGAGTTACCCCTTCAATTATCATCAAAAAGAACCGGAGTTGAGTGATACCTCATTTGAAAAGCAATTAAATTTCTCTTTACAGCGACACCATACTTGTTAGACTTCACTCAAACCGTGGATAATAACGTGACGAAAAGCTTTTATTTAACATTTAATTCTTTTTCCAGAGATACAGAAATAAATGAAAGTTTTTGCATTTTTCATTGATTTTACAATACACTGAACTTTAATTAAAAAAAAAAAAATGGGAAATGGAAAAGATGCCATAAATAGAATATTTACATAATTCTACGTTTTACTCATCCATAATATAATAATTAACGGAGATTTTTCGTACTTTCTTCGTCAAATTTGACAACATGTTCTGCGCACTCCTTATACTGTAGATCAGTTTCTGACACAGCGTTTTTAACAACCATTATTGCCTAACATTTGATCAAAAAATATGTTTTCTGTTAATTAGCGTAACCAAAACGTTTGCAATATTATAACTGACGAAAATTTACTAGAAAAACATAGTAACCCAAACATCTCAAAGACCGTCAGCTTTTGCATATGAAAACCATACATAAAGTTCCTTTTATTTTTCATGTCGATTTAAAATAAATGGTAAAAAATATAGATGTGTATAAAAAAAAAACGACGTTGCTTTCTATGCAAAGAAAATGGAATATCCTGTATAATCGGCATTATTTTAAGCTTGTAGATCTTGAAAATACTACACACATGAAATAATATTTAACAGTATTGTGAAATGTAGATAGATGTGATGTTGTCCCTAATCGTTTTAATGGTGGTAAAATGAGTCCTTTGGTTTTATATTCATGATTAATACTGTAAACACTTGTTCTTGAAACACCTATTGTTATTATTAAACATAAATTCACAAAAATTTACATATGTATGCTTATTTAAGTATACTATTACTACTATTACTGTTTGATATTTGCAGTGTCATTTGTAAAGACCGCAAGAATTGGTTCGCTTCTAGCGGCAGTACATCGGGGGCGTTAACGGCGCGCGCCTATCGTATGAGTATATATGTATGTATGTAGTGAAATATGTAGTTTGTAGGTAGTCATCGTACGGTATTGTTGCATGATCATGCATTGCAAGTACGCGTATCTATAATTCGATTGCAACGCATTTAATATCTCGAAAGTTCGTAAAAATGCTTCAACGTGTTTGTTTGCTAATACGGTAAGATTGTATATTATGTCTGTGTTCTCATTAATTCTAGTATAAAGATTCTCTAAACAACGCCCATTTTTATTTCGGTACAGCCGATATAGTTACGCCCCTGCTACGCAACCACATTTACGGTCTTTAGTCATCTGTGTCTTTTTATTGTAGGATACCTAGCAATAACTTTCTTATACATGTTTAATACAGCTTGCTCTTTCTGCTCACATCCTAAGGCACTCACTTTCTTGGATGGCGATGTTAGTACTTCACTTGTACTCGGTTTTGAATCCATTATTACAAGCAAATACCTAGTTAAAAAAAAGTAATTTTATTGTTTAAACACCGTAGAAACACAAAAAATAATTGGAAAATACTACAAAAATATTTACTCAATCATCTGTGTTTACAATTTTGGCGTCACTACAATTGCCAAATCTATTAGGTGCTGCTCTATACTACAACCACACGTAATAGTTGCGGAAATACATTTTTCGGATCATCCTATTGTAACGAAAGTCTTGTAGAATCTACACTGTTTTTATATTTAATCATTAAAAATTTATTTTGATCTATAAAGGTTTCCTGCACACCCAGAGCCGCTGCGTGCGGGCGTGCAGCGCACAAGGGCGGGATTTTCAAGGCGGCATCGGCGACAAAATCATCGAAAGAAAAATAAAACATAGTCATAATTTGTATGTCTACAATTGTACAAGGGGCGGAAGGGTGGCATTTTCAAGGCGGCATCGGCGATAAAAACATATCGAAAGGAAAACAAAACATTGTCATAATTTGCATGTCCACAATTGTACAAGGGGCGGCCTAATTGGTATTGCACGCGGGCGTTCAAACAGCTAGCGGCGGGTCTGTGCACACCCTGTTCACAGATGCAAGGCTTCTCTCGATTATATGTATTATAATAAGATTCACCGCTTCAAATAGTACATAAATAATGTACCATCAAAGACGTAATCAGCAATTTACATTTACTATAAAACACTTTAAACACGATTCGTCTCCACAAAGATACCAAACAAAAAACCCGGAATATTTCAGAAATCATATACATTAAAGGTTTGTTCGTTGCACCTGCACTACTGCGTCTACTGCACTGTAACAGTCGTAAAAAGTGTAGTGTAGTGTACAATATTATAGTTAGTGTAAGTGCAACGAACAAATCTTAAGAAAGATGCAAATTCTATAAATGACAGAACAGACATTTCAAATTTATCAAACATGTAGCACTCTGTATTGTAATTTTTTAATTAATATATATGTATACAGGATAACAACTTGAACTACGAAAGCCGATTGATAGGAGAAGGTAGTGGGAGGTATTAAATGTATCAATTTTAGTATTGTCAACTGTTTATATGACAGAAATGTCAGTGGTTATGTCAAATACTTTACCAGACCCAAGACCATCAAACTTTATCCTAGTGGAATACACAATTAATGAAAAGTGCAAATTATAAAATGGGTTCTTTAACACATTGTACACGTTTATATTCAAAAACACATTATAAGTACCTAAATAAGCAACGTTTTAAAAATAATTAGGAGAAAGTTTGATAGTTCCGTAAAGTAATTGACATAACCACTGATATGACATTCCTGAGTGTATTTGTTTCTGATAAAGGTAAAATAAAATGTTACCGAAAACTAACAAAATGTGTCTTTAACTTTTCTAAGAATTACTAAATTATATTTGGAATTCATTGTTGTTTACAAAACATATGGGCTCGTTAATAGACTTTGAATTTGCTACCTAACAAAATTTCGCTATTATACCAAAAATTGCAGTTTAATATATTTTAATAGCCCTCAGCAAAAACCAACGAGAATATGCATATATTGTGAGCGACATTCCTATGAAATATGAGGAGTAACTTGAAACAGCCATGCAAAATATTTCTTTAAATGAAACTGTTATGAATATTGACTTTATATCATGTGTTTGTATTGCATTCTTAATTAATATTGATGTTTGAATAAAAGTTTTACAATGTCTAGTTATTGATTTGCTATTTTTCTATCCACGGCGTTGTATAAATACTTGTGTAAATGAAGTGTGTGTAACATCACTACATCTTTCTCAGTAAATTTATAATCCGAATTAGGAATAATTGCGGTATAGTTCATAGTTTTAACAATGAAAACAATATTACCATTAACTGCGTACATTAAAAATTAACATTATGCATACCCCATAAAATGTAAATATGTATAAACAACAGAGTTGTATGTATGTACCTATATATATTATATTGTGCTGTGCTTAATTCGTATCAGTATATGTACCTATTGGTTATTTATCAACAACATCAAAATTTATAAATTTCCACATATTCGCATGAAATGTGTTATATAATGTTTAGTTTTACAGCATACATATGTATGTACAGCATCATGAACAACATCTTTGTCTCGCTTTCCAAAATCGGCGTTCTCCAAACATAAGCAAGAAAATGTTACTGTTTAATATTTATGTCAGTATGTAAGTAACTAAGTGAAGCCGGGTAACTCGTACGCTCGCGTTTGGGCCTATTCCAAGAAACCACACCTTATATTATTAACTAATATGTACACAATTTCTTTAATTGTCTTTTTCAACTTTTTCAGTTTATAGTTTTTTTAATGGAGTAAATTTGAAGTGATGCATAAATTTACTCACTTTTTAGTATGTTACTGCGTTTTTTACCTAAAGTGTTGAATTCTGGTATAAGGAATGCTATAGCAAAGTTGTAGAATATTTAATTCTGCGTTTTATTGATCAATAATATACAGGATGTTTTATTTGTATCAACGGAGATTGTTCATATTTTTCTTCGTCAAATTTGACATTTTCCGAGCACCTTTGTTATATTGTAGATAAGTTTCTGACATGGTGTTTTGAAAAACCATTATTGCCTAACATTTGTTAAAAAAATATTTGATTGCGATATTATAATTGACGGAAATTTACTAGAAAAACAGAGTAAACTAAATATCTCCGAAAGCGTCAGCCTTTTCATACGAATACCATTTTATTTTCCATGTAGATTCAAAATAAATGATAAAAAATATAGGTGAGTATTTAAAAAACAAGGTTACTTTCTGTGCAGAGTAAACGATACATCCTGTATAACTGGCATTATTTTGAGTTTATATGTCGATCTTGAGAAAACTAGGCAGATGAAATAAAAAAGATTCAATTACTTCTCTTTTTAACCAATATATTGGACTTCCGCGTACTAGGTGGACACTCTGTATATATTTTACCCATCCACATACATACATTTTTCGTGTAGAGTCGAAAAAACGCCACAGTTACACACAATCTCAAATAAATCGAAAAGTAGAAGGATTAAAGAAAGATCGCTTTCAAAGCAAGACTTTCACTCCAAGCCTTGCTACTCTGCGAAAAAGCGTTTGAGCTCTACTGTAAACCTAAATTAGTTTGTTAGGGCAATATATTTACATTACATATGATAAAGTTACACCAATACTTCCAGTGCCATTAACTTCCAGATTTGATTTAAGGAGAAGTATTACAGCAGCTTCAAAAACGACAACGCTAAATTTAATATATTGATTGCCTTTGCAGCGCAGAAAACGTTATTTATAAAGGAAGTATTTGATCCAGAAGTCTCTAACAGATATACTAGTCATAGTGTTAATAGTAGCTACATACGTATTAATCGATCCAAGTGCGTTACGTAAAAAATAAATCACAAATAATGTGCAATAAAAGTCCGTCATAAATAATATTGTAAAAATATATATTCTTTGCCACGTTCTCGCGAACTATGCAATATTTTATGTAGACAACTAAATAGGGTGGATAAATAAATAGCGTAAGAAGGTTAATCGAGCACTAAATACTCAAAAAACATTAGAAATACTTTGATATTTTTAATTCGATTATCTCTATATCACAATATTTATCATCATTAACCATTTTTATAAAATAATATAGTAATGTCTTAAAATAAATTGCGTTATAAAAACTCGATTACTTTACCAATAATTAGAGAGAATAGAAACTGGAGGACAGAATTCCATTAGTGTGTAAATTTTTCAGTTGACGAGGTCCCTGTTTGTAGGCTGTATGGAAATAATAAAATCGCGTAATAGAAACTAATAAATGTGTGCTTATCCGAACTCAAAACGTACACACACACGCTTTAATTATTTTAAAGTATTGACACATTTAGAAATACCTCATTCTAAATGTGCCCAGAACTACTTAATAAAATTATTATGTATGTAGTAAGATTCTTTAATGATCATGTAAAGACATACGCACGAACTTAGTAACTATGATCATAATTTACTGAAAATGGAAAACATTCCAGTATATGTATTTAACATTAATTAAGCGTATCATTAATCAAATTAACTAACAAACTGTATTTTTATATGAATGGAATATTCAAACACTTAATCATTAGATAAGTTACTACAGGAATTGTAATACTTATTATTTAAGTCACTATCTAATTATACGCTGGCGTTAAGTTTCGAAAAGCACGATGCACATTAAAACAATCGAATCTTCTTTTTCATGATAGGTGAGAATTTTCAAGCCTTAACATATTATTAAACATCGTAGGTAGTAATAAATTCTTAATTGGCCAATACGTCCATTAATTTTGAGTATAACAATGAGTTTCCATTTAAGATGGTATAATCGGATAAAAATAAATTTACAATTAGTAGCGAATTAACAAGCATAATAAATACTTAAAATGTGAATATAATGTGGGGTGTCACAATACAAACTTGTTGGTCCATCGCTTTTAATGAAATGTTAATCAGCAGATTTAAGAGATACAATCGACGATATACTATCGATGACGATTTAACAAAGACAGTCCTTGTTAAATCGTCAGATACCAAACAGATAACTGCTGTTTAACGTATCACAAACCGGGCATAAGTATACTAAGGGTGGGTTTATCAATGTGAGGATAAATAAATTAACTTGTAGATAAAATTTTATTCGTAAGATAATTACAATAAATCGTTTATTGAGTGTTAAATAGAAGTTATCAGCAAGATAAAGCATTGTTGTTGCTAAATTTTATCTGACAGTCAGCAATATCTGTCAGTTACCTAACTAACACTTTTATACTTACATTGATAAACCCAGCCTAAATAGTATATTATTTTATACGGAGGAAAAGTGATACTTTTCATGGCGCGCTTGTGTTGTGAGAGCAAGTCATGAAAAGTAACTTTTCCACCACATAAAATATGCTATTTTTTTTCTTCAAACTTCGGCATATTTATGCAAAAATATCTATTTTTAATTGAAGATAAGCAGGTTTGGTAGGATGTTTGGACGTTTAGACCGATGATTTTTACGAGTTGTTTCTATAGTAACTCGTCATAAAACTATCAAGTGGACATTGTCAACATTGAAATTATGTGTTTGTACGTTGCTATAATAGCACTTTTCCCTCCGGCGGCGGAAAAGTGAAAAGGAAAACCTCCGGCGGAGGAAAAGTGACACTTTGCGGCCGACTACTCAGTCGAAAAATGTCAGTTTTATTGACGTTTGAAGAAAAACGCAATTTATGTGAAAAGATTTGAAAATACTTCAGACCTTCAGAAACAAATTCTTGTAGCATTTCAACGCAACTTATGCAATGAACTTATGTTGTTACTATTTATTATTTTGTATTTGTGATTAACTGCTTAAGTTTCTTTTCTATCCTCAATTGTTTTGTCGACATGCATTGTAGAATACATTTTTATTCATTTTCTTTGCAATTTTTAAAGATTGATACTATACCATATCATAATAGGGAACATAAGATACCATACTAAATTCTCCCAAATGTTACTTTGCGTACCATAAACAAAATTAGCTTGTGTGATTGAAACACAAATAGGAAGAGTGGTATAAAAAATCTGACATCATATTCAAATTCTATACAGGGTGGGGAACCACATTCACCTCGGTTGATATATAAAAAACGGTAACACATATTTAAAATCTTTTTGTTGGAGCATGTGTAGGTCCATTAGGAGCATACAGTTATATTCAAGCATTTATTTTTGTATAGAGATGCAAGTTTTAATAAAATAGAAGAAAGTACAATAGAAATGGAAAAGTAAAAATAAAAGAAAAGATAAAAAGTGTTTTACCTTAAATTAATAGAAAAAACACATATGTATTTCGGCGTTGGGGAACTGTAGGTACAAGTGGTACCTCCAGGCTAAATTAGATTAGAAAACATAATAAATATTTAATAGAAGCTTGATAAAAAAGATGTCAAGAAACTATTAATTATATTGAATTTAGTATGTTAAACTGAATAGTGACGTAGAAAGTACATTTAATAAATAATAATAGATTAATAAATATTTGTTGTTCAAAAACTATAGCTATTTGAAATTATCACGTGAATTTACACTGTTGTTTCGATAAGCAAACTTGAAAAGAGCAGATTTATGCATCATACCTTCAAAAAATAGGTTGCATTACGATTTGAAACATTCCATTGTCGTACAAATAATAATGTTTGAGAAATAATAAGCAATAATATGCACAAGTACAAACCGTCCTGATATAGATTTTTTGTTAAGATTTTTCAAGTATATACTCTGCAAAGCATTTAGAAGTTAAGAAATTTTTATTAATAAATTACTTCAAACAATGCTCTAGCGATGTAAAGAAATAATTGGAATTAATCTTCCGATAACTATAAATTTAGAGATACACTTATAAAAAGATATTATGTCTGAAATAAATGTTAGGATTTCATTTATTGTAAAAAATAAAATATCTATAAATATTTTTTATGTCTGGTGAGTGCTTTCTGTATTGCTGTCAATCATATTATATGTACACTGCCCGTCAGAGGTAATGTCTACTCGTACGGACACGGAATCAAACCTTTCGTCCTAGTATGAGTGGCCTGTTTTCAACATCTGTCTCAAGTCGGGACCTCATTTACACATTTACTTGGTGGATACTTTACCCCAGTGTTGCGCTCGTATATTTTACAATTTTGAGGTTAGGGTAGCTTAGGGTTTGCACCAAGATAAAAAACAGCGCCGGACGCAGCAGGTCATCTGTCCAATATACCAGGCACTTCCGTGCTGCTGTGGTCATGTCTCACGAGCACGGAGTGTTGGGGGATCTTGGCTTAACCGCCCGGATCGAGAGGAGACAACCTCACAAAAAAATCTAAATCCTAAGACAAGGGGTCCGGCCGAGGGGATGCGTGGCTAAATAGAAGATTAGTCTGCGAGGGCCCCAACCTTGGGGCACCAGGGGAAACCCCATTGTATATACCCCTCCACCCAGCATGCAGGGCTCTGTTGTGATGGAAGCTCTTTTTCCCTAGCTTCTCGTGGGATCCAACATGAGTAAGTACAAACCAAACATTACTAAGTCTGTTTCAGATCTAACTTCGGATGAGGGAAAGGCGAAAGGTCCAAAGCTGAAAGGCAGGAATCTAAGCCAGCCCCATCAACAAGTCAAGGGAGCCAGAAGGACACAGATCCAAGGCCCCCGAAAAAATCAAGCATTAGAGTTCATACCCCGGAGGATGTCGACCTAATGTCCAACGAAGAAATCCGAGGAGCGCGAGTCTCTGGGATTTCTAAGGGTAAAATTACGAAACTGGTCGCGCAAGGACATGAGTTTACATCAAGGCCAAAAGGGCTGTAATCAAGGCTAACGTGATCAGTCACCTTGGGAAAAGCTCATCAACAACAACAAAGAGCGAAAAACCCCCAAAGACGCCAAAGCGGCAAAGGTCAGAGGGTAGTACACCGCGAAGCACCGCTCCCACGAAAAAGGCTAAAACTGAGGTTGCTTCCTTCAGAGATGCCATCACGGGAGTCAAGATCGCAGTGGTGGACGAAGCGTACCCAAGAGTACTCCTAGAGAGAGAGAAGCTCATTAAGGTACACCATGCCATACTATAGGCCTATGAAAAGATTCCAGAGCAAGGACCACAGGTCCGCTTTGTGAAGTGTCTGTTCAGACCGGGCCACTTGATCGTGACCTGCGCGGACGAGGAGAGCGCACGGTGGCTGACGGAGAACGTCTCGGGACTGAGGCCATGGGAAGGGGCCTCCCTCCGGGCCCTGGGAGGAAGGCAGATCCCAAAACCTACCACCTGCGTTACCTTCGTACCAGACGAATACGGAGTAAGGTTAACGTCAGAGCAGATCCTGCAAAGACTTAGAGTCAGCAACAGAAAGCTCCAGACGAATGACTGGATAGTCTGGGGGACAACCCCAGCTGAAAAGGGAGCAGTATGGACCTTCGCCGTTGACGACGAGTCAAAGGAGGAGCTCCAAAAAACTTAACATGAAGCCCTACTTCGGTATGGGAACCTTGCACTTCCGTATCAAGGATAAAGCTACGGAAGAAGAGAGGCAAAGCAAGGAGGATAAAACCCCGGCAACCTCTACAACACCACAGGCGATGGAGGTGACAACAGAGCCTGATACCGAAGTCACTGAGGACAGCTCGCTCGAAAGTTCCGCGTCGAGTGTTGTCACGCTCCAAGGGAAACCCACCCCGGAGCGGGCGACCCCGATGGAGGAAGAAGGGCTCTCGGCCGAGTACTTCGTACGAGAGGCCCATCCACCATAATGGGCAACAAAGGAGAAATCAGGTTCCTGCAGGCCAACCTCCAGCATGCGAAAGCTGCATCGGCAACGCTTAGCAGGAGGTTTGACCAAGAAAGCATAGATATCGCACTGGTGCAGGAACCATGGATACACGGTGGGAAAATCGTCGGCCTGAACACACAACGAGGTAAGGTCATATACCACCCCTCAGATGCAAAGCCAAGGGCATGTATCTTATACAGTGATAGAATTACATGTACTTTGATACCGGTGCTTAGCACCGGCGACTTTGTTACAGGGCTTCTAACAGCCAATACGGAAGAGGGACCTAGGAGCTGGATAATATGCTCCGCCGACTTTCCGGGAGAGGAGAATAGATGTCCACCTCATATGCTAGGCAATATAACCGCATATTGTGAGGATAAGGGCCTCCAACTCATTCTAGGATGCGACACCAACTCGCATCACGTGACCTGGGGAAGCACAAACACAAACCCGAGAGGTGAGACTCTTCTAAATTTTATTTCATGCGAAGGACTAGTTATAAACAGGGTGAATAAACCTACTTTTGCCACTAAAACCCGCAGGGAAGTTCTAGATGTAACTTTTAGTACAGGGAAAATTAGCGACACACTTGTTAACTGGCATGTGTCTGATGAGTCGTCGTGTACGGATCACAGACACATCAGGTTCGATATCGACACCTCTCTAGTTCAGGTGAGATACAGAAACCCGAAGGAAACAAACTGGGATGGCTATGAGGAGTCTCTCAGGGAGTCTCTAGAAGGGGGTGTGGCGCCGGTGGAGTGTGTGGACGGGATCGAATTAGCGACAGAGCACGTAAGCGAAGCCATCATGGCGGCTTATGAGAGCAATTGCCCCGAAAAGCCAAAGCGTCAAAAGAGGGCGGATACAGTCTGGTGGAGTAAGAACTTACAGAAACTGAGAACTGAAGTTCGAAGGCTATTCAACAAAGCAAAGGCCAACCAGGACTGGGAGACATATAGGAATAAACTTACTCAGTATAATAAAGAAATCCGAAAAGCAAAACGAGACTCGTGGAGGAAGTTCTGCGAGGAGATCATCGATACTCCCGCATGCTCCAGAATCCACAAGGTCCTTGCTAAGGATGGTTTCGCACAAAAAGAAGTCGGCTTCCTACAAAAAGAGCACGGAACCTTCACCGACACAAAAGAGGAGAGTATCAGAGTCCTTCTGAACACCCACTTTCCTGCGGCATCTATACTAACGGACAGTGAGAAGCCAAGCACATAGGCTAGTGAGGCCCAAAAGGCAAGAATGGCAACTGGCGACAGAAATCACAAGACCGGTAAAAGTAAGATGGGCAATAAAGGAATTTAAACCGTTTAAATCTCCGGGTGTAGACGATATCTATCCAGTCTTTTTACAGAGGGGAATAGAACCATTAGTTCCCCATCTGTGTGAAATCTTCAAAGCCTGTATTGCATGGGGATACATACCGGCAAAATGGCGAGAAGTAAGAGTGGTATACCTACCCAAAATAGGTAGAGTTGCGGACTTCACCTCTAAGTCATACAGACCCATAAGTCTGTCATCCTTTCTACTTAAAACACTACAAAGGCTAATTGACAGACATATAAGAGACGGCGCTTTGAAAGCTAAACCACTCAGCGACCGTCAATACGCGTACCAACCCGGCAAATCAACAGAACTGGCACTGGATGATTTGAATAGACTACTCTCTAAAACCATAGAGGATAAAGAGATAGCACTGTCCGCCTTTCTGGACATAGAAGGAACGTTTAATAACGCCACAACGCACTCTCTTGTAGAAGCAGTAGCAAGACGAGGTATCTCACCCACACTCTGTCGGTGGGTAAAGGCCAGTCTGGAAAACAGGGTGATCATATCTACAATAGATGAAGCCACCCTAACAGCAAAGCCTGGGGGGTGGCTTGCCCACAGGGAGGGGTACTGTCGTCTCTACTGTGGGCAAACCTAGTTGGTGAGCTGCTAGAGGAACTGTCAGCCAAGGGCTTTTATTGCCTCGGATATGCAGACGACCTCGCAATCGTAGTGAAGGGGAAATTTGCAGGAGTGATTTCTGAACGAATGCAAACAGCCCTAAATATTGTGAACAATTGGTCCATTCGAGAAAGGCTGTCTACTAATGCCATGAAGACACAGATTGTTGCATTCACAAAAAAAGAGAGACCTTAGGGAGCTTAAACCGGTAAGGTTAAGGGATATAGAAATCCCAATGGCCAAGGAAGCAAAATACTTGGCGGTTACCTTTGATCAAAAACTCACCTGGAATACACACATACAAAAGACATGCAATAAGGCATCCATGGCCATCGGCAGATGCAGAAAATTGTGTGGAAAAAACTGGGGATTAAACCCAAAAATGACCTTATGGCTATACACAAGAGTGATCAGACCCATTATAACATACGGGTCAGTGGTGTGGTGGCCGAAGACCCAACAGGCCGGAGTAGCGAGGCTCCTAAATGGTGTACAAAGGCTAGCATGCATGTGCATCACGGGGGCCATGAGAACTACTCCAACACCGACTATGGAAGTCTTATTAAACCTTCCACTTCTACATATCCATATAAAGAGAAGCAAAGTCTGCCACGTATAGGCTGATACAAAATCAAACACCCATCACACACACACATGGGAGAATATATCAGAAGTTGATTAAAGAACTAAAAACCGGGGAGGTAACCTGTTTACCCACAGACGTAATGGTTCCAAAATACAACTTCAACAAAAAATATAACACCATAATACCAGAACGAGAGCAATGGAAAGGTGGCTCTCCCGTTAAAGCCTCTCTACACTGGTATACAGACGAAGGAAACTGAAGTTTTCCAGGCAGAAACAGTTGCGATTCACTACTGTGTCAGAGAAATATTAAGGCAAGGGACAGAACAAAAACCCATAACCATCTTCACTGATAATCAAGCGGTGATAAAACCGCTTGACGCAACAAAGATCACATCAAAGCTGATATGGGACTGCGTATGCGCACTAAATGAACTAGGGGCGCACAGCAAGGTGACCCTAGCTTGGGTACCGGAGCACGAAGGCATTAAAGGAAATGAGAAGGCTGATGCCCTGGCCAAAGAAGGAACATCTAGGCCACTCATTGGACCTGTACCATCGTGTGGAACCACGAAAAGGGAGGTAGCCAAAACCATGGAGAAATGGTCGGCAAATGAATCCCTCGAATGGTGGAAAAGCTCCCCAGGACAGCGGCAGGCTAAAGAATTCATCAAAGAATACATGCCTAAATACACTGAGAACCTTCTGAACAAAGGCAGGAGAACGGTCAGGCTGGTTGTAGGCCTCTTAACAGGACATAACAGACTCAACAAGCATATGAGCAACCTTGGTCTGGCGGAAAACACTATGTGCAGCACATTCTGTGCCAATGCGAGGGACTAGCCAGATTGAGGCTAGAGTGCATTGGCGAACCATACCCACACGCGGCGAGCTACATGAAGACCAACCCGGCAAGGCTGGAAAGCTTCATAAAAAAGGCTAAGCTAGACTAGGTGGTCTAGATAATAGGGAGCTACAATAGACCTATGGGTCGCAGTAGCAAGAGGCCACATAGCCATCCCACTGAATTATCTATCTCTATCTATGTGTAAAGAATATATTGTAATGTTATATTCAATATTACATTTTATTCAATTTTTACAATTCCACTTGTCAGTTGACAGATGATCCAGCTGTAGGTAATCTAAAAAGATAAAAAAACACTAAATTAATTTAATATTCATTAAACTATAACCAACTATCTGATCTGTGTATTTCTTCAATTTAATTTAATTCTATATTATAAAATATGTAACATTAACACGATTGCATACATGCGAGGTATTTGTTTAAAATTAACTCATTTAAATCCAATTCAACACTATCAAATGATAGAGGATGCGCAACTCCTCAAGTTGGCACCATCGGTATTTTCCTTGCATATGTGCGAGTCGATGTCATGATTTGCCTCAGTAGCCATCTGACGCAGAAGGGAGGTGTTGCTCAGCAGAGATCTTATGTTAAGTCCAGCCAACGACAAAGACAGAAAGATGTTAAATACACCACAATATTATCAATCATATTTTATAAGGTAATCAATAAATTTTATATCATTTTATTCGTACACAAACACACATAAATATTATAACAAAATCACACGATTAAATTCCACACACACAAGAAGAAAGACCAGCCAGTTAGGGGCATTTTAATAAGAAAAAGTAGGTGGTAATTAAAATCTACAACTTTTCGGTGACCCTGTATACAACAAATATTCGACCGGACGCGCATAAATTAATCCATCAACGATCGTTGATTGCCGTGATTGACAGATGACTATCAAAAGGTATTTCTGATGAAATTTAGAGACAATTGCAGCAGTTTGTTGCAGAGAGCAACAAACTTCCGCTTTTTGCATAGATCGTCGAACAGAGCGTTTAATTTTCTACGTAAAATTTATTAAAATTACCCCGGTGCACCGTGGGCCCAAATTAACGATTATCTTCGAAAAAGTACTTTAAACAAAAATTTTCCACCTAATCTAAATTTAATTACCCCTACGAAGAGGACGTCGTCCATCCAACATCTGTCTAGGCGCGCGAAGACAGAAGCTTCCAAAATCACACACATACACACTCACACACGTAAAATAAGGTAATTTAATTTTTAAGTAATTTTAAGTTTGGAAAGTTGCAAAAATTTAAGAAAAAAAATTTTTTTTTTTTTTGAAAATTAAATCAGTAAATTTTTCTAAGTACAAAAATAATATTTGAAAAATTTGAAAAATTTAAAATTTTTTTTTTGTAGTTTTTTTTTAGAAATAATAAATTTCAGTAAATTCAGTTAAAAAGGTAAAATTTATTTATTTTAATTAAACAAATAAAAATTTCAAAGTTAATTTTTTTTTTAACAGAAATTTTCTAAGTCCTAACAAAAAGTTGGACAAAATTTCAAAACTACCAAATAAGGTCTTTATAAATAATAATTTAGTTGTGGTGATTGCCACGTCATGCTGCACAGTGTAAACAAATTTTTTTATGGGTTTATTGAAGAAAATAAAATTATTTTTTTTTGTAAAACATCTTTTTGTCTTGTAATATTTTTTAACTTAGAATTTTTTTTTCACTTGGGTATTTTGTTCAACGTACGATAAGCTCTCGTATTCTGTTCTCTACACCTGCTGTAGAGCTAAGAATTCACGAACCCCTGAGATTAATTATTTTTAAACCCCAAATTTTAATTTAAAGAGTAAAACTCACATTTTTTTTTTGATTTATTATAAATCAAATTTCACATTACAATATATTAAATATATAACGTAGTTTCGATATATCTTGCGTCTTGGAGGGAGACATTACTTCTGACGAGCAGTGTACGTATGTATATCCTACTTTTCTAATGTTCTAAATACTGTAGCAATAAATAATAAATACAAACAAAGAAAACTAAGTATGCCAACTTACATATGTAAAGACAAAATTTAAACCATAAAAATTGAAGAGACCAATTCACAAAATGCTGGAGAAATGTTAGAAACACTTTGTTCGGCAAATTCTTGATGGAATCAAACACTGCAAGCCTCTATCTGTCATGTACAACAGCCGGATCTAGTGGCACATATCAGCGAGTTATAAAAGGTATTGTAAAGTTTCTTCAATATCAGCTCTAACCTGATCATATTTACTGATTCGTACCGTATTAGCCGATTCGTGAATAGCATTATAGACACAGCAACACATAAGAGTGTTTTGCTGTTTAAATTTATTTTATATTAACTGTTATATTATAAATCTGACGACCTGAAATCTTTAAATATTGAAAGAATAATGATTCTAATTAGTAATTTGAGATGTTTTAATTTTACTATGTCCGCCAAAGAATAACTTATTTAATTAAAATTACGAATTATAGTACTTATCAGTCAACAAAAAATATAAATCTGTACGTAACAACTACCAAACGGTATCTCTGAAACAGGAATGTATTAATAGACTACATAGCAATAAATTTTTCTTGACAAGTTATAAATTTCGAATCTATTTTTAATATTTATTGCAGAATTGATGGACATTGAATGAGAAGGTTGAATTGAAGGTAGTTCTATTAATATAATCTCTATTATTTCTTTAAACCCACTCGCATCACATTCAATTTGAACAGTGAAACTTTCACAACTTTGATTGAGAGCTGAATGTTTTTTTTTATGTGTGGTGGGTGCTAGTTTCAGCAAATAGTGATATAGCTTAAGAATGCTGTATCACTTGTCTGACTACCGCGCTGCAACTCTTGCTGTGTAGTTTTTATGCGTAAAGTTATATTCAATTAAATATATTATTTTTGAGGTTTACAGGAAAAACTTGATTATGCAAGGTTGGTATAAAATGTTTCCGTTGCTATAATTTGACCTAAATGCTCTTCAATACGAGCTTTCTATTTTCAGGTGGTTTACAAAAATAAGTTTGATAACCTAACTTCTTCATAAAACTGGCATTTAGTCTTTGAACATTCCGATGGTCTTTAGCATAAACAATTTCACCAAACTCAAAACTAATATATCGAGAAAGGTTAATTTGTCTATCTATAACTTTCCGTAATCAAATTTATTCGCATCTCTCTCAAAAACATTGAGTTTGACGGGATTTCACCGGTTGTACCGGAGTGACCAGATAAGTACAAAGGGCACTTACATCAAACTGTTAATAATTAAGTGGTGCTTGTCATAGAAGATTGCTCTTATTAGAAACTTATCAAATATCAGAGAAAACCTCCAAAATACATAAAAACTATCTTTAACTGGATTAGGTTCTATTGACAGCACCTATTGAGCCGACTACCGTTTTGATTCCGGTTCAAATGCATATATCCGGCTTTCCTCACTAGTAATGATGTAAACTACTTCAAAACTACCTGCATCATATTTCTTAAGCGTTTTTTCTTTTTACACCATTCTACTAGGTATTGTTTTTGTTCTTGTGTGAAATGATAAGGTATCCAACGACAACAGACTTTTCTCACATCCAATTTATTATGTAAAATCTTGTTTATTGCAGTCATGCCAATATCCAAGGTGCTCCTAATAATCCTATACATGACTCTATTGTTGTTTTGGATCATTCTTCGTACGGCGTCTAGTTTTGTTTCAGTAACGGCTGAGATTTACCTTTCTTCGCCAAAATGATCACTAAGTGATACCTTTTAAAATTTAGATTAGTTGTACCAGTTGTACACACTCCTCTGAGAAGGAGCTTGATCTCCACATCTAAATTCCGCGAGCTTACTAAAGAACCAACTCGAAATATGACTAGAATCTTGTTGTTCTTGCTTTTCCATTAATAACTTTTTATCTCGTAGTCAATTGTAATGTCCGCGAGAGAAATATTAATATATACAAGGTAGTCCACGTTAACTTTCTTAATTTAAATAGCATAGTATATTTTTGATGAGTCGTTTAGATCGCGCATGCAATTCTGATCAAAACTTATACAGATATTTTATACCCAAAATCGGCCGTTTGTGAGTTAATCAATTTTTTTCAAAAATACGGGCAA
This sequence comes from Holotrichia oblita, assembly GCA_023690525.1. NCBI lineage: Eukaryota > Metazoa > Arthropoda > Insecta > Coleoptera > Scarabaeidae > Holotrichia > Holotrichia oblita. The sequence goes on along the minus strand of CM043016.1, from coordinate 90,132,909 downwards.
CTGCAATGTTTGTTACAAATTCTGTATTTCGGGAAGCATTGCAGAGGAAGATTTCATATTTGACAATTACTACTTGAAATACGTCATATAAAATATAATCCTCCAAACTTATGTCTAAAATAAGAGATATCCAAAATTTTTTCAATTAAGTTCAAAGATGAGTCACTTTTTTTAAAGTAGAACATTTATTATCATTTTTGTCACTTAAAATATCAATTATTGAAACGCTTCTATCTTTTACGTTCCAGAAAAGAAACGAAAAATATTTTAGTTTTATTTTAGTAATTTGAATGGATAATTTGTACTACAAATACCCATAGTTTATATCTGTCAAGCAAAATAGCAAATGAAACGCGTTCCAGAAAAGAAACGATATTTTAGTTTGATTTACATGTAGTAGAATTCTGAATAGTACATGTCGAGTATTTAACGACAGCTATCCAAAGTTATGCAAAATGACGTAAAAAAATATCAATACAAAAGTTAACACATCAAACTTGTCATAAGCGATTTCGGGGTTTAGCTAGAAAAATGATGCACCAATCAAAAATTAAATCGAAATTGACGTGAATCCGTAAATAACGTAACTATGCACTGACTTTATACATTAGATTATTCGCCTACTACAATATAACCGTGAAAATACGACTACGAAGATTAGTATAGAAATTAGGAATGGACCACACACATTACATATACCTTAAAAAAAAAAAAATCCTTTTTGTTTAAGTTATAGCGAACTATAAGTTGCCTATAAAAACAAAAATCAATGTCATAGCTCAAATTTTAAAAGTGTTCTTTAAATATTAACTACAACATCGTCTTCTTGTCAAAATATAGTCTGAAGAACGTCGAAGTTAGATTACTATATTCTTGTAAGTAACCGAGAAATGGCTATAGAAAGTCATAAAAGTCGATTGTTTTACGAATAACGACAATAAATATCGATATAGTAGCTAATTTCAGTTTTCTGCATTAAGTTGTTCTTAAATAAAGAGATCTAGGATGTGATAGTCACCTTTGTATATCCATTATGAAAATATAGTCATTTTCCCCACCCTATTTGAGAGTGTCATTATTAGGCTTTGAATGGCAACGTGTCGTTTAATCAGCCTCCAATTACAATGAATTTGGGTACGCTAATAAATTAATGATATCTCAAAACTCAAAATACCCTAAGAATAGACTCGGATCCCGTAACAAAAAGGAGATATTAATAAATTTTTCCCTTAAAACATGATTTGTTGATTTTCCGGGTTTTCATTAAAAATACGTACAGTCGCACAGAAAAGTATCCGTACCCCTCCTAAATTTGCAGTATAAGCCAAACTACACGCTTCTAATCAAAACATCCTACGCATTCATATGTTCCACGACACATTTGTTCAAAACAAACTACAATTGTCCCATTAATTACACATCTGTTTTGTATTATATACATGAGACGCTATCGTAGTAGAGATAAGTAATACGTACGATGCAAACAAAGTAGCAACTTTTTTGCAAATTTCACATGATATACAAAAAAAAAAATAGAATAAGAAGCAGCTCCAGGCTGTATTTGTGTTTCTTCTGGCGAAGTGTGCGGTTGCCCATAAAACAAAATATATTTTTATGAAAATGAGTCCAAAAACCAAGGAAATTTGTATTGAAATGTGAGAGCTAATAATAAAATTAAGAAAGGAGGGATATTCTGTGAATTCAATTTTGTTATTTATACAATGTTAAAATATTCCATTTTATATTTAAACGACAGAATCGATATTTGGTGTTCTTATGTATTTTTTGGTATATTCACTTTTATTAAATAATAGTTATTTAGGATACAAGTGTTAAAAGTGCGATTTTATTTCACGAGTAAAAGTTTGTGACACGAGTTTTAGCGAGTGTCGCAATTTACGAGTGAAATAAAATAGGATTTTTAATACGTGCATCGTACAATATTTTTTCTACAAACACAATTTTTATTATCAAATATAATGAAACTCCACTGACCAAATCTGACAGCTCATGAATACGTTTTGACACAACTGTACGCAACCGTTAAATTACGTCAAATTAATTTGTCACAATTTGTACAAAAGATGAATTCGTGTATTAATAAAGACAATGAAGTAATACCGAATGCAATAATTGAAGCCGCTGATAAATATCTCCAATTGCACAAACTGTACATTTAATATTAATTATCCAAAGAATATGTAATTTTCATTGTAATAAAAATCATTTGATATGTACGGAATTCTCTTGTTATTTTTCACAAACTGTCATTTACTTTTAAGACTACTGTCACTGGTGTTAAAAGTGGGCTTTTTAACACACTACGCTATAAAATGGCATTTTTAAGTGAAGTTAGCCGTGTCAAAATGTCAACTTTTAACGGTGTTTGTAGAAAAAATCAATTTCCTTCTATACGCAGGATTTGTGAGGCGTACGTATACTTTTCTGTGTGACTGTATGTACTACGAAAAATTTCTATAGGTAGATTGCTTACCTCTGTCTAAAGAATAATATGAAATTAAAGATTTTAATTTATACTTGCAAGTTTCCAATTCCTAACTAGAATATTAATTTTTTAACTTAGAAACACTTCGATATTAGCTTTATTTTAGCTATGGAATGTAGAGGTAGTTGTACCTATGTACTTCTACTATTAAGCAATCACTTTTTGAAACAAAACCCAATTAAATTGTTTGCAGTTACACTATAAAAATACATTTCGAGGTTTTATACCTAGATGACAGATTATTTAACCATTAATATTAATGCACATATTTTAAATATATTTAAAAATGGCATCTTATAAAAATACTAACTACGATATAACTAAATTTAAATTTAAGTGATAGGAATATTTTATCTTATCTAGTTACATAAACTGTAACATAATTTTCTTCCACATGTTGGCCTTTTGCTTAAATCTAAGATAAATGTTCATGATTTAAATATTGTGTTTAAATTAAAATTGCTTGAAGATTTATAGCCCTCGATACGCCGGCAACTAGATAAGAAAACATCTGAGAATGTGGGATAACGTAAAATATACCCGCATTCCATACTATATATTTCTGAGAGGAAATTTGATGTACTTCAAAAAGATAAGACCAATTTCGGGAAGGTAATCTTTAATATAATAAAGGAGTTTCATATTATACCGGCATTTACAACATTACGCTACAACGCATTACATAGTTCTTGAAACAGCATTAAACTTATTAGGGTATCTTATCTAGTTAAACGATTCAGTTAGTTTAAAGGGTATCGTTAAAGGCCCTATTTTCTGACGCGCACCCTCTTGTTATATAGCTTGTTATTATTTAAAACATTATTAGTTGATGTGAGGCTTTAAAATTACCCACAACATGTTCATTATATTATAAATTTCATCTAAGCTAATAACATTTGAAAATCTACTTGCCTACAACAGTGAAATTAACGTAAGTGTCGGTAGTGGAGGGAGGAAAGAATTCTACCCGACAGTGGTATATGTCTTCGTCTAGAATCGTAACAGATGCCACCGATAGCTCAGCACGCTCATCGTTCAAAATCTGTAGATGATATTTGTTTCCTGAAGATGGATCGGTCCAACGCTCTGGTCTAGTTCTTGTATCGTATTTATAAAAGGGGTGAGGTGCGTTACCTCTGTACCATAATAGTAAACTAACTTTAGCAGACAGATACATTGGTGTTAGATCGCATACCATTTTACTATTGCTACCTTCTTTAGCCTCAACTATCTCATACATTAAGTCAGCAGTTGCAGTCGCACCAAGCAGTATTATTAACACTATAAAAACACACATAATTACATGACTTCTATCGATCTCTTCCACACGAAATGTTCATAATCCTCGTACGAATTAGATTAACTTGAAGTTGTAATTAAAAAACAAAAATACTTCTTCGAATTACATATTTATGATGTTTCACTATCATGTTTCAATTCACAGAAACAAATCAACTGTCAATAATATAGTCCGGTTCAGGTAACTCACACGTTTGCACTTATCACCAGCACAAATTATATCAACCAGGTGTTGCGCCTATTAACTTTGTTGATACTCACCCCCATCTTGCAGAAGCACTGCGGATCGACTCCGCCCGGACAAATACCCTTGATCGGCGAAAAAGCACGAACAGCGACGACAGGACCATAACTACGGGAGCCCCGGAAATAACCGGCGTGAAATTCTGTCCGCAAAATCTCTTGAAAAAAATTATCTTCGCATTAAAGTGATAACTTTTCCACGCTGTATGAGAAACACACCTATGGAAAAGCTGTCAATTTTACTAGTTCATCCATCCATGCTATATATTTAATTGTTTTTAAATATTGAAGCCCTGAAATTGCGTGCAGGTATACAAGCGATTTACATTTTAGGCGGATGCCATTATTTTATTTAATATAAATAAATAATATAAATACTACAAACCTGTTTTTTTACAAAATCTATAACATTTTATTTGATTATTGATAGTTTTTAATTGCTTATATCTAATATTAAATTTTTCTTTTAAATTCTTTCGGTAAACTCTGCAAACGCAAAAAAATGTGATCACTCTTTTACTCTTACTCCCATACCTATCTAGCGTTCCGAGATATTTTTACATTTCGCGTTAATGTAAACCTTTCCTGAAACAAACATATTTTAATTATCTTTAGATAATGAATATCTACGCTTCAGCAGCTTAATGAATATTTGAAACTTTCATAAGAAAATCCATCAATAGATAACATTTCAAATTTTTTATAAGCATTTCAATCCATACAATAAAAAGCAAAAGTAACAAGAATGAGAGAATTTAATTCTACGAATAATAAGCAACACAATTACTAAATAAATCATTAACAATTTTAAATAATACATAAAGCATAGCCTACTATTAAATTTACCTAGAAACGATGTGTTAGATTAGCTAAAGAAAAATGAAGGCATGCGTTAATCAACTAACAAAAGGACATACATTCAGATGGAAAATGATTAAGATACAGGGTGATTGGTGAGAATGTCTTATTAAAGTATTATACAAACGGAACGGAATTTTAATACAAAATTTTGCAACTGGATATGGTTGTATATGAACTATCACGCGAAAATATTTTTGCATATCACTACCGGTTAACCGGAAGTGGGCATCAACTTCGATTTTTTAAATAGCATGCTATAAATTTAATTACAAATTCAGCTTCTCCCTATGTATGATACATGAAATATGTGTAAAATTTATCATCGAAGCTGAATTTGTAATTTATTTATAGCATCCTATTTAAAAAATCGAAGTTGATGCCCACTTCCGGTTAACCGGAAGTGATATTTATTCAAAAATATTTTCACGTGATAGTTCATATTCAACCATATCCAACTGCAACATTTTGTTTTAAAATTCCGTTCCGTTTGTATAATACTTTTAATAGGACATTCTCACCAATCACCGTCAATATAAGTCTGTATTACAGCAAAATGTAAAATGGCATTAAGTATCTTGGAAATATGCTACACAGATATACTAAAAGACAATTGGACGAGAAATCCTAAAATAACGTAATATACAGCGGTTTCATTCAAAAGTAAATTACGTAAAATACGAAAAGTTCTAACCAGTTCCGTGAACAACCCGTATACTAACGATATTATTATTATATAGAAATTTAGCAATCAAAATTTGAAAACATTTATGAAATAATTTAGTAGTTGATTTGATTTTGAACGTAATTTCAAACGCAAATGCAACTTTAAAAGAAAGTTTATTTTGTCGATTTAAAAATATCTAAAACAAGAAATAAGGAAAGTAAAACGATATAAATAAAAACAATTTAAATAGAATAAACATTAGAATACCTATATAATTAAAAAGTCATTCTAAAACAGTGATATAAAATAATGAAGTTAACTTTAACACTAACACTACACCACTTTCTAGTTAATATTTCCTATAATGTCCACTATTTGTAATGATTTCAGTTAGTCATTTCTTCATTGATTGAACATGACTGGAACATATGTTTCTGTAGCTAAAAATATCGCGCCTGTCGCGCACATAATTGTCTAACAGATAGCGATTTCTAATTTTTCCTTCCTCCATATTCCATTATCTTTCTATATTTTCCTAAGGATTTTCAATAGAATTTAGATCTGGCGATTTGACAGACTATTGCGAGACATCGACTTCTGGACATTCTTCTAGTAACTTTCTTACCTCTCGTGCTGTGTGAATGGCTTCTGATAATATTGTAATTTCCCGATGCACAGTCAAATTTTGTAGAACAAATTCTGTTCGCATTTGTGCGTATTTTATCATGAAATCTACTTCTTTTGTTGCTTTGAAACATCTTCCATCTACTTGCTGGCAGTTTTAAGCTATTCTACTTCGAAATATCGCCAAAGGTTTACGTAATTCATATACTTGCACCAAATCTGCTGCTTAACTAACTTGACTGCCAAATCAAACTATGTATATAAACATATCTCTTTCTCAGTTGTCGCAAAATATGTTTACCTTCTTCGTGAGCTTTTCTATAGCATTAACTACACAATACTGTAAAAAAGCTCACGTTGAAGGTAAAAATTTTTATGACAAGTGATACAATCTTCTGAAATGATTAATTCATAATTTCGAGCTGGTTGGCATTTTTTGCGTGCAGCATTCGAGTTTTTTGCTGAATTTTTCCATAAGATCATTAATAGTATAGTTTGCAGTAGCCAATTTATCACGAAGCTCATTCAGCAGATCGCATTCTTCGTTATGTTATTATTCAGTACTTGATATTAATAATACAGAGATTATATTAACAGATTTTTACACCTTTGCCTTTTTGAATGAATATTCACTCCCGGGGGCAGTCTTAGATTTGCACCACTCATTATAGTCTAAGAAAAAGTTGAGATACTAGTTTGATTTAGGAATAAAACAAAGGTTACACTTCTTAATTGTTGATAAACAGAATTAACGATACAATACTTTTAATTCCCCCAGATATATGGCAATCCGCCATAAATTCGATTCCACATTTTACCATTTACGTCAATTATTATTTTTATTTTTATTGTCCTTGGAGGTAAATACCAAACCTATTTCGTCATAGCACACTAACAAATAATATCGCATTTTTCCTTGAAAACGGCCGTATCAAAATGCCAGTTTTTAGCAGTGTTTGTAGACATAGTTATTTACATTACTAAATACGAAACTTTACTTTTCGATGTCATGTATTTCAATGCCAAGGCGATGTCAACACACCAGAAGATCATGCTTTTCGCAATATAGCTTTAAGGAGCATTACTAAGCAGCACGAACCTATTTTAAGGAAAATAGGCTAATGTGATAAATTACTTGCTTTTTTGGACTTTAAAAATGTAAACTTTAAAAATATATTTAATACAAAACATACCGAACTATGAGACACTATACTTACTATTCCAAAGGGTTGAACATTTTAATATTCAAACTCTGCAATAGTGAAGAGTATTTCGTAAAATTATAATTCTTAACCTTCTATAAATGTGTTGTCAGAATTCTTGCCACTTCATTAAGTGTTGTACAACATCTAGTTACTTTTGTACGTATTTATACTTTCAGAGCTTTATTTCCTCTTGAGGTTTTAACGCTACAGACAACTGTACACAAAGAAAGTAATTAATCTGATAGATGTTTGTGAGAATTTGCTAATTAATTTCAACGACAAAAGCAGAAGCAGATTAAAAATAATTAAAAGAAAATTAACTATACCAGCAAGAAAGAGGTCAAAGAAATCAAGAAAAAGTTACCGAATAAAAGCAGAAAGCGAAGGAGTAATATAGGCGGAAATAATGAGATGAAATATAATGATTATCCTGGTACACGGTATTCACGCCAAGAATTGACACTCTTTACTCTATTTTGTCGTGCTAAATATCCGAATAAATCCCGCTTGCTTCACGATGTAGTAATCAGTTTTTCGTTGTCTAATTTACTTTATAGATATATTTAATTACTACATTCTTTCCCTTTTTATAATAGTAATAATAAATCTAACAGTCAAGAGAGTTTTGAATAATATATAGTTTTTCTTATATTTAATAGTCCTTTTTTGCTCCAATCAAGCCACGTCAGATACATTTTGAATAGCAAATCAAAAAAGTTATGTTTTTCAATAAGTAAAAACTTTTTCAAGAAAACTACTTCTTAGATTTTTAACAACTTTCACTAGAAATATCTTTAAACCCGTAAACTAACCAAACTTACTTGCAATTAGTGGTGCCGTCTTATACCAGTGGTTCTCAACAGATGGTCCGCAAACCCGTGGGGGTCCACAGAGAAAGTCTTAGTGATGATGTGTTTGAACATTTAAATGTTCAAACAGATCAGCTAAGTAGCCAGTTACGCAAAACCAAGAAGAGTCAGTGAGACAATTTGCATACGTGGTGTAGGTGGACTTGAATCTCATCTCTAAGCTCAAAAAAGCTCGTCAAGATCCTACCTCGAGAGAGCCATCTTATTTCGGTGTGATTAAGAAGCTGCTTATACTCACTGTCCATCTCTTTCCACAACAAAGAACACAACCTGGATTGTAAAGACCGAGTTTTTATGTAGTTAATAATTTGCACTACTTCATTAAGAATTTTCTGCAATATTTTAGCCAATATTTTGGTTACTAAAGCCTTTCAATGAATATAATAGTGTGTCCATTTCATGTTAGAAGCTACAGATTTTATACCACCTTGAAGACCTCACTACAACCTATTGATCTGTTGTGATTACCCTGTCCCATCAGTACCCTTCTATTACAATGTTCTCCTTGGCGAACCTCAGGACTAGTTTGGGTGCCAAGGCTTTGAGCTGTTCAGGTGTTAAGGCCGCCTGTCCTAGATACTGAAACCTTTGCCGACTTAATGCTTCGCAGTAGCAAAGTAGGTATGTGCTCGACCGTTTCAGTTCTCAGTTCGCAAAATCGACATGTGTCTTTATCAACTTTGCCCATCTTTTTTAGATGATATCTTAGACGGCAGTGGCCAGTAAGAGTCCTTAACTCTGACTTGCTGAGATCAAGTAGTTTTTTTTACTGTTTGGCGAAAAGTTAATAAATTTCTTCGCTTGTGTTTGTCCGGGTGTTTTGCCCCAGAGGGCGACCGTTTCTTTTGACCCCATTCTTGAACTTCCTTCTTGAACTGGCTTTTGGGAACGTCAAAGAAGGGTTCTGGTCCAATGTAATGCATGTCAGCGCCTTCCTTTGCAAGTTCATCCGCCATATCATTTCCCTTGATATTAGTGTTCCCAGGTACCCACAGCAGGGATATCTTGTGGCTAGTTTAATTACATTTATGCATATTCCCAGACCAATAGATAGAGTTTTTAAAGCGACCTGACTATCGGAATGTCATATTTACTAAAAAAAGTCATTCAATGCCGTGAAAATATATTATGTAATGTGTACTTTACATGTCTGTGCTCTCATCCAATTGAGGGGCAAGCATGTCACACATACAAAGCTTAACCAACATGGTATTTGCAATATTGCCAGTTCGCATCTATAATTTAAAAATTCAAGAGGTCCTTGTCAGAAGCTGATGAGGGAGTCCTTGAAAAGTTTTTATTGGGAACCGTTGTTCTATACAATTTAATTAGAATACTTTATATTTTTTCCCGTTTTCGAACGTTGTAGATTACGAGAATTATATTATGTATGTATATGTATGCATGTAGTGCTCGCCTAGTCCGTGGATGGAAGATAAAGGTTTTCCAAGACGTTTGATGAAATAAAATATATTTAACACTTACTAACCTAAGTAATAGATACACAATGTAAAATTATACGCAATTATATAAATTTTGCACAACAATAAAATAGTAAAATGAGCAAAATACTGAAATAGTGATAGATATACCACAAAGTTTAATTCCGTATTCCGAAATAGTAAGAGAGAGTGAGCGTTTAGTAGAAAAATAGAGAGAAATATTTTGCCAGGATGGAAAATCTTTAAGTTTTAGCGAAGCTTTAGATAGGCACGTCGGAAATTAACAAAAACATATAAAATTATTGAAAATTTCGAATAATTGGCACAACTTACTACTGCAAGCAGCCTTTATATGTATATTCAACAAAAATTAAATTTTCTCAGGAACAGTGAAGATTCGGTATGGGGAGATGTTTTCAAGAAAGAATAAGCAAAAGGTTAGGTATCTATTCAGCTTTGGGTTTTGATTACATCATAGTAGTGTAAGATATACAATACAAAAATAAACTAAATACAAAATAAAGTCAAATAAAATCACAGAAAGTTTTAAATATTGCAGTCTTATGTCGAATTCTTTGCTTAAGATCGTCTAAATTATTGGGTCGAACCAAACACTATTGTTTGGTAGATCAGAATTATTTGCATTGGGAAATAATAATTAATTCAGTCATCGGTTTCGACTGTAAAAAGTGCAGACATCCCTTCCCAGTCAAATTATTTGCAAAAAAATGGGCCTATAATACACTCACCAATAATTCCTGACTATAAATTAAACTGATGAAAGATATATATGAGCTTCCTACATCCAATGAGAAATTTTCCTATCCCAATATCGACAATTATGTATATTACGTTTAAACAAAATGTTACTTTATCTGATAATTGCTTGCTGGGAAATCATTGGATCGCGAAACCAAATTTCTATCGCCTGTTCAGGAAACTCTTATCTACGATCTTCTGTCAATTCTTAAACCAATTTCAGCTTATACGGGCAAATTTTTTGAACTTTTAAAAGCTTTAAAACTGACATTTTCGACTATTTCGTTGAAACTAAGTACACAAATTTTTAGAGAAAAGTACGTATTTTACACGAGTTACAATTTTTGTTAACCAATCGGCTAAGCGGTGGATGCATGATAAATAAAGTTTTATCTGTCCTTTCTCTATCATCTCATAAATGTGTCTTAAAGCAGTGTGATAGCTCTGATGCTATTCTATTTTCTGATTTTATAGTAGTTGGATTGTCGCGAAAAAATGTTTTGATCGATCTCAGTAACAAGCTTTTCATAAAAAATAAATCCCTTCGTCGTTTTATTAGAGTAACAAGCTGTAATTTTTTGTTTTCTAAGTCATGGTCCCACTTTTCATCAAAATAAATAGCCTGCAAATGACTTGCTATCTAGCTGATTTGATGCCTAGTCTGCATCTAAACGTTTAACCCCATTCAAATATCTTCAGACATGTTTGATCTCGTCCAGTATTGCTGTTTTGGATCCCCGTTAAGTTTTGATAAAATGTTGGCTGCACATGCTAAATCAGCTGTAGTAAACGTTGTCACTAAGCACCCACCACATTAAAAAAAAAAATATATATATATATATATGTGAGGGTAGTTTTTCGACCGAAAACTAGTTAGGGAAAAGCGGTAGTTCAAATATTGGGGAATGCGGTCTGACCGCATTCCCCAATATTTGAACTACCGCTTTTCCCTATATATATATATATAAAATGTGAAAATTACTGCAACTAGTGCAGAATATGGGTTTCTTCTTTTAATTCAAATGAAAAACAGTAGTTTCCTACGTGACGTTTCGGATTAATTTAATCCTTCTTCAAACCTGTATATAAATATATAATAAAACTTAACTATTTTTAAACCAAGAAACAATAACTTACAACAAGGATAATAGTTTTTCTAAATACAAGGTTCTAAAAAGAAACAATTTTGACAATTTTGAATTTTTGAAATTTGAAAACTATGCAAAATATTTGATAAACAATTTTGTAAACAAAACCAGACATGTTAGATTTTAAATTTCGACATTTTAAAAAACAATATGTTGAATGCAATGAAAATATATTGTATATACGAAAAAAAAAAAAATTTTTTTTTTTTTTTATAATTTATACACATCAAATGGAAAACGATTTATAACATTCCATACAAAGACATTTAAATGTAAGAGATCACAAAAGACTACCAAAAGATTAATGTAAATCCTTAAATTTGATAAATTTAATTAAATTATTATAAATATTCGTAAAATTTGAAGATTGTTCTTTTGTATTAATATTATCCGAAAAATGTTTGATAGCTAAAACTTCAAGGCAAATTCTTTTAGTATAATTAGATTCATTAAATAAAATTATGACATCATTAAAATTTACAATGTGATCTTTGGTATGTATATGTGTAGCCAAAGCACATTTTTGGGATTTACTCGACTGTCACTACGATGTTGGGTGCTTCTCTCACGCCACCTCTGGATAGTTTGACCAATATAGAATTTAGAACAATCGTTACATTTAACCGCGTATACAATATGATTTTGTTGTTCTTTAGGTATCGGGGTTTTCAATTTGGTGAAAAATTTTTTACACGAATTAGCTGAAGTAAATGAAATTTTTAAATTGCTATTTCTAAATAACAGTTTTATTTTATCCGTAAGGCCAGGGATGTAACCCATATTCTGCACTAGTTGCAGTAATTTTCACATTTTAAAGTCTAAAGTCTGTCAGTGTCAGAACTGATAAAATTGTTAAACTTTATATATATATATATATAGAATGCTACCCACAACTCTCTGATACAATTTTTTATATTCTTCACTTAAATTTCTGCTTCGTTGATCATCAGTGTAGTCTTATTTTAAATCCAATAGTAGTGGTGTCTTTACTACTTTATAGTTAAACATGTTAATTTCTTTTAACAATTCTATTTTTCACGCACAAGTTGTATTCATAAGATATGTCTAACTTCACCCAGATCCTTCACTTCAAATATAGTCTTAATGTTTGCTTTGAAATCTGTTATTTCCTCCAATTTACTAAAAAGCAAAATATCAACAAAAGTTTTTATTATAATCTCTATTTCTTCATTGTAATACACACAAGTATGAGTAACGAATCGTCTAAAGTTTTAGCTTTGGATAAACGTATCTAGTATTTTTGTACTACGAAGGTGATATTAAATAGAAGAAATCTGGTGAGTGCCTCCGGGTAACGCTCTGAACTGTTGGTTACCCAATTTCGAACATTAGCAACAGTTAAACTTCTGCTGCAAATTCTTTAATAATAATGATTTGCTGGATGACATCTGTAAAAGCCTGTTGTTTGCATGTAAATACTGGATAGTAGAATGGGCCTGCTGATCTGCACAATCATATTTGGCGTCCAACTTTTGATTACAATTCCCACTGCCATGATTATGGCTTCTATAGGATTTAGTATATTTAATTATTCTAATTTATATTATGATCAAAAGCAATCCTTTCGAAGTAAGTAAAAAATATAATAACAAACTTTAGTAGATCGCCCACTACACAGTAGTGTAAAATAGCTCTCTGCAGTATTTGATGCAGCATTTACTCTCTAGCAACAGGTTTTACTTATATGTTATAAAAGAATTGAAATGTATGTTCGACATTTTTAACAAACAGCACTTCTGCTATTCTGATTTCTCCTTCAGTAAAAGTATACATATTTTTCTCTTAATATTACCAATTATAACGTTGAAAATAACTAGAGCTGAAAGAATAATTGCTGCTATCACTGGAAAAAAGTTCCTAAAATCAATTTAAAGTATACATTCAAAAAACTTTTAATTAACTCATTCACGCTGTATAGGTGTACTCGATTAAATTGAGGAATTTATTAATGAGAAATACTTCTATAACGTTCAATTTACTTTTTTTGACGTCAGAATTTAAAAAAGAGTCTTAACCAAAACGACTCATCGATATGCAAACTTTTAACGAAGGTGGTAGGACAGCCAAGTTCGCGAAACCCTATCACAAATAAAAGTATATCCAAGGCGCAGATAAATTTAAATTAAATACTGTTTTAATACTACATCATGGCTTAACGGTTTAGAATGGGATTAGAGTACACAAGTAATTTATATACATCTACATACCTACGTTTCAATTTACAGCTTTTTCACAACATTATAATATAACTTCTGTTTTGATTCAATTTTTCTTTGTTTAAGTACGTTGAAAACGAAGTTTTTACTTTTTTACACATAATTATGAAAGTTTCAAACTACAAATTTAAGAAAATAATGTATAGGTATGTACTGTTTTAAGTTAATTTATTATTGCTTTCGAATTCTTTATGCGTTTGCATTCTCAAAGTTTGCCAATTTAACTTTCAATCTAAACTCATCGAATAATTTCTGAGCGATGGTATACATCTAAATAATTTTTCTCTACTTGTGTCACGAAATATATACTATATTTATATTAACTATTTATTGACCTACAAACCGCGTTAGGCAGAATTAAAAAAGAAGATTTTGGAAAGCTTTAGACAAAAGAGGTGTACAGAAATATGTTATCGATACAATAAAGGCCCTCTATAAAAACAATAAAAATAAAATCAGAACACATAATGAAGAATGAACAGAAAAATAGGATAAAACAGGGTTGTGTTCTCTGCTCTGCGCAGAGTAACTAATTGAAACTAATACTACACTTCTCAAAATACAAGAATAAAATCTATACAAGGAATTACCCACACCAAAATACTTATAAATGTGGGAGTTATGCTAAATAGCTCTGTCTAGCGTTTAGAAAATCAATTACTTCATTCTATTTTTATTCTTATACTTTAAGAAGTAACTTAGAAGTAAACACGAGTGGGTAATGTGATTCAATGAGTTTTGTTAAATGATTAAAATATTTAATGAAAAAAATCTGCAAAAATCTACATTTTCTTGACATAATGTATTTGTGGTTTACAAAATTTATTCTGACACAATCACACTGAAAATATGAAGAAGTGTTGTTAAATGTGAATATCTAAGACGAAAATCTCTAACAAGAAAACTACGTTTAATTGAGATCATAGGATAAACGGACAAAAGACAACTCCCTAATATACTGAAATTCGTTTGCCAAATCCGTGTGGATAGAATTGCCACTAAAGCATATACGCCAGATCTGAGTACCATTGAAGATTGCAGTCTAGCATTTGAACAACTATTACTTCTTTTTAACTGTACGATCCATATAATAAAGACTATTCAGTTTGATACAAATTATTTTAAAAGGTATATGTGTTTATAAAACATATTGTCATGTTTAGTACCTCTAAACATACTACGGGCAAAGTAGACTCAAGCTACCGGGTTTGATCGCCGATGTCTAACCTCTAAGTATTCGCTTTATATGATTCACTGCATTCCTCAGTGAAGGCGGAAAGAGAATATTTTTAGTCCATTCGCAAGCGCAAACTTAATAAGCTAAAGCGTAAGCATTGAAGGCATTATGGGTGATATGTACCAGCGCGACATAAAAAATGGGAACATTTACAAAATAATATAGGCACTTCGTTGTCTTCGACCCATTCCCTAACAACATGCAAAGTACGAACAGGGTCATTGTTGTGCGGTCTATATTATCTTGACCAGCCACTATGACATGATTCGAAGTTGTTTTCATCTGCAAAGATGACACTTTCTCAAAAATTATTGTTCATATTTACATAATTTTCTGCGAACTTCAAACGTCGTTGTTGATGGGCGTGAGTTAGAAACCCTTTTCTAGCATCAGAATAATTTCTTAATTAGAGTTTTTAAGCATATCTTAAAACAACTAATATTTTACCTGCCCTTCAGTCGGGCTTTCGCGAATATCATAGCACCTCTACCGCTTTGATTAAGGTTACTATTGATGTATTGGCTGCCTTAGATGATACCAAATTTGCGTGCTCCAAAGCCTTTGATACCCATAGTCATACCTTACTAGTAGCTAAGCTGAATTATTTTGGCTTTGACCAGCACGCTTGTTTTTCATTCACTCTTTATATCTGGTCGCACACAGTGAGTCTGTGTGAGAAATGTTTTCTCAAATGAAATTCCAGTTCTGAATGGTACGCCACAAGGATCTATAATCTCTCCAATGCTACTTATTTTATACACTATTTATATACACTTATTTTATACTACTGTCAATCATTGAACCCCTCTTTTTTCGCTGATGACAGTCAATTATATTACACCTTTAAATTGAAGAATTTACAATCGGCAATTACTCGTATTAATGATGATATCAATAGTCTGGTAAATAAATCCAAATTACACTGCTTACAAATCAACTCAGGTAGATAAGTCATCGGTTATGGTCTTCTCTAAACGGGGATATGCGGCCATATACAGCATAGACATAAGAATTGATAGTACATTACTTAAAGTTGCTAAAAGTCTGGGGTGCTAATTGATACCAATCTTCAAAGATCCTGTAAATCAACTAATACAAAAAGCGTATACTACCTTAAGATATTTATACAGCAATAGGAAATTTATGAGTACTAAACTTAAGATCTTATGATGTGATTCACTTGTGCTATCACATTTCAATTATTGTGACGTTGTCTATGGCCCCTGTTTGGATTACCTACGAATATTCTTTAAAAATATAAAGAGTGAAGAACTCGTGTGCTAGATTCATTTACAACGTACACAGATGGGAACATACTTCTCCTGACATAAAAAAGCTGGTTGGCTAAGTATGCGCGATCGTAGATACCTTCACCTTTGCACGCTTATACATAAAGCTAAAGAGGGGCGTGCATCTCTGGACATTGCCAATATGGTGAACGAGCGATCTGTGTTCCATGCTAGAGACCTAAGACACATGGATCGCTTGATGGTGCCTAAGCACCGCTCGGCCCTCTAAGAGCGTTTATTATGCTACATTGCACCCAAATATTTTAACGCCCTTCCAGCAAATGTAAAGAACAGAACTGTAAAAGCTTTTAAATATGCACTAAAACGCTATCTGCTTGGTGATCGGTGATCTCTCTTATGATTTGATGATGCTGTGTGATGAGGAAATTTGACCTAATTTTTTCGCGTGTATTGTATACATTGTGATATATTATATTAATGTCTAGCTCTAGGGTTGTATATCTCTTTTGTTTAGAACTGTTGTATTTTTTGGGGAGGTTGAGTAGAACAGCATTAGCCTAAATAAAGACCTTTTATTATTATTATTTAGGTTAAACTCCTTGCGGGTAAACACAGCTGTAATATACGGCCTTGAGGAGGCAAGCATATCAGTGTCAGCATGTATCTTGCTGTTTTGTGTATCGTAATTTATCTAAACTAAACTACATTAAATTAGGTTTTTTTCTATCCAGGGCTTTTTTCTGTGGCTATGTTTTTTTTAGCCTTGTTTGCTGTTTTTTTTTTTTAATTTTAGCTAAGTGTTTTTTAGCCTTGGTTACCTTTTTTTGTGTTAGATTCTTTTCTGCCCTTGTTGGTGTTTACAATCATTGCAGTGTTACATAGTGTTATGAATGCAACATTCGTGATTTGGAAGGAGTAGGGATGAGGGATGGGTTTGCTATTTTGGAGAAATATGCTTTTCTGCGTTGTTCTGTGCATGTGCGTGTGATTTATGTATTCTGGCTTAGTACTTGTCTCATGATACTACTTGAATCTAGCACCACTATTTTTTGTAATTGCTTGTATAGTGTAGGTTTTATGTTCAATGTTCCAAGAGCGTCATGCAGCTTTTTCGGAATTTCCCCAGTTGCACCGATTATAATTGGAATAATTATGACTTTTGTTTGGTTCCATGTTTCTTTTATATCTTGTGCAAGAGGCAGGTATTTGTCAATCTTGTCTCTATGTTTCGCCTGGATGTTGGCTGGCGCCGGTACAGAGATGTCGATAAGGTATGTTATTTTATTTTCTTGATTTTTCAGAGTGATATCCGGTCTATTATGTTGTACCGTTCGATCGGTTTGTAGCGTCCTGTTCCAGTACACCGTCGCCTTCGGTAGTTCTAAGACGTTGCTTGGCTGATATTTGTAGTAAGGTATTCGTTCTGTATTTGGATCATATAATTTACATATAGCCTGATGTACTACTTTTGCAACATTGTTGTGGCGTCTGGTATACTCCTTTGGTGCTAATATGGAGCATACGCTCAGTATGTGTTCTATTGTCTCCGACTTTTCACCGCATTTTCTACAAGCTGTTGTGGTGATGTTCTCTTGAAGTATGTACTTCTTGTAGTTGAGGGTTGGAACAGTTTGGTCTTGTATGGCCATTATAAATCCTTCCGTTTCAACAAACAGATCGCCATTACACATCCATTTCAGTGTCGCCTCTTTCTCGATGTGTTCACTGTGTGCAGTATGGATGTATCTCCCGTGCAGTTCTTTACTTTTCCAGGTTTGTATTTTCTGGCTATCGTTTACGATCTTTTCTTTAAAGTTAACCTGTTGGTTTCTTAAATTAAGCGGTGTTATGCGATCGTCTGTGTCATTTACTGCTCGGTGGATATTTGAGGTTTGTGCTTTAGAATGGAAGAAATCTCTGAGATCATGTAGTTGTTGGTAGTAGATGTTTCTGATGTCAATAACACCTCTGCCTCCTTTATCCCTTAGTAAATGAAACCTCTCTATGGAGCCTCTGGGGTGATGGGCTCGATGCTTGGTGAACGTGACCCTTACTAGTCTGTTTAGTTCTTCTAATTCCGTTGCTGTCCAGTCAATAATTCCAAATGAGTACATCAGCACCGGTAACGCATATGTATTGATGGCAGTGACCATGTTTTGACCGGAAAGTTTTGTTTTTAATAAGAGCTCCATTCGTCGTTTGGTCTCCGTTCGCAGGTTCTTTTTTGTTTCTTTTTTGTTGATCCCTCTGTTTTGTTCAAAACCTAAATATCTGTACGTATCTTCTGCTTGCATTGCTTTGATATAGTTTTCTTCTTCGGGTGTGTGTTTGACTTGGTAGCTTTCTGTCTCAGTCCATGTCCCTTTCTTCATGGCGTTTATTCGACATTTGTCTAAGCCGAAGTCCATTTTGATGTCATGACTGAAGGTTTCTATTATTTGCAGAAGTTTGTCGAGGTCTCATTTTTGTCTCTGAGTAAACTTTCAGGTCATCCATGTAGAATAGATGGGTTATTAGTTGTTTCGTCTTGCCAATCTCATATCCCTTTTTTTTTCATGGTTCAGAATGGAAGATAATGGGTTTAGGGCCAAGCAGAACCAGATAGCACTTAGTGAGTCTCCTTGAAATATCCCTCTCTTTATTTTAACTTTTCCTATCTCTGTTGTTGTTTTGTTTATACTAATTTTTAGCGTAGTTTCCCATTTTTGCATTAAGTTTTGTAGCATCTGTGTTATTAGAGGGTTTATTTTGTATAACTCTAGTGTTTGCACTAGCCAACTGTGTGGTATGCTATCGAATGCTTTTCTGTAGTCGATATAACTGGTATATAGTGTTTTCTTGTTTTTTTTCGCTTCACCAGTTATTAACGTATCTATTATGAGCTGTTCTTTACAGCCTCTGCTATTTCTTCTGCAGCCCTTCTGTTCTTCTGCTAATACGTTATTATTTTCAAGATGTTCGTAAATTTTTTCGGCGATTACAGATGTCAAGATCTTATAGATTGTTGGTAAACATGTAATTGGTCGATATCTCGTTGGATCTGCACTAGATGGTTTAGTTTTCGGGAGAAGATATGTTTGTCCCATGGTCATGAATTTAGGAATTCGTTCCGGCTCAGCAACGGCTTCATTAAATAAAGATGCCATTTTTTTGTGTATACTGTCTAGCTTTTTGTACCAGTAGTTTTGTATACTGTCTAGTCCAGGTGCCCTCCAATTTAAAGTTTTTCGGACCGCTTGTTTTATGTCTTCTGCTGTTATGTTTATCGGTCTCATTACAGTTAGTTTCTCTTGTTTTTGTTTTTCTACATCTATCCATTCGTTCTTTTTTTGGTGTGTGACTGGGGTTTCCCATAGACTTTTCCAGTATTTTTCAGCCTCGTTCGACGTGGGAATGGCTGGTGCTTTTCCATTATCACTGTTTTGTTCGAGGGAACGGTAGAAATTCCTCTGATTTGTATTGAATATTTTGTTTTGTTGCTTACGTAGTCGGCTTTCTTCTGATACGGTTACTATAAACTGCCAGTTTTTGCTTGATTAGGTCTAAAATCTCTTGTATGGTGGTGTTTTCATCATTCTGATACTTCTTGATAATTTCATCAACTCGCTTATTGGTAGTGTTTTTTGTTAACGTTCCCCTTTGCCTCGCTGTTAGTCTAGCAATTTCTGCTCTCAGTATATTAATTTTCGTGGATAACCTTCTTTCCCATTGTGGTGTTTTGTTTTGGCTTGTTGTACCCTGATGGCCTTTGGGGGGATTTAGGTTTTTGTTTAGTTCAATTGTAGATATTGCCGCAACATACACTACCATGTGGAGGTCTTCTATGTTTGTGCATTTATCAATTTCTGGAATAATTGCGTTATTAATTTGGGTGAGTATATTTTTTGTTTCTGGGTATGTTGGTAATCTCGGTAGCTTAGGTCTAGTAGTTGGATCTGTGCCGGCGTATAACATGATGTTTTTATGTAAAATGTTCATAGTTTTTTCGTCTACAATAGCTTGGTTTCTTTGTTCTATTTCTTCTCTTCCTCCATCTTTGTGCTCGTCATTTTCTTGTTGTTCCCTCGTTCCCATTCCTAGTTCTTCCTCCACTTCCTTTCTTATGCGGGCTATTACGTCTGCTGTTAGTCGATTTTTGGTCAGTAATTGTCGTTTCTGGTCTATGATGTTCTGAACCTTTTTTCCGCGCAGTTCATTGGGGAATTTCTCAATCATTTTTTGGTGTAGTTATTTGCTGTACGAGTTTAGATCCGTTTCCATTTTTGTTATTTGAAGGTAAGTTCGGTAGAGGTACATATTCATTTCACTGTTCCATCTCGTCCGCTTACCACTATTGTCCCCTTCGGTGGGCTCACCATTGCGGTCAGTAACACCTTCAGAGTTTGGAACTTGTTGTGTTAATTGATCTTCTTCTTGTGTTCCAGGTCCGTTGTCATTGCCAGGTCCGTCATCATTTGCAGGCAATCCATGGTGGTTCCGGTCTGGAGGTGCCTGCTCCTCCATTCCACCCCGGTTTCCGTGTCTAGTCTTCACAGCGGTATAAAAACACGCACTGGGGTGCTAGCCCATATGCGGTTGCCAGAGCCCATGGTAACTCTGCTTCTTACGACAATGCGCTGGGTTGGGCTTTCAGAAGCAAGATAGATGTTGCTCGTGTTTCGGCCAGAGTTCGGAAGGGGTGGCCGGAAAGTGTCCCCTGTTCAGCCTGACGGGCTGTCTCTGCTCTTATTATTATTATTCAACAAATCTTTATTTCAACAAATAAGTAAATACAATGTATACGACCTTAAAACGGTAAGTAATACATTTCATTCAATGACGTCCTGGAACTGGAGCTGCTTGGGAAAGCAAAACTCATTGGTTTTGCTGACGATGTGGCCATGATAGTCACAGCAGACACCAAAAATGAACTAATGAGCTTTACAAATGAAAATATAAGGCGAGTGGAGAAATGGATGCGGCAGAATGAGCTTGTCTTAGCACCGGAGAAAACGGAAGCTCTTATAATATCACAGAAACGCAAGAGGGATGGTTTAATATTCAGGGTAAACGGAGTTGATATTACACCAAAAGACGCCATTAGATATTTGGGGGTGTACTTCGATACAAGAGGTATGTTTAGAGAGCACCTTGGTAAGGCGACGGGAAAAGCTGAAGAGAGGATAGGGAAACTACAGCGTATACTACCCAATATCGGAGGGCCAAACATCTATAAAAGAAGACTATTAGTTGCCGTCGTGCACTCGATTTTACTCTATGGGGCACCAATATGGGGTAAGGCAATGGACGTTAAAAGGAATACCCGCCAAATGGAAAAAACGCAAAGGAGGGTCTTGATCAGAGCGGCTATGGCATACAGGACCACCTCAACTGTGGCCCTGCAGGTTATCACAGGAGTGCCACCGTTAGATCTGCTGGTAGAAGAGAGGATGGGTAAAAACGGCGAAGGTAGGACATACGAGGAAGCTAAGAAACGTACCCTCAGTATATGGCAGGAGAGATGGAATGCGAACAAGATTAAAGGACAGTGGACCAAGAGATTAATTCCGGACATAGGAAAATGGAACAAATGTGACCATAAAGACCTGGATTTCTATCTTACATAGGCTCTGACAGGGCATGGAATATTTAGAGAGTATCTAAAAAGAATGGGAAAGATCAAAGAAGACAATTGTATATACTGTGGAGCTACCAACACGGCCGAACACACGATTTTTATATGTAGTCGCTGGAACACGATAAGGGAGCGCACAAGGGCTAGACTGGGTACGAAAACAAACGCGGAAAACTTAGTCGATGAAATGCTAAAATGTAGAAAGCACTGGAGTATCTTGCACACGATGATTAAAACTATAATAAAGACTAAGGAAGAGGAAGAAAGAAAGAAGCTGCATTCTGTGGGATAAAGCGTCAAGAGGCGTAGGGAGCTAACTCGGGGCATTCATGATGTTAAAGTCTAAGAAGACGGTTCCATGGATGCTCTAGGAAATGTTTTTAGGGTGGTTTTAGTGGGTATACCAGTTATTACACACACCAAGCACACGGTGTCCATTAAGGATTTCCACCGACAAAAAAAAAAATACATTTCATTCTGTAATATTAACTAATAATATATATAATATTAAACTAATAATGTCTTTTATATTATTATTATTATTATTATTATTATTATTATTTTTTTTTTTTTTTTGGTAGGTGGAAATCCGTTACGGACACCAAGTGCTTGGATCGATCGCACTTGGTAGTGTGGGACTCCCAGTCGGTGTGTGCAATAACTGGTATACCCACTAAAACCACCTATACATATCTCCTAGGACACCCATGGAACCATCTTGTTAGATATCAACCTCATGGATGCCCCGAGTAAGCTTCACATCATTTAATTGTCTGTTTTCTGTCTTACTCTTTCCTCTACTTCCTTGGTTTTCATTATCTGCCTTATCATTTGATGCAGTTCCTCCCAATTTTGCCTGGATTCTATCATACTGTCTACCAAGTTGTTTGCCGTTATCTCCTTTCCTAGCTTATTTCCTGCTCTTTCTCTCAGTTGCTTCCACCGTTTGCATGAGAATATCGTATGTGCTGCCGTGTCGGGATCTCCACAATATGCACATTCATCGCCTTTAGCTTTTCCTATCCTGTAGACGTAGGTCCCAAACACCCCGTGGCCCGTTAGCGCCTGCGTGAGATAGTAATCTGTTCTTCTGTGTTCACACTCCATCCATTTTGTCAGATCGGGTATTAGTTGTTTCGTCCATTGTGCTTTTAGAAAATTATTTGACCACCTTTCTTGCCACAAGATCATAGTACGTCGTCTTGCATCCTTTATGTTTCCGTTTTTGCCTTGTTGATACATATATTTCCTCTCTTGTGCTTGTAGGTCTATGGGTGGTATCCCTGCAACTACTTGTAGTGCCAGTGTGGAGATGGTTTTATATCCAGCCACTACCCTGATTAGGGCCTTGCGTTGCGTCTTTTCTACCAGTAGCCTATTTCTCTTTATTGATAACGCATCTGCCCATATTGGGGCTCCGTAGAGAATGATTGAATGTATCATTCCAGCGAGGATCGCTCTCTTGGAGCTGCATGGCCCGCCGATGTTTGGTAGCAAGCGTGTTAACCTTCCCATTCTATTTTCCGCTTTTCCCGTGACTTGCTCTAAGTGTTCCCTGAAGCTGACTTTCGTGTCAAAAAAGACACCCAAGTATTTTACAGTTTTCTTTGGTGTTATGGTTACATTATTTAGCTTAAAGAACAGACCATCTCGTTTCCTTTTGTGAGTGATAATCAGCGCTTCCGTTTTTTCTGGCGCAAGTTGAAGGGCATTTTCTTCCATCCATTTTGCAATTCGATTTAAGTTTGCATCTGTATTGATCATCAAGTTTCGTTTGCTGTCGGCAGTTACCAGCAATGCGAGATCGTCGGCAAAAGCTATAGTTTTGGAACGACCCTGTAGTTTAATTTTCAATACATCGTCATAGAGAACATTCCAGAGTGTTGGTCCCAAGACGGATCCTTGAGGCACCCCTACTTCCACTTTGAGTCTGTCCTTTTTGGTCACCTGTACAGATCTTTCATTTAGATAGTCCCCGACGACATTTATTAAATATTGCGATATTTTCCTGTTTTCTAGATTCTTGAGTATTACGTTCCAGCTTGCAGTGTTAAATGCATTACGAACATCTAGCGTTATGAGCACATTCCACTCTTTTTTACTTTTCTCGGATAAGTCTCTTATTATTTCCATTGCCTGTAAGGTTGACCGTCCTTTTCTGAACCCATATTGATGTTTTGCAAAATTACCTTTCTGCTCGATCTCCTCTTCTAGCCTCTGCCTTATCATTGACTCGTATAGCTTACTAAGCGTATTTAGTAGACAGAGTGGCCTGTACGACTTCAGTTGTCCTGGTTTGGAGTCCTTAGGTAGTAATATGGCTTTGGCTATTTTCCATTCCCTTGGAAATTTTTGTATCTTAAGTAGTTCGTTTAGTACTTTAAGGAGCCATTGACCGTTAGACTTCACCACTTCTTTGACCGCCTCAGCAGGTATTCCATCCATCCCTGGGGCTTTTCCTGTCTTCATGCTCTGTGTCGCTGTGTGCAGTTCGGTTTCCGTGAATTTTGGCACTGATGCTACTATTTTTCTATAGTTTTCCGTTGCATTCGCAGATTGAGGAAAAAGTTGTTTCATGATTTCCTTTTTTTCTCTAGCCGGTATTTCGTAGGGTACTAGATGTTTTATTCCTTTCATTGCCAATCTGTAACCCTCGCCCCATATATCGTTATTTAATTCATTGCATAATTTCTTCCAATGTTCTGTTTTTGACTGCATTATTAGTTTGCGTAGATCCTTTTTGCTTTCATTGTATCTTTTTTTGGCTAGCAGTTTTTCCTCTTCTTTGTCTCGTTTCTTTGACATTCTTGTATACTCCCTTCTCATCGATTTGCACTCCTTTCTTTCTGCTTCTATTTCAACGCTCCACCAGTATGGTACTCGCTTTTCGCCTCTTGGACCTTCCTTGGTACTATTTATGTAAGCCTCCTTAATGATGTTTATACACATTTTATACGAACATTTCTCTGTTTTAGTCGTATTAGCTAGCCTGAGTTCGAGATTGGCATTAAAGGCATCCCAGTCTGTAACATATTTTCTTTTCTCAGTGGGCCGTTCTGATGGTTTGTTAACTGTTATACCGTAGCTGATATAACGATGTTCCGTTAGAGTTTCCTCATCCAGTACTTGCCAACCCGTAATATGTTTTGCAAATTTTTGAGTGGATATTGTTGCATCGATGAATGACTCGGTATTTCCCCTTACAAAAGTTGGTACTTCACCCGTATTTAGTACAACCATGTCTAGCGCTGCGATCCATTCAGACCAGTACTCTCCCCTTCCGTCGGTGACTGGGGATCCCCACATGTGCGACTTTGCGTTTATGTCGCCGGCAACGATCGCTTCTTTCTTTCTGCATTTGACACAATTTGCTATTTCATCCACTTTTTCCACGTATTCGTTGATAGGTATATTTGGTGATATATAGCAACAATACAGGTCCCATTCTACAAAATTTATTACTATGTATCCCTCTTTTACCTTTATGTTTGATACATTTAGCTTCCTATTCACGAACAGTACAGCCACGTCCACTCTTATATCTTTTACCCATTCATTTGATTGGACTATTTTTTTATTTGGTTCACTAACTATTATTATATCCACCTTTTTTTGTTTGGCGGTGGCGTAAGCAAGGTCATGCGCTGCCCTTCCTCTCCCTAGATTTGTTTGTATAATCCTAATGGTCATTTTGGTTTTTTCCATCCCTCCGTGTCCTTGTACTTGCTGACTGTATATTCTGTCTTCTTATATTTTCAACTAGTTTTTTAAAGTGAGGACACCTTATTTGGTCTGCTCCATGACCCTCAACATTGCATTTTATACATCTGGTTTTATTGTCACACTGTTTGCCCGTGTGCCCCTTTTGTCCACATTTGATACATTCTTCGCTGCGATCGGTTTGCGATGCGCATTCCCAAGACTTATGTCCGTGTTCTAAGCACTTGAAGCATCTCGCCACCTCTATCCTTTCTTTTATTCCACACTCTGACCATCCGATTCTCATTTTCCTACGCTTAATTAAATCCATCGCCTCTTGTTTCGGAATCTCAGCAATCACTGTTTGTTCTTCATGTTTGCTTTTTCTGATAGATTTTATGTTTATGTCCGTTTCCTTCAGTTTTGTTTCTTTTCCGAGTGCGCGTTTCACATCTTCTTCCGTTGTGGTTGGGTCTACTCCAAGGACGTATATAGTTGTTGTCCCAGTCCTTCTAGTCGTTACCTTGATGTCCTCTATCTTGTTCTTTATTTCTTTTCCTAGTGTATTTGCCATTTCGTGTCCACCCTCAACTTGTAGTAGTAGATCTCCCTTTGCCGTTTTCCTAATTTTCTTGACCTTAACGCCTATTTGGTCAATGTCGACTTCTTCTTTAAGTTTTTTAACTTGTCAACGTTTCTACCTTCGGTTTTTATCATTACTGTACTATCCTCCTTTCTCATTTTCTGTTTGAGTGGGTCAGACCCTTGTCCTTGTAGCAATACCTTTATTTTAGTGCTCTCATTTGCGAAGACATATTCACATGTTTTCCTAACATATGAAGGTTTTAGGCCTTCTCCTATTACGAGGTTTATATTACCAGAGGGATGTACTTGAGAGGTTTCCTTTAATTCGTTTATTTTGTTGTATACAATTTCCATATCGTTAACTCCTCCTCTATCGATCGCTAGCGGTATCCAATACACAGCACTACCGTCTTCCTCGTACTCGTTTCTTCTTGTTTTTATTTTTGCTGTTTGTATAAGGAAGTCGACTTGCCCTTCATTGCTTTTAATCAGGTTATCTAATCCTCTGTATTTTAACTGTAGCTTTTCCACTAATTTATTTCCATCAAGGTTAATGGGGTCTGCTATTATTGCATAATCTCCCAGAAGACCACTGGCAGCGATTTGGTTTGCACCCTCCATTTCAGTAACTTTATAACTCTCTTGCGGCCACTTTAGGTCTAGAATATCTGCCAGTTTTCCAAAGTTTGTATTGTCTTGCATTGCCGTTTGTATCTTGTTTGTTATCTTTAACCTTTTTCTTCGTGTTCTCTTTCAATGTCCTCTACGCTTGCTTGCACAGCTATAGACCTCATTTCTTTTGTTTCCGTTCTTGGTTTAGCTTTCACCTGACGTTCATCCAGTGCCTTCCACTCTTTATCAACATCGTTCGCTTGACGTTTGAGTTTCTTGACTAGATTCTTTATTTCAATTTTTGTTTTTGAGCTGGCCTCTGTCACTTCTGATAGTGCGCGTACCGTTTTAAGCAGTTTTTCGACTTCTTTCCTGAGATTTTGCGTTTCCTCTTCTGCTTCGTCATCTCGTGATCTCTTCGCTGTTTTCTTCCTCTCTAGCATTTTATCTAGTGTGTTACACTGTATATCACTAACGTTTCCGCCTGGAAGCGAGTTTGCCCTTGCTCTAGGTGACGTCTCGAGCCAGTTGTAGCCTGCGACGGCCTTTTTGCTGCTTTCTGGTGGCGTCCTACTAATTGAGCTCCTTCTTTCAAATACCGCTTTTTCATCCGTTTCGTCGAGGTGTTCTCCTAGACTTCTTATTCCGCCTATCCACTCTGTATCCGTTCCACTAATCACTTGGTCCGTATTCGTTGCCTGTCCGTTATCACATCTACTGTCCTGCTTAAGTGTTTTGTCGGTTAATTTATCTTCCATCTTTATCCCACGAGTTGGGTCGAAAAATACGGTCCAGTGCGGCAGTGCGCCCCTACCACACTAAGGCTATTTAAACCGGAGGTCGCCCGGTGTCCGGAGTTCCGCACAGTAGCGACTGGGCTCCCCCCAGCCACGCAAACATCGGCCATGTGCGGTGCCACCTTGTTTTGGGTTGCGGCGTATGCGTGTCCGCGGGCCGGCCAACTAAGGCAAGCCCTCTGGGTGTCGTCCTGTGGTGACCCCATCCTGCCGATGGAGTCACCACGTCCCAAAAACGAAGAAGGAAAGGTACGTAGATCCCTAGCCCTCGATACCTAATAGCGTCGGGATCTGAAGAGAACAAGCGTTTGGTCAAGGGCGACCGATAGTGAGAGACAAGTGAAGAAGGTACCTCACCCAAGGCTAGTTGAAGAAGGGTGAGGTGAGTCAAAAAGACTGAGCCGTCCTTAGCTGCCCTGCCCCTCCCCGTCCCGTCAGGCTCGAAGAGAGGCAGGTACTGAGCCCCACCACCAGCGACAAGGTCCCACGGCTCCTCGGTGGGATTATTATTATTATTATTATTATTATTATTATTATTATTATTATTATTATTAATTCGACCAAAAGCTGTTCTATGTGATGCAGGAGATGCAATTTTTTCTACTACACCGGTAGAAAAGGGATGGAGGTAGTTAATAAATCTGTATTCGCAGTAGTGATCCATGTTCTTCCTGATGCAACATTTCTGGTTAAGCTTGCTTCATTAACCCATCTCATTCCCTTCCGAGTCTACAGATCCAAGCCGATTCAATCCACGTTCTGCTTTGCTGTGCGCAGACTATACGCCGCACTATGAAAAAGTTTGAGTATGAATTCACTTTACAAAACAATAAGCCACCAAAAAGAAACCGAAAAGCGTAAAGTAACAAAAGTATCGCAGCAGCAGTAAAAAATTTGTTAATTTCACGACGATTGCAACAATTGGCGCTTCAAGATGATAACTTAACTTTTCCGCAATAATTTGCTACATCCTTACAAGCTTTTATTGCCTTGAGAACTGAAACCAAAGGATTACAGATTGCTCTGGTAATATGCTGATTACGCTCTTGAAAACTTGGAAGATGATCCTCATTTCGGCCAAAAAATCATGCCTCAGACAAGATACATTCGCCGTTATTGATGCGACCAGAAGAGTTATAAGAAATACGATTGCATTCCGAAAACGTACTGTGTGGTGTCGCTTATGGCATGGCATAAGACTTTATTTCTTCGAAAATTACGAATCTTACTTTCTCTATTTTTCATGTTTTTTCTATCTTACATAACAACATAAACATGTTATACATCATTGAATAGCAATTTTTTTGAAGATATTAAAAATAACTACAATAGTATTAACGCTTGATACTCCAAATAATCTTAGGCAAAATGAAAAGGCCCGATATTAAAAATGCCAAAATCCAATATGGCTGCCGTAAGAAAAACAAAAGTTGATTATTGTCACGCAAAATCTAGTAGACCTAGATTTTTTTAAGTCATTTTTAAAATCCTCATGACTTCTTATCCCTAGCCTGCAACTTTTGTAAATTTATCTCTTTTAGGAAACAAAATATGGAAGATTTTCAAAAATGCGTTTTTTTCTTTTTCACCCTGTATCTGCCTAATGAAATAAAAATTTTAAAATCTGATGTCGGATTATTCACAGATAAATTAATACGCAACTTTTCTACCATTTAACCGACGTTGTATCTCCAACGGTTTCCAATATCCCCATGTACTCCATTTTAAACTGGACAGGGTGTATAGTAGAATTGGAAGGAGAATACTGTAAGCTAGTATCGCAAAGTAGACTGCCGTAAAGTATCGGTTCTGATTTTATCGAATCCTGACCAAAATAATTCATCAGCGCTTGTTCCATTATATAGTATGTGCATACATACATACATACTGGAATTAATGACATATGCATAATATAATGATTACCAATTTTCGCGATTGGCACATACGTAGGTGTACATATTTGGACCTAATTGGAACCAAATCCCAACTAGGGCCACTCGATCATTATCATTCAGGCAGACCCATATTTTCTAAATTAAAATTAAGAAACCTATTTCGAATATGTAGCTAAAATAAAAAAATAAGAATAAAATTTGAAAACGGTTCTGTGACTGTCAGAAAGCGAAACAAATCCAAAGCTAATACATTGTTCTGTAAACTGGATTATTTCAATTCGTACACTACACGACATAAAACCTATACAATTCTTGTGAGCCTAAAATCAAAGTTTTTTAATTGCGTAAAAGGAATCTTCCTAAATAGTTCAAATTGTTACTTCATGTGCACAGAAGTTGTATATGTGTTTGTCAGATGTAATAGTTTAAGTTTTATTCTTGAACAATTATTCTTACTACCAGGCATTGATTTGACAAATTATACTCAATATGGTAATATTATTTTAATATCTAGTTATGACGAATATTACAATGACTTAATATTAAATTTCACAAGCCTGACTTACATTGATAATATGTTAGTGTATGGGTTTTATCTGTCTCTCCATTGGCTATTTCCGGCTTCCAATAAACTCCAAATTTTATTTACATTAACATACAAAAATTTCACATTTTCATAACAATAGTAATGAATTAACATGCAATAAACACTGAATGGAATAAGGAATGCTTGTATTTTCTGCAAAAATATAAGGGCTTTTGTTTTCTTACTGAAGCATATTAATACCACCAACGATGTAACGAATGACAAAATTAAATTGTGAAGTAAAAATTTCATAACAAAAAATTTTTCTGCTAATGATATAAATATTTTATTCACTTTAGTATCATTAATACCACACATAATTATTTCGTCAACTGTTGATAATATTACATTTGAAAACAAAATGATATAGAAATGGTAAAACTCACTAAATTCTTCACCATACTCAAAATGTGTAAATGAAACATAATTACATTAAAAATGAATGGACGCCCCTTTACCCTACACAATGGTTGTATATTGGACATGCTATATATCCTGTATATCGAAGAGGCTCACTTACAATGTTTGTTGGCCGGAGGCTCACTTATACTGTATGGCTATATATACTTACACTAGGTATCTTGTCGCCTCCAAAGTAGATACTGAGTGTATCTTGTCACCTCATATACGACGTTCTCTTCTCCGCTTTCGGAGGTACAACGTTTTGCCTTGTTTTCATCAATTTCAGCCAGTAGATGGGGTCTAGAGTACGTAGGCGAAAGTTTTGTTGGAGGTGACAAAGATACCCCCATACTCACAAAAAACTTTTTTAGTTCCGCTGTAGATCACTGGCGCTAGTGTCGCCTGTTGTATATAATGAAGGTAAGTTGTCATCTCCGAGTATATGAATATTGGTATAGTGTCACGTAGGTATCCTTTCCTCCTCCGAGAATTGGCAACACAGCATTGGAGGTAACAACGATTTTACCATATGTTCTGCCTAGAGGTGGGGATTACTTCTTTGACGGATCGAAATTTACATTATCGGATACGTCGGATTATTTTCAAATATTTAGTGAATTACAATTAAATTCTATGACTAGTAGAATTTGTGACTATCGATTTTTTTAATATATCCTGCATTTTTCCTTTGTGAAAAAACGGTAAAAAACACCTGCTACTTGCCTATGATGTGTACAAAATCGAGGAGTAGGTGCGGAAAATGGATCAAAACTAAATTCGATTTCTACTCCAAGAATAAACTGAAGTTTATTTTACAGGAAGGCGTTTTCTAAAACAATTGAACACACATTTCAAATTAGCACCAACAAATAATAAATATGCAAAATAATTAAATTTTTGTGTATAACAAGCTATGGAGAAATTACTGTACGAATACGATCGATTATAATTAATCGGATATCCTCACAAATTCGCTTCTTTGTTTCGAAAATGTCTTCTTGTAAAATAAAAAACGTTTTTCTTGTCAAAACATAACTTTTAATACATTTTAGTTCTACTGGGTAATTTTGTACACAGTATCGCCCAATAAGTACCAGATGTCTTTTCGCGAAAAATTTCTCCTGCAAAACATTACTTTAGTTTGATTATGGAATAGCGAATGGAATAGTTTGTTAAGCAGAATTAAAAAAAAGTACGGCGTTCGTAATAATTGAAAATCATTAGGTATCATCATGATCATCTTTAGTCGTTGACACACATCTAACGATATGTCGTACATAATTAAGAAATATATATATAACTGTTTCAAAAAGTACCTACCAATATTTTTAAGAGTGTAATTTAAGTTTGTTTTCTGACGAAGGCGATATTAAATCGCCGAAAGCTAAAATATGTTTTGATTGTAAATTTATTTATATTAATAAACGGCCACCTGCAGACCGAGACACAAAATTTACGTTCTATTTTCATTTATTTAAGGGTCCGGGGCAAAGTAAATAGGCGCGAAAATAAGTTCATAAGGTGTAATGAGAAAACTTAGATCAAGGATCTTTAAAAAATTACTACGTTTATTATGAAACAAGGAGCACCAACATGATCACCATTTTTTAAAGTAGTACGTGAATATAAATTTTTAGCAAGAATTAAACACTAACAAATAAAAAATGATTATACAAATACAATGCTGATATTCTTGTCCAAGTTTTTGTTACTTATAAATCTCGTAAGTATATTAAAATTACTACTTTATACAGGGTTGCCCATTTGGCCATTTTAAATAGTACATTTAATATTGATTTTACCAGAAAATGTTAAATACATATTTTATTCGGACGTTTTTCGTAAACAATCTAAAAATATTTTCAGTTACCTGAGGACGTCGGCTTCATCTGTACAAGACCGTACTTAGTTTTTTTTCAATGGAACATCCTATATTTTTATATTTTTGATATGTACATCGAATTTTAAGTCACCATTGTTAAGACTCTTATTCGCATAAGTCTACCCGTTTAGGAGAAAAAAACGTATTATTTTTCAATTTCCACTGAAATTACTGTTCATTGAAAAAATTGTATCTATTCAATCCTTAACGGGAGAGTGACCAAATTCGAGATTATCATGAACTAGAATGTGTTTTAAATTTTTGCAGGTTGAGTTTTAACGAAATTTATTGTAGAGGGACTTTATTGACATTTCTTTGACAACAGAAAAATTGGAAAACTAGGTACCGTCCTGTACAGATGAAACCGGGGTCCTTAGGGAACTCAACATATTTTTAAATTGTAAACGAGAAACGTCCGAATAAAATATCTATTTCACATTTTCGAATAAAATCAATATTAAAGGTACTATTTAAGAAAGAAGGCTAAGTGGGCAACCGTGTATACACACAAGATCCAAGATCATTTGTAATTGACCAAATAGTCTTCAAGTCAATAATACATTTCGAGAATTGTTTCGAAGATCGAAGATGCGTGTATGAAATTGTGGTTTATTCACTATTCGAAACATAGTAGCTATGTGCATTTAGTTCGGTATTAAAGAAGATTTCTAGTTATTTATTTAATCGACGATTTTGATGTGTCTATAATTTAATTGGCGATAAGTGGCATATTCGACAATTACAAGTTGTCACGTTTTATATCGTA
Organism: Holotrichia oblita; assembly: GCA_023690525.1. NCBI lineage: Eukaryota > Metazoa > Arthropoda > Insecta > Coleoptera > Scarabaeidae > Holotrichia > Holotrichia oblita. The sequence goes on along the minus strand of CM043016.1, from coordinate 90,099,727 downwards.
TAATGACTTCGATAACAATGAGATTTAATCAGCTTCAATACTACGTGACCTTATCGACAAATTGTAAAACTAAAGTTACCTGACCATAACCTTAAAATTGAAATTAGTATCGAACTATATTTAGTTTGATATGCCTAGAGAGCGAATTTAATTTTGTTGGAAGCTGTTTACAACGATTGTACGAGTGCAAATGGCACGATATTCATTTCTTTCAAGAAAAAAGCACTTCTTCCTCACCTTCAAAACATGATTTTACATCGTCGTTCCATACATAACATTTGTTTTTATTACACGATCCAGACTATCCGACGTATTATAAATTCGACAGCATACTAGTACATATTGTTTATGTTTAACTTTAAATATGTGTACCTATTAGCTTGTCATTGCAAGATGATTATAACTTAATAGATTTGCTTTCGAAATTGCGATCATTATCACTAGAGTAGCTTCGTAGTATTACTAAGTCTAAGGAACTAAAGATTTATGTTATTGCATCAAATTAATAAAAGAAAAATAATATATTTAAGAATAATAGTAATGTAATCGTCAATGAACTCGTCTTCTATCTGATTAATGTAATGATTGCAAACTTAAAAAGAAATCATCACTCGATATCTGTACGTAGATTACTATACAGTAATATACATCTAATCATTTTTTTAGTAAGGTCATACTTACAAAATAAGAAACAGATAAAATATCCAAAATTATGTTAAGGAATGTTAGGTACATACATATGTAGATGTACTGAGAAGAAGAACGAATGACTCTAATCAACGTCAAATTATTTTATATTGTTTCAACACCTATACGTTCAATTGCTATCGGAGACCTAATTTTTTTCCAATTTATATTCATTCGTTCATATAATATAAATATATTTTATATAAACTATTATGTTACATTAACAGTTGACATACGTTATAAATACTAATTGTAAATAACAAAATTCGAGCAAGTGATGGTGCAAAAAGGATGTTGAGGAATCTGTACTTCGAGAAAAGCTGAATGGGATTTTCAGGCAATTCATTTCAACAAACCAATTTCGCGCAACTTGCTGGATACCAGCATTACTGAACATACATTTAATCGGCGACTTAACAAAATAACGAATGATAAAATTAAGAAGATGATATTTATGTAAAAGACTGATTTTTTTTCGTAAAAGTTGTATCGAATTTATCTTTATTAAGCTTCTATTTGTTTTCTTACTAGTTTTGCATTGATCTATAAATCTTGGTAAACTTATACAGGCTAATTTATGAGGTCACCGACAAACTTTGCCATATGAAAGCGGTTGTTATTTTATCAAAAAAACATTATTGGAACATATGTCCGTTTTCAATTCAAAAGACTGCAAATTTTTTTTTTTTTATTTCATAAACACTTACATATTTAAATAAATTGCTCAAATCTCTAAATCATGTGAATAGTTAACTATATTAATTATATTAATGTTTTTTTATTAAAATAACAAGCGCTTTCATATGGCAACGTTTGTCGGTGAGCTCAAAAATCATCCTGTATATGTAGAATTTTATTATGATATAAAAATCTTCAATTTCATGTACCTACACGTTATCTGAATAGCAATTAAAAACTGTAAACAATACTAATTCTGGACACATTAGTGAATTAAAATAAAACTAAACATGCAAATCCAATATTAAAAGACAAAAAGGGTCTGGTAGACTGCGCACATTTCAGAACACGACCGTTGCAGGGTTAACGAAATGCAAGTGTTAGAAATACGCGCAGTAATATACTAAACATATACATATATGTATGTCAAAGTTTACCTTGTCACCTCCGAAAGTATGGCAACACTGTCGGAAGCGACAAAGCTACTACAGTGTCCGTGTATATACAAATTTCGGAGGTCACAACGGCCTTTGTATGGTTTCTATATATTAATTTTTAAAAGTCAAAAATCGTTTCCCCTCTTTAGGATTCCGGGTTCCCGCGGTTCCCCTCAACCCATATATGAATCTTTTTTTGATCTAACTTAATGGCTTGACCTGGAGGCGAGGTCGCCTCTTTCATGTACCGGAGGTGACAAGATACCGTGTATCAATATATATATGTAGATATATTCATATATGTATGTATCAGTAATGGTAAGCGATTCGGTATCTGAACCATACTTAGAATTGGCAAATCCCTAATAATATGTTTCCTGTAATTAACGCAGTGTTGAGGGCTTTGGTCCTAATAACCTTAGACGTAGAGAAATCTTGAAACGGTTGGAAGCAATCCCGGACAGATCTCCCTTATAGTTCACATAAACAAGATCTTGGAGTCTTTAGACTAACTGTTTGTTAAACTATCTTTCTAGATGCTTGCCGACGTGCAAATTTCAAGAGCTCACCACACACAAAGCGTAAACAGTTAATTCAAAGATGAATAAAACTTGAGAACTTATGAATTACCACCAGCAATTATAAGTATATGGACATATGGATTAAAGATGTTAAGGCACAAATTATTTTTTATTAATTATTATAACTACTTAACGACTCATAATTCAGGAACAAATAAGTCGACGTTATAATCAAAGAATTCTCAGTACTTATTTGTAAAATATTCTGCTGATAAAATATCTCCCATATTATTAGCGCGTAAAAGTGTATCTATTTAATGGAAAGCCAACTATGCAAAAAGAAAGATGGAGGTTATTAAATCTCATTTTATAGCATTGTTATCGATTGTTCTGAATAAACATGGCATATGCTGACCACACACAATGCAGGAGATATTTCGAACATTATCAGGATTGCAATTGACGGGCGAAGAATAACAAACTTGAATTGAAAGTAAGTATGCAGTCCCTGTAAGCTCACTTAACTGTCCAATGGTGAATACAATGCGTAGATTTTTTCTTATAATTTAAATTAACTGCAAAATTGCATGCATAAGCCGCTGGCATGTGTAGCAAATTTGGCAAGTTTAGATATGAAGATCGATATTTATAGTTCCACCATGTTTGTCTTTATTCTTGAAAATAGTCCTAGTTGCTATAGTAATTAATGTAGCTTCACATTTGTCAAGTTTACGTTTTAGATATGAATAAAATAACTCTAACACTCGATAATGCCTGTGTAAAATGGCAAAAGAAACTGAATGACTGCAAAGTAATCCATAACTTATTCTACTCCGGCAAAAAAGAGCATAAAACTTTAAAACGTACGGCAGGCTTTCTATATGGAATGTTATTAGGAGTGGGCTTTTACGAATTAATATTAGTTGACTTAAATTTTACGGAAAATGCCGCATACCTTGTTACTCTCGTTTTGGGATTAATGCTTGGTTTTGGTATAGCATTTTCGTCACAGATACGCTGTATTTCATTACTATCCATTCCAAACTTTGGCGGAAGATCTGGAAGAAGTGTATTAAAAGCTCTTGTTTTTGCATATATTATATCTGGACCAATACAAAACTTAGCAAATAACGGAAGAGAAGTAGTACGAGTTTTTGGGTGCACAACATCGCTAACATTTAATTTAACAAGAACACGCTTCGAGTTAATGTTCAAACCATTTACACAAGCTCTATTTGGATTAAAAACGGAAGCACATGAAATTAAAGATACAATACGTACTATTAGAGACGTCTCTGCTCCCATTACAGGTGAAATAGAAGACGAACAAGAAATGAAGAAATTAAAAGAACAAAACGATTATATCGATGCAAAACTGAAGGAAACTAAACGAAGTAAAGAAATCGAGGAGAAATATAGAACGAAAGGCGAACAAATAGAAGCAGAGCGTTTCGAGAAAAATTACATGAAGAAAATTGAACTACGATGCGAAAATCAATTTTCCAAAGCAACGCAAAAATGTAAAGCAATGTTTTCAAAAGCATACGACGGCTGCTATAATACTGTGACATGGATAGCAGCTTGGTTGCTTTGTTGGCCAATGAAACTATCCTTTGTATGCAACATAGCGCAAGCATTAGGAGGGAAGAGCAGATGTGATCCAGCGAAAGCAATCGATCATGGTTTTGGAGAGGGTTATGCTTACTTAAAGAATTCACGCGCAACTTTAGCTCAGAATTTCAAGGACGTGAAATTACAATACAAAATTGGCTTAATTAAGCCTATTGCTCTACTTAGAAAAACAACCGATAGCGCCAAAGAGATGATGCACGTCGTGATGAAGAAGAAAACTTTTCTTGAGCATATATTGATGATAGTCAAACGAGTATTAGCATTTATATTTTTAAGGATCATTATTGACTCTCAAAAGTATCATGATAGATATCTACGAGACATTGAATTTGATAATATTTATATTACTAGATATTTTCGAAAAATAGACGCTAGGAGGCATAAAATAGAAAAACATACTCTCTTACCGTTAAAGAAAGTCGAAAGAAGTAAATTAGTGGACCCTTGGTCTTTAAAACCTTTAAAAAGTGAGCGCGAACAAATATTAGGTAAAACTTTTAAATTATTGCTAGAAATGATTACCGCCACGACGTTTATTCTTTTGGATAGACTCTTTTACGAAGCACTTGACTTAGTAAGAAGACATGCACACATAGATTATTATCAAACTGGCCATCATGATTTATTTTTACAAGTGAAGGGAACAGGATTAATTGCTTCGATACTTAGATCTATAGTTAAAGGATTTAACGTGAAGAAACGAATCCGAACAGTAAAAAGCAATGCAGCATGTTTACCTCAACCTACGATACTATCTAACTATTACATGTACAAAATTTATGGAACATATTTCGCTGTATGGTTAACAACGTTAACACAAGCATATATGCTACGTTTAAGAAGAGTTATTTGCGCTTATTTTTATAGGAAAAGAGAGAAGAAACGAGTATTGTTTTTATACAATGAAACACTAAAACGTCGCATAGGATTTTTTAGGTGTGAAATAATACAAAAATAGCTTAATATGAAATATATGTATATAACTATTTCAGGTATATGAGCAAGAAAGTTAAGAAATTAGTCCGTCAACAACGGCTTGAACACGACCTTAATCTATGCGCAGTTTTGAGGATACGATTTCCAAGAGCTTGTTCGCTTTTGACATTATTTCCAATGGCTCGTAGAAAATGTATAATTTGCAAGGAACCGGAACCAAGAAAAAAGAGCAACGTACCGGGAGATTTTGAAAAATGTAAAACACCAAATTGTTATTTTGTACACTGTGTAGAATGTTGGAACGATGTTGGAAGAATATGCTATGCATGTGCAGAAACTCCTTCAGATGACTCTGACATTGAAGACTCTGATCAAGAAAATTTTGACTTCGACTAATTTATTTTTGCCTTTTTCTATCAATTAAAAGAACAATGCTGGAAGCCAAATTCTTCTTAAAAGTCTAAATAAAACTCAGTAAGTAGTGCATATCGGAACTGTAAAATAAACTTTTTTTTAATTTTCTCAAGTATCAAAACGGACAACTTCTTCCACACCTTGCTTAATTAAAAATATTCTCCAATCAATAAAAAGTGCTAATCAAAGATAAACTATTTTTCCATATTATCATAATAAACGCTAGTATAAGAGAGTTGTACTTAAATCCAACATCTTCTATATGCCACATCAACTCTACAACCTCTAATCTCTAATAAAACTTTTCTTATGGTACATATTTTTGTCATACTACTTTTACTAAAGCATAAAATCAAGACAACCAAAAACCTGTTAATTTTAGAGACATTTTGCCACCTCAGTGTGTATGAACACAATTTTTGTTCGATATCCACTACTTACCTATGAAATTTAATTAACACCTAAATTTGACACCGGGCAACCTTTCTTTGGCAGAGAACCCGTAGGTTCTGCAAAAGAAAGTTATCAAAGTATTTTATCCCAAGTGTAAATAAAACTCAAGGTAATCAATTGAAAATAGAATTACGATAACATTGCAACAATATTTTAGAATAATTTTGTGCGTTGGGTATGAATTGTTAATATTATTTGTTGAATAGATATCGAATGTTGTTAACGCAACCTGCTTTTTATAAACGTACCTGGAAATTTATTTAAAGTCAGTGTACATGGTCAAAGCATGACAAAGCTGGCAGAGCTATTGGTCAGTACACTGACTATCCTTGACGTTCAAAAAACAAACCAAAAAGTCGTTATCGCGAAGTAAATATACCATAAAAATTACAAAATGGTGACTCACACTTCTGCAGTTTTATATTTTGATATTGATTTACAGACACTGAAAATTTTTTCGTTGCAAGTGGAAATATATACAACAGATACTTACCATGCTTAATACGCTTATTTTCCAAACACAAAACAAAGCCAAGCACAATTTCAACTCGGTATGTCGATAGAAAGAAATAGATCAAAGGCAATAAATCCAATCTCCGTGAGACCCATGCGAGAGCTTTGCAGGACTATTAGCGAATTTCTTCCTTTAAGGGCGGGTTTATAGTATGTGAGTATAGTGAGTATACTGTTAGTTAAGTAACTGACAGATATTGCTAACTGGCAGATAAAATTTAGCAACTACAATGCTTTATCTTGCAGAAAACTTCTATTTAACACTCAATAAACGTTTCATTGTAATTATCTTACGAATAAAATTTTATCTGCAAGTTAATTTATTTATCCTCACATTGATAAACCCACCCTAAAAGACACAAATATATTTACTTTAGTTTTTTTTTAAGACGTCACGGTCGTACGAATTTTACTGCAATATTTTTTTGAAGCGGACCAAATGCTAAATCGCGATTTTTACGATCAAGCGCGTTCACGATGTGCGAGTGTCTGTTGTAGTAATAATATACCCGCAATTTACCCGCATTTCTTTAGGTAATAAGTCAATTCGGCTTTAAGCTAAATATAAAATGTACTAATTATTTGCTCAAACACCACTTGCATATTGAAAATTACACCAAGAGAATTGACTCTACATTCTCTGGTACAAATTTCAACTGTACTAGTAAGTATTAAGTTACCTATCTCAATGTACGTATGTTTTTCATATATTGGCCATAGAGTATCGTTATTAATATGGAAGAAATTTTAAGAATCCTTTAACACCACGCAGAAAATGTGGAGTATATGGCGCAGTGGTGGTTCATTCAATGGTGGTATTTCATTCAATCACTCCAGGCACTTTACCAAAGAAGATTCTTCTTTTGCCTATGAGATTATGCATAAAATAAGATGGTCAATCAATGTGAACATCTACTGTAATTAATAATTAGATAATTTATTTATATTTATTCAATTCAAACGAACATTTACTACAATAGACATTTTTTGGAGAAGAACTTATTAAATTCATATCAATCGAATATGTTAAATGTCAATTTGGTTGACAATTTTATATCTTATTTACTTATTTTTTGTCTACATTGTTTATAATTTTATTAATTTGTTTATATCTGTTGCTTAATTATTTTATTTTCAATTCTAACACCATAACTTACCAACGTGCAATATATCAATATATTATAAACTAAGAGGTGTTTTCGACATTTTGATATTCGAATAGTCAAATATTCATTCGATTCAAACAATATTCAAATACTCGACGAATAGCGAATTACTTGAATGATTCATTTGAACTTTATCTTACTCACACACAAATAATTAGAAAACATGGCCTACTTACATGAGAAAAAGTATCAGCTTTAGAGCGTTTTTGAAGAATTTCGTTAATAATATTTGAATCGTTAAATTTAGATATAGACAGCTTTATAGTTTTTGTTAGGGGGTATAATGTGCTTTCACATAGGATGGATAAATACAGGGTGTTCCGTTTAACTTAAAAGAGTTATTAATAGTTGCAGAAATATAACGTATGAACTGTTTTGCTTAATGCCAGGTAGCCAATATCAAAATACTCTACCGGTTTATTGAAAGCATGCTTTGTCAAAATAACTTCTTACAAATGTAAATCGTCCAAGTCGTACAGTTTTTCTAATTTAGATTTTTTCGCGAAAGCCGACATTTTCATAAAAATCAAATTTTCCCGAAATTGGCAGCAGATAGGTATAGGGAACTATCAACAAAGTTATCCTACTTTATGACGTACAATCCAAGAATGGTATACAATATAGGGTGTTCCATTAAAAATAACCTAACTTTGATATGCTGTACATTTTTGAATCACTCTGTATACTTGCAAATAATTTTAAAATGTGCTCCTTATCGTCCTACATATTTGACTAAAATTTGAAACTCATATCTTTTAGTGTTAAGACACAAGAGACCGAGGGAATAGTCGTGACTCACCCTGTATAGTGGTGTAAGAAAAGAAAAAAGAGCAGCTACAGGAGTTGGATGCATTATACACAAAAAATTAGAATACCAAATTCATAGATGGATTGCATGGTCAGCAAGAATATTACTAATAGAGATGAAGGAAAGAAACAGAACGAAAACAATAGTGGTGTATTGGCCAAACGAAGATGATCCATCAGATATTAAAAATAAATTTTGGGGAGAACTAACAGTGGTGGTAGAAGACGCGAAAGGAATAATGTTTATAGTGGGGGATTTTAACAGTAGAGTTGGCATAAGAGACGATGAATATAGTGAGGTATTAGAAACAAAGGGGAAAACTGTTAGAAATAATAGTGGAAGAAGAATGCTGGACTTCTGCATGGTACACAACTTGGTAATAACTAACACCCTTTTCCAACACAAAAAATATTCACAAATATACTACAGAAGTCAAGAGTAGGGGAGAGAAGTCTATAATTGACTATATATTGATTGACAAAACAACAAAAGAATTGTGAGTGATACAAAAGTAAGAAGAGGACCGGAAATAGGGAGCGATTACTTTGTTGTTATATCAAGAATAGAAGAAAAACTTCATAACAAGAAAAAGCTATATACGAGTATTCGTATATATACACAGAAAGAAAACCAAAAAGAATCACTTAGAATATACAAATCAAGAAGTAAAGGCATTGCCAAAGATACCAGAAAGGATAATCGAAAGAGTAGAAAATATAAATTAATGGAAATATCGAAGAAATTTGAAATACGTTTAAAGAAATAATAATAACTACAACCAAAGAGATATGTGGCGTAAGAAAAAATAAAAAGAAACGACAAACAAAATGGTGGACAAATGAAATAGTCAAGTCAAGTCAAATAAAAAGCATGGAAAACATATTTAGCAGAACAAACGGTGGAAAAATACAATATATATATATATGTATAAAGAAGAAAGGGAAAAAGTGAAACATTTAGTGATAGAAGCAAAACAGAAACATAGAAAGAATTGGGAGAAAATATGGAGAAAATAGTAAAGAGCACCAAAATCTATTTTATAGGGTCTTGAAATCAGTAAGGAATAAAGAAAGGTCACAATCTACACACTATATACAAAATAAGAAGGGAGAGATCCTAAGCGATAGAAAACAGATTATAGAAAGGTAGAAAGAATACTTTCGAGAATTGTTAAGCAGAGGAGCGAGGAATCCTAGCGAACAACAAATAATCAGAGAAGAAGGGACAGAAGAAATAATTACCATGGACGAACTGAAAGAAGCAATACATAAACAGAAAAATGGAAAAGGATGAATGAAGAATGAAGGATGGAATGGATGATAACAGGAAGAGAATTAATGGTGAAAATATATAACAGAATATGGAGAAAAGAGGAAATACCAAACGATTGTAAGAAGTCACTGATAGTACCAATATACAAGAATAAAGAAAATAAGAAAAAATGCAATAATTACAGATGAATATTCCTTCTAAGTACTGCAATAAAGATTCTCGAGCAAATAATAAATAAAAAATTGAGATGTGAAAACGTCGAAAGATGCCAATATAAAACCAAAAATTATGATTGTATGTATGTGTGCGTTACTTTTCTAAATCGTGATTCATAAAATAATCTTTAGAATGAATAATCTTAAGAGAACGAGTACTTACAGCAGTATATTTTATTTATTGAGTTGGATAAGATCTCAGAGAGGAAGGAACAGAGTACATTATTTTTTATGTCAAATATATTATTCGATAATTTATTTACGCTGCACTAAACATAAAACAACAATTCTCCATAAAATGAATTCAGTATACTCATATTTCACTCTTACAAAAAATATGAAGATACAGATATGAAAAATATAAGGATATAAAAATAAAAAATATCTGAATTTAAAAATACAGCTGAATTATTTGGAGCTCTTTTTCCAAACAATATTTGTCCCACAGCTTTTGACAAGAATCCGTTTTCAATGTAAAAAAACTGAATCGTATTTTCCAAAAAAAATCAAAAAATGTTACGTTTAAAGAAAATGCGACTGTCTAAACACGCTTAGCCCCCTCTCGAGCCACTCCCGGCTGAAACTACAACCACAGTATAGTATCTAACCAGTAGAGTTACTCTCTGTCGGCACCTTTGATCTTCGGGGACCGAGTTTTTCTTTGCGCATTGGCTTTCGCACATAAGCGGGCGAATATACAGGCGGGGAATAAATGCGCAATGGTCATTTGCGCAGGGAATAAATGCGCAATGGTCATTTGCGCTCGTATTAATAAAGAGCAGCAATGTACATTACTAATGCGCACCGGCTTTAACACATCGTTCAACAGGTAGGGGTAAGAACACGAATTTTTAGCGAGTGACGCTACTGGCTAGATACTATACTGTGCTACAACCAACTAATAACTCCATAGAATTTCTTTTATAAAATCGACTCGGACCAGTCGACTCGGAACGAAACGATTAAAAAATTTTGCTGCACATGAAATTCAAAGAATAACCGCGCACTTCTGACAAGGCAAACTATTGTCGCTATCCTTTAGTACTCATAAAACTGTAATATATTTGTCTTAACTTTTTTTGATATATCTTATAGTTTTGGAGATATTAAAGCAAATAGCGAAAGGTAGCGTTGGCTTTAGGGCGCCCCGCCCCCGAAAACGGGCGATTTAACATGAAAGTTACCGTTGTTCTTACACTGCATCAGTCTACAAACCCACCAAGTTTCAATTAAATCGGTGAGGGACACTTCCCTGTGTTTCTTTGTGAGCCTATTTAACCGAAGGTGTACGTGGTTATCCATTGAACCTCATATACAGTGAACGCACGTTCGACCTGCTGATAGATGCATTAGTAATGTGTGGTCGACTGTAACTGGAAAGCGCTACGTTATGCTCTGCCTGACGCTCTCGCTGTATTATTCCTTTGCAACACCTTGATGAGTCTAATATACACGTACGCAGGCGCAAGTCTGTTGCTGTCTCAAATGTATTCTGTCGTTATTGAAAACTTCGACCTGTTGATAGGGTCTTCAATGTGTTAGAGGAGGCCTAGTATTTTAATATGTTAGATAGAGATACAACGAATGCATTCGTTCATGAAAACAGTATCGATATACCTTTCCTGTGGACGTCTCTTTGCTGTTCTTTTTCATCTTACACTAAACGTATCAACAGGTCGTGCGTACGCTCCCGGTATACTAAGACGTGCCCAATCGTTACGTTCCGTGTCGACCGGTCCGAACCGATTCTATGTGAGACCTCAGAGAAATAGCCATCATAACGCCCTTAAGAATAATTTTCGGTCCTACATATGTTCTTATGTCCTATATAACGCTTTTCATGATTTATGTTGACTCAAATCTAAATCCGATCACAAATTAATTATAGTAATTACTTTTATACATTCTAATATGACCTGTAATAACAATTCTTCACTAGCTAATTCATTTTCCACTAGTCATAAATTGTTTTAAATAAGACATCAACAAATTAAAAAAAAACAATCAGTATAACCAATAAATATAATAAACTTTGATTTGGTGTACATAAAATATTTTGTACATAGGTATGTATAAATAGTATAATAGCAATATTTATATATAATATCTACATTTACACACTAACATTATCTAGATCTGCAAAAGTATAGCTACTCCTGCTAATGTCCATTTACTGGCCTTTTCTTTAGTTTTCAAATTGAACGTCCACACAAAAGTTGGGCCTCGTTGCCTTGTTTTATACACAGGACAATCGTACATATTTCTTAAATCTTGTTTATCTTGCGTAATAGCCTTTATGAAAATTACAGGAACTACTGGAAATAACTCTTTTAGTTTAGCGTCTGCGATACTACCTTGTTGAATATCCCATCTTGCGCCTTCCATAAATAAACCATGAACATAAGCCCCTTCTCTAGGTGCCGCCGTAAAATCATCTTTCTGTTTTTTTGTAACATCAGTAAGTAGGCACATTTTATCTAAAGGCCATTCATTCTTTCGAGCAGTTTGTTGCATAATGGCTGTTAAAAATGATTGGGGATTAAAAAATCCTCCAAGCCAAACTGAAGATGGCATAGAAAAATCGTTTACCCACGATTCTAATTCCTTCACTCTCAAACTTAAATCAGCATACCACTGACCAAGAGGTAACATTGATGGATATGCTCTAGCTGCCCAATTCTCAGGAACTTGATCCATATAAAGAGCTTGCTCCAATACCTCCATATCTGGAGTAATAGTTAGTTCACCTTTTAATCCCAAGTCCAACTCTCGCAAACTACGTCGCAAAACTCTGCTCAAAATATTCATTCTTTCACATTCTTGAAAACAGACAATAATATAAGGAGTTCGATCTTCCACCTTAGCCATCATCTCAGCAATGTTAAATTTCGTAGGCAACTTATCACATATATCGTCAAGCACCTGTCTAACTTTATCTTCTCTGGACAATCCTCCTCCAGTGCTACCACCGGAATCTCTAGGCTGCATCTCCAAGATTGTTTTAAATAGTGTTTCTGATATATTCGTCAAAAATCCTATCTCAGCATTTGGATGCAAGCCATACAAATATGGCGACTCTGGTGGCAATCTGTCATCAATGTATCTATGATATCCTACGTAATCTGTATTCGGTGGACATAAAAATCCATTAGCTAGATATAATTCACCTTCTACCAATTCAGGTTGCATGTATACTGACAAATACGTTCTACATAGCCGTCTATCCCAATCATCTGTAATGTGACCGCCATACATTATTTCCCCAAAGAGATATCGCAAATCTTCCCACGGCACTTTGTTATTACTTTCTAAATAATTATACAATACGTTAATACTAATTGTTAGATCACCCACGTTAAATGGATAATTTCTATTCCATCCTTGCGGTCCGAACTTTCTTCTTTCTGCTACCACCGCATGAAAATAACAGAGCGCAAACAAAATAGATTTGAATTCTGTTTCTCGAGTACACATTTCTAACGTTTCCTGTGTAAAATTATCCAAAGCTTTATGTAAGTTAGCAAACATCCCAGTTGGCGGCTCATTTGTTATTTTTATCGACGACTCCAAAATTCCTGGAGGTAGTACATTTGAAGATGGATCAGCTGCTGCTTCTGCACTCAGAAATAGTCTATAATCTTCATGTGAATTTTCATTATATTGCTCCATTTTCTTTTCCAATGTAGCTAACCATTTCGATACCAAATGTATGTTTTGTAGTATAACCCACTGTCCCTTTTCAGCTGCAACATCCATGGCAGTTTCAGCTACTATTTCTTGACCTTGTCCTAATGCAACGCTATGGAAATTACCATTGTCTACAGTAAAACCTAACTTTTTACCTAATCGTTCTACATCTTTTAAAGGATTCACTCCGGGAGATAGTATAAAAAAAGTTGGAGTAGAATTACTCGTTTCTTCAAATGATTTCGCAAAGGAAACTGTACGAGCACTAATAAATTTACTCCCTAACTTCTCCTCAATAAATAATGCCACTGCGTAAGTCATTCGATCCGGTCTTAAAGCACGCATCATGCACAATCTTTGTAATGCAGTTTTATTTTTCCATTCTCCTGGAAACTTTTCTTTTTCAGGACATTCACTATCAACGAATTTGCGCCATCGTTTAGCCGACCCTTCCAGATCTTTATCTAAATTTTTAAATTCATCCATTTGTGCTAAAGCTTTTATACCACCCCATGACGAATTACTGAGAAAATCTATTGGTGATGTGGCACCAGCCACAACAGGAAATCTTAGTAAGAAATCTAGTTCTTCAGGATTAATCTCATGAGAATGTAATAAAATTTGAAAAGCCATTTGAGCCATAAACATTAATTTATCGCATTCGAAAAGTCCCCTAGATGTATACATGAAAACCGAAAACGTTATACTATCCAGTAAATTACTAACTCTTTCTTTCAGTTTTTCAGCTTCTTCTGCTATCGAAAGGGCATATTTAAATACAACAGTAAATGCCTTTAGAGAGAATTGGTATATAACGTTTATCCTATTCAGGTCATTTAAAATGAAGTATATAAGCGATGCACGTGCTGCAGCTGGCCGATAATGTTCACGAGCTTCATCAATTTTAACCGATGTTACGCGGGATTCTACCACTTTCACCTGGATTTCTTCAGACATCTTTTTAGTTGTTTCCAAATTTATAACCAGCTTTTCATCGCCTAAAATATTACCTGTTGCAGACGATAATCGTTCTAGCAACGAATCTTCACAAAACTTTAAAGTAATTTTGAAATCATTTTGTTGTTTCGTAAGTGACGACTTTAATGTTTCCAAATCCGGTCGTTCCGCTTTCACAACTTCAGCTAGTAATTGTTCTTCTAAACCATCTCTAGTTACAGTAAAATTAATCAATGTTGTTTGAGCTTGAATTTCAGGTTTATAGTGAGGATTAGCTAGTTTCGTATGTAAAATTAATCTAAACCTTTTATCATAATCAACTTCTTTATCTCCGATTTTAATGCAACGTCCTTTCTTTACCAGAACTCTGCCTAAAATAGGATCAAGTACAGCATCTACAGTTTCGCCTATGTTTTCCAGTAACACTATCCGTCCATTAGAAATAGAATTCTCAATTGTATCTAAATAAGTTCTCATTGTAAGACGGATAACAGTTAAATCGCTTCCGTATTTAGTTTTGATCCACTTAATTCCTTGTAATTGTGGATCTATAATAAGCGGCCATCTCGCAGAATTTGTTAAAATAGTAGCATTTTCTGAAGACATACGATCGTTAGGCAGCCCTTCGTTGTTCCATTGAGCAATTTGTGCATCATCTGTCAGTAAAGAAAGTGGATCTAAACCTTCTGTCATTGGTATACTCGGATTCATCGATTTAAGGAACGGCATCCAATACTTATTAAGCATATCTAATCTATAATTTCTGGTAAAACATCCCACGTAGGAAATAAATGCGGTAACTAGTAATACATCACCTGGAAGTGTAATACTAGTGTTTTTAAAGTTTCGAACCGATTCTCTCCAACGAATATTCTCTGAAGCTAAGCCATTTACAAGTCTGTTGGCCAAATCTATCATTTTCGCTGTAGCATCAGCTTCCCTTTGGCATTTTAATTTTGCAGCAGTCGCAACTTCAAATTCTTCTTTCAGTATATTCAATTGCTGTTCCAAATTATATAACTTTTCTTTTAATTCTAATAATTTCGACCTAGCATCATTTAAGTCTTGATTTGCTTTCGCAAGCGCTCTTCTTTTGGGCTCAACAACAACAAACACATCATAATATTTTACTATATTAATAACCCATGCGCATAATCCAGCAGCTGCAATTGATTTACTTATAATTTTCTCTGGATTAAATTCCGGATCTTTTACATATTCCCGCGCTGCTTTTATCAAATCAGGATGTATGTTATCTTTATCATAATAAACAAGATCATACAGGAATTGATCCACCTTACCCATCATTCCTTTACAAGCCTTCCAAGATCTATCTTTTGGAGGTTTACCTTTCGGTGCAAAGAGAACCAGTACCGCCGCCGTAACCATTACCACAGCTTCTGGAGGACTACCAAAAGATTTTAATTCGGTGAGATTGCCCTTATTTAAAGTGTTTAGAGCAGCTTTTGCAGCTAATAAGGCCGGTTCTGCTTTCTGTAAATCCTCTGCACACACTTTCTGTTGAGCGGCAACATCTTCTTCTATAACTTTAACTTTAGCTTCTTCCTCGCTAGCTATAGACTGTTCTTTGCTTACTTTTTCATTTTCTGTACTTAGAACCGCAATTAATTTATCGGCAGCAGCATTCTTTTCTCCTAACTCTACTTCTTGCACTGCTAAAACATCCTTTAAACCATCCGCCTCTGCAGAAGTTGATGCCAATTTTAGTAAACCATTTTCAAGTCTAAGTATGCTGTCATCTAGATGCTTAGTTTTCTCCGTTAATAGTTTTTGATATAGCGCAATTTGCTCTAAAAATGTTTTGGGAGTAGTGTAATTATATCGTTTTTCATTTATCAGGTATTGAACAGACATTTCATTTACTATACCGTGTACGTGCGACATGAACTGTGAAACTGAATTAATTAATTCATGCGGAAGATCTTCTATTTCAGCTAAGAATCGTTTTGATACGGATATTAAGGCATCTTTCGGCCACTCGTGAAACCAGTCAATTGCAGTACAATTAACAATTGCTGGAAATTTGCGCGCCCTTACTCTTAGTGTAGAACCTACAGGCGAAAAACATAAGACTATTTTTAGCAGATGACGAACGCGTTCAATGTAAAATTTCCAGCAGTTTTCTCTTGTATCTTCCATACCAGCACCCTTTACTTCTCCCCTAACAGCATTTATAATATTTTCAGTGTCTTCATCGCTTAGCAGATCTGAAATTTCACCTGAAGCTAACATATCATTTACAAGTACTAAAAATCGTTCCTCTGGAACTTGAGCATCGGTCATTAGAAATACAGTACTAACATTTTTTAAACCAGCTCTTATATAAATTTGTGCCAAGTCAGCTTTCATATCACCCATTGAATAACCTTTCTTTAATTGAATCTGAAAGACATCTATTGAAGATATAAACGCAGCCAATCTCGATAATGACTGTTTTCCAGAACCACCTACACCAACTAAAAGTGCATTTCCTCTAGGAGCTTCCATGATTCTATTAATTCTACATATGTGATTCATAGCATCTTCAAACAATACCAAATTCATTGCTGCAACTAAATCGTTGTATCCTTCTAAAGCATCAGTTAATAATTTTGTCAAACGTGTATATTCAAATATTTGGTTATATTTAGGATCACCAATAGCTTCAGCAAAATGACAAAATATTAAAGGCCTTTCCATGACGTCCTGCTCATTATATTCTTCAAAACCTTTTTTCACCACTTCTATTAATAACTTGCTAAACATATCGATGTCCTTACTCTCAACAAGCTTATCACAATACACACGAGTTGCTTCATGTATCCAAAGACGCATCATGTCGGTCTGAGTTTTGATGGCGTCACCTGTAGTAAATAACATGCCTTGAAATATATTCGACAAATCTCGTAGATTGAAAATATAATGAAATTTTATTGCTGTCGGTAAATACGTAGTAGCTACTCTATTGTGAAGAGTCAGAGCAGCATGAACGATTGGATCAACCACTTTAGCAAGTGTATATGAAAATCTGTTATGTGTATTTCCTATATGCTGTGACAATATATTGCTATAAATATGAAATACAGCATCTTGAGAAGGAAAACTTAGAGCAAATACGCAAAAATGTCTCTGTAAACGAGGATTAATCGTAAAAGATCCTGCTGTTGGATTCATGCAAGATACATATTGAACATTATGAATATCCTTCAGTGTTAACTTTTGTCGGTCATACCAATGTTGATAGTCCAAATGTTGACGAATTAATGTATGCGGTTGCACAGTAAAATATTTATCTACTTCAGGCATGTTCATATCGTCTATAAAGTAAATCATTGTTTTACTGCCAGGAGGTCCGTATACTCTGCCTGCTTTCTTTTCTAACGGTTTTTCTAACACCTTTTGTAGCATTTCAGATGTGGTATAAAAATTAAATGGTACATTGGTAACGGCGTAACTTTCAGGTAAAGTAGCAAGCTTTTCTCCGACTAATACCGTTTTTCCACAACCTGCAGCACCTACCAACATTACAGGATGTCTGTCCTGCATCAGTTGATCTAAGAAAAACCTCACACGTGTGGTTTCCGCAGTATTTACTAGTGTTGCTTGCAATGGTATATCAGGGTCCAACTCAAAGGATTTCACCAACTCAGTCCATGGCAAAAACCGTTTAGTTTCAGGTTCTATATAATAGTGAAATACATTTCCGCCTGCGGGAAATTTTATTGTTTTAAATTCATTTGTGAACCATTTACTAAATTCGTTACGCCAATCAACAATCTGATCTTGAAATAGTGCTGATCCAAATGCCCATACCGTAGAAAATACAAAATAAATCTCGTACCATTCTTTTGGACAATCTTGAGGCACATTCTGAACTGTCAGAAAGCTATCGAGCAAAAAGCATAGCATTTGAATATGTGCTATTTCAGAAATAGGTGTAATTTTCTTGAATTTAACCCGAACGACGTCTAAACATGGCGGAACGTACTTATCGAACAGAATAATTAAATTTGCTCTTTCACTCTGTTGAGTGCGTGTTTCAATCCACGATGTCACATAAGGGTTCCATCCTAAATCTGCTGGATTAATATACAAAATTCCTGCTCTAGAAACCGTAGCAGGAGTAGCAGTTCGCAAACTAGCAATTTCGAATAATAGTCTCATATAAGTTGTCAAAGCTATTCTTTCATTGCTGGCTAATGTCAACACCTTGTTGTCATCCATTAACGTATTCAACGATTCAATCCACATTGGATCGATGTCACCATCTAATACTATCCATTTCGGTCCGTTTCCGCTTAAATTCGCTTGTTCTCTCATTATCACTGAGAACAGCCCATCTTTCCATTCTCTTGTTGCCGGATTAATAACTCCAAAAAGTTCATCGTTAGTTACAGCTTTTGGGTTCAAATCATTGTACACAGGTTTTCGCTTTTGGTTTTGATATGTTCTAAATAGTGTTTTCCATACCATCGATTTTCCTGTACCAGCGAACCCAATAACGAATACAGAATGCCTTACAGCAAACAGCTCTTCAAGTTGGACTACTTTTAAAATAAAACCCTCTTCTGGTTGAAGTTTTAAATCAACAGCAGACTTTTTTATGATTTTTTCGAAATCCATGTTTCGTTTTCTCGGTACATCTAAGGCAGGAAAGAGGTCTCCGATCAATCCCATAAATACAGGCACATCATCCGTGATAATTTTAGGAATATTGAAATCTCTCAGGGCACGCATCAAGACTTGATCCTCGGGACGTTGACGATCGCTTCGTTTTAAAGAACCAGCGACTACCAACACAGACTTAATTGCTCTCAATCCCCAATCATAGTGATCTTGTTTGCTCAATAATTCTCTACATAAAGTATAGAGCGTAATAAACTTTCTGGCCAACAAACGGGCTTCTTGGAAACCTTCCGCCACCAACATAATCTCACAAATCAATTCGAAATCTGGAACAACCATTGCACAAGGACGGAACAGCGCCTTCAAATTTTCAGGTAGTTCTGTTCTTCCAGCATAACCTGGATTCATAGTAATGAAAATGCCCACCTGAAATTATAATTAAAAGGTGAGTTTCAAATAGTCAAATCGATTAGTACGAATTATCATATATGTAATTATCTCCGATTTTATGTTAGATCCTTGCACTATACATTCGCGTACATTGCAACATTTAAAAATTGAGAGATTTAATTTTCAAGTATTCCAACTTTACCATGAAAATTTAAATATTCCACTAATTTGAGTATGATAGCTACTATTAAACAAAATACTTAACACTAATCAAAATGCAACTTATAGTTAATACTATGCTGCATTAGGCAGCAGCACTTTTGTGCCAATAAGCAACGAATAACACATTTGTTCATCATTAGAAATGCATAGCTTTCGATGATAAAATATTGAACCGTTACTAAAATAAAAAAGATGACAAAAACAATTGTATACGAAATTTTGAACTTACAGTATTTATCAGAGTTATTTCTGATCCTAAAAAGAAGAATCTTTGCTTCTTATTTTTAATTGCATCCTGTATAGTCTTCACTTGTACAGCAACTACAGACAGCACTTCAATAGATATCCTATTAAATTCGTCAAAGCATCCCCAGGTGCCTGTCTGTGATAAGCCTTTGTAAATGTTTCCTACAGATCTAAAGTCCATTTGTTCTGAACAGTTAAACACATAAACCATGATACCAAGAGCCTTCCCTAAATCTTTAGTCGTTTCAGTTTTACCAGTACCTGCTGGACCAGCAGGGGCTCCGCCCATAATAAGATGTAAACTTTGCGTCAATGTTATGTAGCACCTGTCAGTTAATGGGGTAATAACCAATCGCGGAGTATTTCCCAAGTATTCGTATTGATATCGAAACTGTGCATCACATATGTTGGCGAAACAATCTTTAATCTTTTCATCCCACCTGTGTCTCAATTGACTTTGCCATTGAAAAGCTTGAGAATTTTCTACTTTCATCGATATCATTTTGGCGACAACGTCTCTAGAATGAACGTCTATAGTACAAATTGTCATAATTTTCTGGCGTTCTCCAGGAGTTAGATCGCCCAACAGTAACATAATTAATGCATTTAGCTGTGCAATTTGTTTCTTCTGATAATCTTTGAGGGCATTTTCATAACCTTCTTCTAAACGTGAAAATGCTATATTAACTTCTGTTGTCCACCAAATCTGAGTACCACACAATGCGGTTTGGGCAGAATAATCATAAATCCAAACTTCCCGAGGTTTTTCATCATACGTTACAACACCTTCGCTAAACAATTGATGCAGAGTTTTTCGCATCACATCTATTACTCTATTTAACCACACTTCTACTTTACCAGTACAATCACAAATTTGACTGAATTGTACATATTCTTCGTTTTCTTTGGAAATCATTCCTTTTGCCCGTTTCGTATTTTTTCCAGCTTCTTGTAGAAAGACTAATTTTGCCAACGAATCGAATAATTTTGTCAAATGCCGTTGAACTAATTCTGGCTGATTACCGTTAGATAATATATCAAGCAAATCGGCAGATGATACAAAATAGAAACGTGGAAAAGCTAACCGTTTCGTTTCTAAATAATCATTTAATGCTTTTTCGCAAAGAAGCAATTGAGATAACAGTATATCCAACTTCTCGTACAGACCGGGTTTGTTAGTTGCCTTAACGACATTCAAATTTTTCTGCATGTCGAGTAGCACTTCTTTAAATTCCTTGTCAATTCTGTCAAATCGTTTCGAATCTTCTGGCAATTGATTTCGAATATCTTCGGATCCAATAAAGATACTTTCCAAGTAACACCATTTTCGTTGAACTTCAAAGAATACTTGTATAACTTGATCTGCATTTGATAATTTCTTTTGCCAATCGGAAACTTCCTCTAAGAAAAAATCAATAAATTTAGATGTCATCATATTTTGTAGTTGAACTTGATTTTCTTCTAATGTCTCAATAAGTTCTTCCGATGCTACTAAAAGTTTCATTTTTGTCCGTTCGTGAATTTCAGTTTCAAATTCCATTGTGTTCCAGGTTCCATTTAATTCTTTCAATACCTTTTCCATTGCCATTTCCTTTACGGATTTATCGACGATATTCTTCACTTCATCTTCATATTGATGCAAATTTAATGCAAGCAGATCATTTAATGTGGTATCGTCGCTCATCACGAATTTTACCTGAAATTATAGGCTAAGGTTAGGATAATATGTAAATAAGGTAACTAAATGAACATCGTTTCTAGGTTTCAAGTTTATTTTCGATATAAAAGTATAAAAATTGTTCAAAGTACCGACATGTACTCACAGTATAGTATGCTGGCAATCTTTCCGAAACCTAGGCAGCGTACATATTACACAGAGTATATATTAGAGTATTACAAGTATTAAGGTACATATTGTACGTAACGAAAATAGAACAAAAACGGTTCAACTAATGTGAACCTTTCTAACCTTCGTTGCTTGCATAAGCTGAGTCCAATGTCGATCCCTTATTGCAGGATTTTGTAATTCGGTAACAGCTCTTAGTGATGTTAGCATATTCTTTATCGTGGCGTCCATTTGTGTATACACGTCCCATGCTCGTAGTTCTTTATCCATTCCACGAATTTCCTTTGCAAATTTTTTTAGTTCCATTTCCATACTTTCAACGTCAATTTTCTTCCATTGCGTATACTTCCATTCGTCTATACAAGAACGCACTATATTCACGAAATCCCACAGTTGTTTCAATTGACGTATTTCTTTTCTAGAAGCTTTCAATTGCTTGAATTCGGGTAAAGTCAATTCAAATAGATTGCCTTGTTCTCCGAGATCGTTCATATTTTTCTCAAGATCTCGTAATTCTTTATTTGTTTTATCTAACAAAGCATACACATCAGCGCAATCGAATCGGAAGAATGACATTTTCTTGAATTGATCCCTATAAAGATTTTGTCTTATGTCGAATAATGCAATTCGCTTCCGTATTGCATTCACTTGAGTTGCTTGCAGAGGCGCTACAGCTTGTTTAGTTGTTAATGATACCTGAAAAATATAATAATAGTAATAATAATAATAAAATAGAATTTATTGGCAAAAAATAGAAACAACAAGATCATCATCAAGTTACAGAGTTTACAAAGAAAAACATGTCAAAAACATTTCACAAGAAAGTCAAATAGACTAAATCGCCTAGTATCTATTATAAAATAGATACTTAAACTCGGCGTTCTTCCTTTAACCTAGTTAAGAAAATAAATTTAAAAAAAAAACAAAAAAAATATACTGTATATATTATACACAAAAAAATTTCTGTTCTATCATTTCTGACATAAGAATAAAAAATAGAAGCGGTAAAAGAATGCAATAAAAGCTCATAAACACAAACGTGAATGGCAACCTACTTTCAGTAGTCAAACATTATATTAATAATATTAGAAATAACAATTTCATACCTTTTTGCAATTCGTCCACTTATCAGGTAACTCTTGTAACTGAACATGAATTTCTTCGGAAAACTCGACCCCATAGTTTCTAAGCAAATCAATAATTTGCTTTAATGGCTCAAACATGTTATCTGTAGCAAACATACGTTCTTTAACTTTATATAAATATCCCATAACCTTTAATAAACCATCATAATCATCTTCAGCTAATGGTTCTTGCATAACCTTAATAGCTTCCTGAATGAAGTTTTCCAATTCTTCCAAACTTCTAACAACATGGTCAACTAAATGTTGCTTAAACATATTGCCCCACTTACAAACTATATTTAGAATCGCTTGTCGTAATGGTCTAAGATCAATTCTTAACCATGTACTTATAATATGTTCTGTGTCAATTTTCTCTACCATTTTATACAGATCTTCATATAAATCAATTTGCTCCTTAAATTGTACGATAGTAGGAGGTGTTTCTTTAATACCCGGACCTTTATCATCTTTTAACATTTCTAGTTCATCAGGAGTAAGCATTCTACCATACAACAAAAACTGTTGTAAGCACTCTGCACGATTATCTAGCCATAAATATGCGTACTTATTGAACTCCTTTTCATACGATATTATACAATCTATGCCAAGAGATACACTGTTTAATATTTCGTTAAACATTGAATCTATATTATAATCTAAAATAATATCATCGTAGTAATCAGGTGCAGATACATTTTTTCCTACACGAGGCATTCGTTTGCCCATCTTCTGTGCATCTTCTAGTAAAGCTTGTACAAAGTTTAGAAAATTATTAGGATCATCTAAATCAATACTAGGAACATAAACCACAAGAGGTTCGTGTAACTCTGCGAGAATTTCAAAAAATGGATACGATTTACCATTATCATGCATTTCACTAACAAAATACGTAAATGTTGTATTAACTGCCTCAATCAGCTTTTTACTAATCATTTTATCTAAATAATCTTCATACGCTTCCCATTTTACAGCTCTTTTCTCAGCTAGCTCAATCTCTTCTGGTGTCAATTCTGGCGGTGGAGGTGGAGCAATCTCTGTCTCTATGATGGGTTCAACATCGCTCTTTCTTCCTTTTCCTTTTTTCAATTTGGACTTTTCAATTATTTTACTATCCACCTTTTTCGACTCTATGGGTGGTGGAGCTGGTGATGGTTGTGCTGGTGGTGATGGTGGCGATGGTTGTGATTCTACTTCCGCAGATAATTCGCCAGTTTCTAAATCTACAGGACCAACTGGAGCTTCCTGAAAGGATAAATTATATTGAAAGAAAGCCAATCTATAAAAAAGTAATCAGCATCGTACCTCTTCTTCTTCCACTATGTTGTCCTCAGGAATAGGAAGATTATTAAACAATTTATAATTCAAATCTAGTATTCTCTGAACTTCATCGGCAGCTGCTGCTAGAACTTCATATCTTTTATTTACTCGTTCTGTTCTATCTTCTAAACCAATTGTCAATTCGTTTTTTCCATCCTTTCGTTCATACAATGGTTCACGAGACCAATCTTCAATGTTAAGAAGTAACGTACGTACATTTTGTTGACCTCGCAGTACCCGATTATATAAAAGCTTCATTTTCTCATATATATCTTCTATTGTTGTGGTATCTAAATATGAAAAAATAATATAAAGAACAAATAAGCTGCATTATTAACTTACTGTCAGTTTCCCATGTTAAGTTACTCACTAATTCCTCGATCATAGCATCAATTCCTTGCATTTCGTCTTCAATTAACCTATATTCTTGTACCAAAGTCTGAGTTTTTAAGTGATTAAACCATTCAATAATTCTGTTTAGCATTTGTATTGATTTAAATAATTCCTCAAATCTCTCAAATATCTCCTCTGCTTCATGTGCAATATTTTCCAAGTTTAGAATTTTTAAATATCTTACCTCACGTAAAACTGCAACCATTTCTTTATCAAAATTCACATCGATTAAATCATTTTGCCGTTCGATTTGTACTTTGCTCATGCTTATACCAATCTGATCCGGTACACTTTCTATCCATGCATTCATTGTTCTTGTTTCGTCCTTTGATATTATTTCTAGCATTTCTTCGAGCTTCCGAAGGGTAAAAGTTGTTTCCTCTTCCATCAAAATTGGATCTTCTAAAAGTTTGAAATCTTGCAGAGGTTTTGCGATCCTCTCCTTCAATTTATACAACCACATCATTCTTCCTGCTACTGGAGGAAAGTATTTGTCAAATGGAAGTCCCTTTCGTAAGCCATCATCATACAGAAGCTTTACTGTATCAGCCTCTTCGTTTAGCATTTGAACAATATTAGAATATTTAACAGTTACTTCTGCATTAATAATTGGTCTATCTATTAAATTTCCTACAACGTTCAGTAATTTAAATATGCTTTCTAAATTGTGGCAATCGTCAAATGCTTGTGCAAAAATTGCTGCCAATCTCCTGTCGAAATCTGCACATTTATCCATAAAATCTTCATAATCCTTGTTTATATTGAAATCTTCAGGACAGAGAATATCGTATTGAATATTGGTAAAACTCATATAAATGGCGTTAAACTCTTCATGGACATCTACACATTTCTGTGATAAACTACGACCTTTAATACCACCAATTTCAACTTTCTCCAATTTTCCAAATTCTAAAGCTACTCCTAAAATCTTTTTTACCATATGCAAGCGATTAATGAAATCCATTAATCTTTGAAAGACGTTTCTAGGATGAAACGTCCAAGGCACTGGTTCTGAATCTTCACTGAAATATGTATGTAGAACTGATCGCACCTGTTCGAACGACACTTGAAAGAGATTCAATATTTCTATACATGTGCTAATTTTTTGATGAACTTCCTCAGTATCACCCTGAAAAATTGAACCAGGGTCTAATTGTCTGGTAGCAGCCTCAATTAGCATGTTGCCAATTTCTTGAAGTAGTGTCACAATCTTACTGCTAGTGCAGTAATACTTTGAGTGTGACCACACTAGCGCTAGTACATGAACAAGAGGCTTAATATAATGATCCATATTTAAGAAATCCTCGCTATCGAATCGTTCAAAATGGCTAACGAGAGGTTTTAAATATAGACATATATCTCTGGCTTCAAGAACTCCAGCTACTACGTTTTTGAATGTCATTTGGAAACAAGATAAATATGAGCTTTCCGTCATTTGCAAATAGCAAATCATTTGTTTCACTCTAGGATCACGCAATTGATCATAAATACATTCAAGATTCTTATGTCGTGCGTTCCAAAATTCAATTTCTCTCATTGGCGTAGGATATTCACCGCTGGCAAATGCTATTCTTGAATTCTGTTTTAATATGTCCGTGCAGAGATTGAACCACTTAATTACAGAGTTTTCAATTGCCGCCTTAACTCCTAAATCTACATCTTCGCCTTGAGTTGATTGATATTTATTAACCACCTGAAATATTTTATTTGTTCCTGGGGGCATAGGTAGTAAAGTCTGACTTTTCAAAGCTCCGCGTAACTGCAAAAAGATTAATAAATACCTTAGAAGTGCAATTACTGTATAATTATCGCGATATACTCGTACACTGTACAAGTATAACATATCCAACAATAAGAACTACATATTATGTACAATTGGCAGCATGGAATTGCATTGCATTATTTTATTATTCGACAAAGTGGCATTTATGTATATAGAAAACGGTGAAGTATAACAAATTTAGAAAATTAATAATAGTAATAACAGATATATTTTTTTTACTTTGACTTAAATTGTAACATATTACTGGTAGGCCGCCATTCTTTAAATAATTTCTATATTTATTATTCATCAACAAAAAGATCGCTTTTTATAGAAAAGAATGGTGTACCTATTCTAAATTTATAGAATTAATAATAATAATAGGGGGAAAATGTAGTTGAAAGACACCGGGTATGCGGTCTGTACAGAAATAATAAAAATAATAATAGATATTCAAAATAAATATAAGTTTATTTATTGTTAGTAATTTGGTATGTTTTATTTCGCTGTACTACAAAAGGCGAAGAAGTACAAGTATGTATGTTCATTCATGTAGCTGAATACTTGTATTGCAAGAACAACATATTACACGGCATTCCAATGAAAGCGATCCACCTTCAATAAGTCGAAAACGTCAAGAAATACAAAAAACGCCGAGACACGTCAATTTATGCTGGAAGGAGGACACTTTTTCACCAATAAGGTAAAATCGTGTCTTACCTCTCTTTTTGCTGATGAAATAGAAAATAACCCTGAAACTTTAGAAGATATCTTTTAAAGTGTTAAGGATAGGTTTAGGCTGTCCTACATGAAAGTTGTTACAAATATTGTGTAAAATAGAAAAATGTAATAATATGACGTAGGTAGTGTCATTTGAAATTTTAATGTTCGATAGAGGGGAGCTAAGACACGATTTTCCCTTATTGCTGAAAAAGTTTCCCCTTTCAAGCAAAGATTAATGTGTCTCGGCGTTGTTTCGTATTTCTTGACATTTTCGACTTATTTAAGGTGGATTGTTTTGTTGGAACGCTCTGTATATTGTATATATCGGTCGATTTCAGACATAAGATAAATAACGGCGGGAAGGAGCAAGGGGTAAGAAAATTCGGTCGCGTATGAGTCTATCACAGTGCTGTAGACTAGACTGTGATAGAGAGACTTATACGCGTCCCCACTTCTTAGCGAATTTCCGTACCCCTTGCCCCTTCGCGGCGTTATTTATCCTATGTCTGAAATCGACCGGTATATACTCGTATTTGTCGATGACCGTGATACTGGAAAACCAACGCGGCTGCAGCTAAGATTAAAACAATGGTTTTGCGAGATCAATTTAACAAAAAATGTGTTAAAAAATTGCATTTAATTACAATCTAAACCAATTTTTCATATAAATTACATATGATGCCAGTATTTTAACTGTGGAGTAGTACGCAGTGATATGACGTTATTTTATTCTAAATTGTTAAATTTAAATTTAGCAATATTATTGGATTAATAACGACAGCTTCTTTGTTAAGACGTGTTGGCTTTGCAATGAATGTTTAGTATTTTTGGGTGAAACAGTAGTAATAATGTTTGACTTTTACACCACGACATTCAAATATGCACATACATAGTATGTATGTATAATATATCGGAAAAATTTGATAGCACGATAAAATTCTGACCGATTTATGTTTAAAGATTTTGTTTTTACCACAGTTTGGTAAGCTATCGAACACATAGTATGATCATGGTGAGTTTTTAGTGAAATAGGTACCTAAATTTTTAATTTCGAGTATTATAGCGTAATAAGGAATACTGTTGTTCTGTTAAATTTTGTTTTGCCCAGTATGTACGTGATGGTTAAGCAAAATAACCGCAAACAATAATGAAAAGTAGAATGAGAACAAAATGTAACTTTACAGAAAAGAAAATGGACATTTAAGAAGAAGGTAATGCAGTAACCCGAACTATACCTCATTCCAAATAACAAAGGAGCGTTATGAAAGATAGGGTCTAAAATAAACATATGTGATTGGTTAAAATCTAGTGCACCTTTACACAAGAACAATTTGTCAAAATTGCATATATGTCATAAAAAGGTTATACTATGCGAGCGTTGTGTGTTCTATTGCGATTATTGTGATTTATTTTTTTTATTATTTATTTTATCTTGATTCTTCATACAAAATTAGTTTTTTAGAGCTTCTGAATCATAATATTCACTTATTGAAGGTACGATTTGAACCGTTTTCCTGAAATTTTCTTGTTTATACACCTTATGCTTTTGATAAACGTCAATTTATACGTGAATTATGGCTAATGCTGCTCTCACAAGTTCCTCAAAAAATGCAAGGTGTAGGCATGTAACAAGTGGGCAAAAGCTTCATCAGACAGCAAATGAAGTTGGAATTAGCAAAAAGACACTGTTTGATACCATCAGAGCCATAGAGACACCATCAAAGAAACGGATATGTCAAACGAAATACGACCAATTGGACGAAGCTCAAATAGTGCAATAAGAAGCATTAAATGTGTTGTATTAGTGTTCATGAAGATATTATTCTATTTAGTGGACAGCCAATTATGAGTCAATCGAAAACAAATTTTAAATTTACCACGATTTTTGCAAATCACAACCTTGTTCCTGTGTGGTATGCTTTCCGATTATAGCGTCATCTGCTCCATTCTTATTTGGAATGGACTTTAGATATTATGTTAGCTGAAATTCTATCAGGGAATAAATCTTTGGCAGATGGTTATCTGATGACGAAAATGATATAGATCATATCCATGAAAGTAATAATATCTCAATTTACTATGGACAAAGATTATATCTATAACGAAATTGTATCAACAGATGATAGTGATAGCGATAAAGAACTCCTTACTTGTGTAGTGGAACGAGCTGTTTCTCATACAACATGATGTATGGACAAAATAGAATTCTTTTCAAGAGCCTCCTACTTTTGATTTAGTGAACAGAAGTATTGTATAATGTATTAGGTGTACATAAACGAGGCAATTGAAGATAGATTTTTAGATATTTTATTGCTGTTTATTTACAGAAAGAGGAAATAAAGTCTTTTGGCCAACTACATGCGAAGAAATGAAAATACTTGATGGAGTGAAGAACTTTCCTGGTCTAAAAGATTGCTGGTTATCACAAGAAAAATTCAAAAGTGCTCATATTTTGAATACTCCTTCCCGTGACACGTTCTACTAGCTGCTAACTATTTTTGGTTTTACGGACAATATTTGAAAGAAACGAGAGCTACATTTTGACGATCTGAATAAATGACGATCTACAAAGAATATTATACTTCTGGGAAACTTCAAGCTGTTGATGAAACAATAATCAAATATAAGGGCCGATCGAGCATAAAGCAGGATATGTATGTCAGCAAAATTTACTACGTAAATATGTAGTAGAGAATGGATAAGTGTGAGTTACAAGTCGCAATATAAACCGGTAAACTAAGTAAACTACCAGAAAAAGAAATTGTAAAAGGAAAAAACTGCAGTTTTCTTGTATAATTATTTTACTAACGTTCCACTTCTGTGGGATCAAATACAGAACATAGGCCATATTGTCACTTGTAGGTGCTAAGTTTTTACTTGCGGCAATTTCTATCAAAAATGAAGACAAATACGAAATCATTAGCGTAATAGTATGTTTCAATTACATAACGTGTTTAACAAAAAAGTGTTTTTCTTTATAAAAGTATTTCAAGAAATGTTTCTATGATTAAATTATGTTTCTTCGTAAAACACGTCACTCTCTTTATTCGTCTTTATTCGTCCACATTATAGAGTCAATTCTTAACATTACGTGATTTGTTGTTTACTCTAAACAACCATTAGTGAAAGCAAACATTGCCATATGAATTTAATAATAATAAACGCATTTTTTTAACAAAAAGTCGCAACAAATTCTATGGAAAATCAGGAATGCGTTCAGTTAGCTTATATTATGAAAAACTTAATTATAATTTCTAAAATCCCGATATGAAAAAAAATATATATTGCATATGTACTACCTGATACATTGTATTCTTAAAAGCTTCAATATGCGTAGTTACGTCTTTAGAAACAACTTCAGGCCATCCTTGGTGATTTACTCTATTTGACAACATAGGGAAGAATACCTCCTCCGTTAAAACTGCCAACTCCTCGACGGGTTTTGAAGAAAATTCTCCTAAGATAAGGACATCTCGTAAATTCTTATCGGTTATATCAGTTTCCTCTTTCTTGATGAAATAACAACTTTTCCCTTTCAAAGATGACGAAAACTGGATGAGTGGAACTAAGACACCGGAAGTAGAAAGACACATGATCATCATTTTGATTGCAGGCTTATTGAAGAAGTTCATGATCAGTTTCTGCAAGATAAGAAGGTAGTGAGAACTCTTCAAATAGTTTCATATAAACATTTCATAAAATGGTTTAATAAAAATGAATTCAATATAAATATTGTGTATCTCGCTAAAATTTAAAAAACAACTCCTAAATTCGTTGCTGTAGAAATATTTTTTATTGGAATGGAATTCAGTAAAATTCAAAACAAAAACTACAAAAAAATTGGATAGTCAAAGCCTATTTATTATTTGCTTTTTTAACACATTAATAATTGGGTAATATCTTCATCTTTACAACATGTTTCAAAACTAAACCTTTTGGATAAATTGTGGGTGATTATATATGTATATACCAACAAAATTTATAATAAGATATTGGATCACTATCATCAAGTTCTATTAATACTTGAAAGATGATTTAAACTATATTACAGTTCACTCAGATTCTGTATTTTATAAACCATCATTATAATAAAAGCCTATGTATTGTACTAGAAAACCAAGAGAAATATGCGAACACAAATATGCTTTGGTTAAAACAAATATGCCACAATATAAAATTATAATGTCACCTCTTATTGCCTTGATTAGTAATCAGTTGAATCATCATCGTCCAAACTATCAACGTTAAGTTCCATATGTTATACATTTTCGACTTCGACCCTTTGCGTAGAATTCAGAAATGATGAAAGACGGTGTTTTATTTTTAAAAAATATATCTATGACGCCATACCAGACCAATAATTATATTACAACTTCAATAAAATACAAAATAATATGTACAATTGCAAAGAAAATTTGAACTGTACATGAAATTTTCGAAATGTTTCATGATTTGAGAAATAACGAATTTATTCAATTCTTTATACACGCTAACAACTTGAACTACGAAAGCCTATTGATAGGAGAGGGTGCTGGGAGTTAAAATTCAATGTACCTATCCATTTTACTATTGTCAACTTTTTATGGCAGGAATGTCAGTGCTTATGTCAATTACTTTACCGAACCATCAAACTGTATCCTAAGTGTTATTAAAACGTTGCTGGTTGCTTATTTAGCTACTTATAGGTTTTTGAATATAAACGTGTAGAATGTGTTAAAGAAAGTTTTTAGTATGCATGCATCATAAACCAATTAAAACACATTCATAAGCGTGCATAATCGGGCCTTTTTCGCACGGCGTGCGTATAAAGGTTGCTTGGTAACAGCCAATCCCAAGCGTTTAATAGTCCAGTGAAATGTCAGGAAATGTCAAATGACATATAGGTACATGTCATGTATTGAAATTATTGATTTGATTTCTTCTATAATTAAAATTATTGTTGCATTATACTAAAAAATATCGTATGACACTCGTGCATAATTATGGATACATTTAATTTTACTTCCCACTACCTTCTCCTTTTAAAGCACTCGTAACGTTAAAGCCACTCCGCTTCGCGTCGTGGCTTTAAACTCGTTACTCGTGCTTTAAAAGCTTGATTATGCACTAGTGTCATAATATACTATTATATTATGAGAAAACCGAAATTGTATTGTATACTAATTGCAACTAAAAAACCACTGACATTCCTGTCATATAAATAGTTGACAATACTAAAATGGATACATTTAATTTTACTTCCCACTACCTTCTCCTTTCAATAGGCTTTCGTAGTTCAAGTTGATATCCTGTATACACGCCGGATAGCTCAATGCATAAAAATGACGTACGGTGACACAAACCGTCAAAATTGCAATAGAAAGCGATTATACAGTTTTCAGTATACCGAATTTGTGCTTTATACAGAAAACTGTAGTTAAAACTGAAGATGATCACAACGACGAATGTACCAAGCCCAAATGGCACTTAAGTGGTATACAGACGCAACAATGTGTTGTACTACTTGTCATACTACAAGTTGGAAATAAAATCGTATAGACAAGTCAGTCGCTGTTATTCCTCCACACATAAATAATCCACAGTTCAATAGTTAGTACAAACTTTCGTTGGTTGGCAGAAATAGTGTCACTGTAGCACCATGAGATTAACTATGAAGAAAACGATGATTCTTGCGATAGTGTTGTTGTTAGACGATATTGAATTTTTTAAGATACTTTTGGAGAAAATCTTGTTAAAATGGGATTTAAATTCAAGAACATTACAAGAACAAATAAAGTAAAAATTGAAAAAATGGTGCAAAGAGTAGCTGGTACAGCGGAAGATGTACTCCCATATGAATTTCTTACGACAGTTACGCTAAAACACATCTCTTGATTTTAAGAATGAACAATGAAACATGTGATGCTTTTCTGATTTTAGTAAAAAATAAAATTACAAAGCAGAATACAACAATGAGGCGTTCAATAATTGAATAGGAAAGGTTATCGGTTACTCTAACTTTAAGATATTTGGCAACAGGAAATTCACATAAAAATCTAAAAAATTTCATAACTAACGTTCCATTTCATTTTATCATTATTTTAATCTCTTAATTTGACATCCCATATGCAGATAGTACAACAGATTTTTAGGCGTTTCCATACTATCGTCCAACTCAATCGCGTACTACAACAGGTTATACTATGTATAACTCTACACACGTTGCAATTAAAGCTTAGACCGTCGAACCAACTACGGTTGTACAACGGATTGTGCAACCGATCGTTTCGTCTATAGGCCGCTTTAAGGAAAAGTGTTTTTCATGGAAATACGTACTACAGAAATCACCGGTGTACCTGCATTCAATTTTATCATAGAGAATGCGATTTTAGCGCTTTGAAAAGCACATTAACATTTATGTTAAGAGAAATATTAAAAGGTAAAAATTAATCAATTTTCCCTCGATGGATAAAATGACTTATATGTATCACAAGCCCTATGTTTGTATAATCGAGTGTGAAATTTGATAGACCAAAACAAAAACATCACAATGACGTATGATTCATAAGCAAACCGAAAATATACGTAGAAAATATACACTTTTGCACTTTTGAGAAAAAGAATTTGCATTTATACCTTAACACTTTACTAAAGCAAAATGCTATACAACGACCTGCCTTTATCGAAATATACAATTTTAACGTTTTACATGTTTGTGACTAATTTGCACTATACAGATGGTTTACACTTAATTAAGCTTAAGTATAGTTCTTCTGTACTTGCAATAAATCTGATTCCGCAAAAAGGTTTTTCTTCAAAATATTGTAAGCGGTAATTAAAAGGAAAAGGACTACAACGATGCTATTATGGTGGGTTAGGAATACACATTTAAAAAGATAACAGCAGGGAGAACTGATAAATATTGTAGAAGAATTTATACTCGAATGGTATAGGAAAATATTTCAATTATTAGAATATCTCCGCAAATAGTTTAAGTTTTATTAAGATCGATGAAACCCAAAATTTATTAATACGTACCTCTGATTATTTCTACTAAAAGTAGAGCGTGATCTCATAAAGTTGGCAAAATTTGAACATAAGAGATGATTGGCTCGTAACTCAAAAGTATTATAGTCAAGTCACTTTGCAGCATCTCCATTAATAACATCCTTCATATTACCACACTATTCCCACGAGAATACAAACTAAAACTTGCGTTGGAATTTAAGACATTGAGCACAATTTCTAAAAAGAGTTGTCTCATCATCCTCTTCCATCGTGTTAGAATTGTTTGAGAAATACACATGGTTAATAAACGACAAAACAACATGTGTTGCCTGTGACAGAAATGTCAGTAGAAATAAGACACAATTGACATGTAACACGTCGATTCAATTTTGTGACATCGCAAAAAGTTAAAATCTTAATATTTTCGCACCATATAAACTTTCAAATATTTTCAGACAATCAGACTAATTTCGAAAATAAAAAAATTATCCTGCTGATAAACTCAAGATCTCTAGCTACATCATAGACCAATCAGTATTAAAATCTATTGCTACTTTGATTTTACGTTATAAAAAAAATCCAAAGGTTGTTATGGTGAATCGTGTTTTGTAAACACAAATGTCAAAATTTATCAAAATTATTAACGGGAAAAATTACCTCAAAAGGAATTTTAATAAAATTATTAAGTGCTACAAGAAATTATCCAAAAAGGCTCCTACCTTATTTTCGTCTATCAGCAACATCTTGTTCCATTTTTCCTGCTTCAGACGCATTGCCTTTATGAGATAGTTCAAAATAAATTCCAATCTCAGGTCAATCTCTTCCGGCTCTTCTTTCTTCTTTTTGTCATCTTTTTTATCATCCTTGTCTCCCATTTTCTTCAAAACCTAGCGTGTCTTAATTGACGCGCGAATTTAGCCCAAATAGATGTTTGTTTACTGTAAATATTTAGTCAACGTACATAGTTACACTCTAAGCAACCAAATCGATCCAACGCTAGAGGTATGTAGATATCGCAATTTCTAATTCAACATTCAGACGCACCCATGCATATGCGCATAAAGAATTGTAAGTAAAATTACAAAAAAATACAACAAAATTTATATGCAGTTTCTAATAAAACCAAAAGCATAATACCATCATAATGCATAAAATAGAATCTGTCAATTAAATGTCAGTTTTGTTTCAACAGAACTCCACCGGCACTACTTTTGCGATTTGTTTAAGCTGTTTGATATCCAGGAACGCATCCGACTAAAACTATTGCTCTATTTGTAATCATCAATGTGACTGGCATGTTTCCAGTAATTTTAAAATTTACACTAAAAAATGTTTAGATGGAATTTTATGTTGATCTATCTCCTATATATTTCACTGTAAAAAAAGTGAGCAAAGTATTTCTGCTTGGGGCAATAATACCTTGAAGATTATCAGCGCTCTGATGAGCCAGTTGAAGTAGTAACGCCTCAATAAAACTGAATTGTAAAAAAACAATGATACGTGAACAAGACTACCGTTTGAAAGTAAAGATATTTACAGTGATGTTTAACAGTACACGTATTCGCCGAATTCATCATATTCATTTGAGTATATAAATAATATTAGCGCAAGATGGGTACTTTCTTTTTGCTCTCCAAAGGACAAGTGACAACCCAAAACTGGTTTTGGAGACCATTGTTACAGATGATGAAACAATGATTCTATTTTTATTATCTCTTCTAATTATTAATCATTGAAAGCAATTTTGTAGATTTCAAACTTGTCACATGGCGGCGATGCTACAACTGGCAAGCGAATGTATAGTGCGTCCAAACTATGTGGATAACACTCTGCAACTACTTTCCATGGAACGCCATTTATAGAAATTCACTGTTACTAAAACTATTCACTATATAAATATCCCAGATATCTTTCCACTTTTTGATCAACAAATCAAGAATAAATTAAAAATCAAATTATTACCGACCACAAATTAATAATTATCTTTCCATTATAATACTAGTCGGTATAATATGTATACCAAGTAATACTTATTTTACACACCCTATATTTATTTTCACTCATATTTATCTACTGTTTGGAAAAAATAAAAGAAAGTCATACAGATGTATTTTTATATTGTGCAAAATGTGACATATTTCTTTTTTGAAACAAATCATTAACAAATAAAATATAAAAAAAAGCTAAAGGTATCACTTATAGCGATATTTAGCAAACTATGTATATGTGTGTATAAAATATATTAAAACACGCTTTATTTTTATAAATCAATAGATTTTAGTGAAACGAACCCCAAAAACAATCGTTACATTGTGATGTCTTGAAAAAGAATAATATTATACTTGGCCCCTTCCTTCATAGATGATGCATAAGGTTGCTTATTCAGGATTGCTTATAACAGTTTCTTTAGCAATAAATTGGGTAAATATATAATAATAACAATTTTACTAACAACCATCGTAATTCTAGGTTTTGAATGAATTAATGTATGACATTTACCAAAAAAATATCAGTCAAGTTATTGTAATGATAATCTGTAAGAATAAATGTATATAAATTCTTTCCAAATCATTGAAACATGGGATTTATTGAATAGTTGCAGTTAATGATGAGCAATACAAACTAGAACCAGCGTAATCAACAGAAAGTATTAATTATTATAAAAAAATACCATACAACTTTTTTCTTACATGATACAACAATAGTTACTGCTAAAAATAGGATGTAGACGAAAAACATTTTAAATAAGACTGCATTTATTACATCAGCATTACATCATTATTGTGCCGACGACTGATAGGTATCGTAGAAAACAAATTTTCAATTTCATTATAAAAAAACGGTAATAAAATACTAATGGAATTCACAGTGAAATATCTATCTGGTTGCTTAAAATGTCCGCAAATTTGAAAAACTGTTTAGTGAGTCTTTGCCATAAATATAGATACATATACAGGATGGTTCACTGGGAGCTGCAACGATCGATTGTGGAAAAGCTATAGCTAGGAAAGATCTGAAATTTTGATACTATACTAAAGTCGAATTTCAATAATCATTATTTGTATAATTTAAGCGCCCCGGCATGACTTATTGTAATTATTACAAGGTAAATGATTTTTATTCGACAACTGATGATAATAACTTTGTAAATACTGTCATGGCTAACTAATTAAAAAAGAACTAATGCAAATAGTATGTATTGTAAGAGATAAAAATACTAACTTGCCAATATTTCGAAAACTATCCATTTTTATAATAGACATGCTTACACAAAGTAACGCTTATTTTTAATGCCGAACAAGATTAAATTACAAAAATTGCCACTTATCA
Source organism: Holotrichia oblita (assembly GCA_023690525.1). Taxonomy (NCBI): domain Eukaryota; kingdom Metazoa; phylum Arthropoda; class Insecta; order Coleoptera; family Scarabaeidae; genus Holotrichia; species Holotrichia oblita. Next base: position 90,062,385 of record CM043016.1, on the reverse strand, counting down.
TTTAAAAAAATTGACTTTCGGTAATTTTTCGATTTCATTTTCAGGCGTATATTTCGCGCACTCTGTATTAATAATGGTATCAATTTCATACAAATAAAAATAAGGTCATCTACTCGACGGAATTTACTTTGAACTAAATAATAAACTTCTTCTTATCTCGAAAAAGTGCAATTGATTGTCTGCCTGCAAACGCCAAATTTAGCACAAGAATGTCAATAAGTCAAAAAGGGTTAGACTTAGGTATATTACATTATACATGAAATATATTTAGAATTTCACGCAGAATTTAGAAACGCGACAATATACAGGGTACTCCATTTAAAATTACGAAGTTGGTGCTTACTTCCGATATACCCCGGAGTGCCGCCATCTTGAAAATATTTTAGGCGAATGGCCCCCATCGACTTTAGTATAGTGCCAAAATTTCAGATCATTCCTAACTACAGTTTTCGTACAATCGATCGTGGCAGTTCCCGGGAAACCATCCTGTATAGAATGCTTATTTTTTTGCTCCCCTTATATGTCCGAAAACTCTCGCAACCTGAAGTTTAAAATTATTATCTACATAGTGTTTCTCCGACCGATGCTAACTTATATTGTAGCACCCTTACAACATCCTACAAACACTTCAGAGAGATATCGCCATTCTTTGTGCGAATTTGCGATGGGGCTGGCCAGAAGTACCGTAGAGGGTTGCTCGGTCGAAGAACCCCCTGGTTGACGCTACTAGGCGCATTCTAGAAGCGAACGCCTGACGTCAAAACGACGACTAATGCAGCTCTTCAAATCATGCCTCCTGTGGCCAGACAGAAGTCACTCGGCAGAGATAGGAACGCTCAGAGACCCTTAAGTCCAGCCCTAACGTAAAGTCGAAGACCTCAGGAAATGCTTATTTGCCGTGTGCGCAGCTATCTTAGTTAAGACAACTAGGAAGCGGCTATTGTAATACTACTAGTTCCTTGTTAGTTTTATTTGATTCTGTTCACTGCGTTACTGTTATTGATTGGTTAACCCGACCTATAGATTTTTCTTTGTTTATTTTAAATTTGAGATATTAATTACCTATGTACTTATAACGTTTTCGTGTGAAATATTTTTATTAATGTGTTTTTTCTACATTTTATTTTAATCACACACTTTTTACATAATCTTATGTTTAATTTAGAAGCTTATATTCAATATTGTATTGTATATAGTATGTAATATAATTAGTTGGAATGGACTAAATCTATTTATCATTTGTGTTACAACTATGAAATGTGTGAAATCATACAAGAGTATATCGTATAATACAAGGGATATTTTTTACTACCGAAATAATAGTTTTGTCTTTGTATTATGACATATCTCTCTCTCTTTTTCTCTCTCTCTTTCTACAAAATTATTGTTTAAGGATTCCACAACGATTCAGTATATGAAATGTTCTTCAACTTCTTTAAGCATTTCACAAGTGACTGCGATTTGCTGCTGGACGTTAATTCAACTCGTGTGGGTTACCGCGCTTACTGATCTTTCCCAATGCTCGTAAACGTCTGCTCATTGTTTCTTGTGGCCATCATCCAATAGCTCCTGCAATTCCTCGTCTTCGCATTTTTGTGGTCTACCAGAGCGCTCTCTGTCTTTCACATTGAAATCATCATTTTTAAATTGTCAAAACCATGTCTCACGTGTTCTAATCCATGAAGCGTGTTCACCATGTTTCTACCAGCAAACAATGACTTTCAATAGCTTTTTTCTTTCGATTAAATAAGAAAAACAATGCATGCCGCAAATGTTTTTTCCAGACAAAAACTCGACATGATTTCTGAACGATAAAACAAAGACGCTAGTTTTTGGCGAACTCAACTTGTATGTTGACTATTATTACTACTATTATTTCTAAACTATATACCGGTAGGTTCAGCCCGCAACGGAACATAGGCAGTATGAATAGCAACAGCGTATCCCTCTCTTCGCGTTGTAGCTTGTCTGGCGTCACACAGGCATGCATAGCATGTAATCTTTAATATAAGATACGAAACTGTCATGGCCGCAAGATTCTCACATTCCGTAAGAGGGCGCTCTAGCGCTAAAAGATAAACAAAACAAGCCCACAATCATATGATTGCATATGACAGTTGTTAATCAGTTGTCGTTGGAGTTAGTTGTACTTAGATTGATTTATATTTTTCCTCGTTTGAATGTTAATGCGTTTTTATATTGTTTTTAAATAATTATTATTATTATTATTATTATTTTTTATAATTATTATTAGCTGTAGTGTTAAGTAAATAACCGCTTGGTTTAGTTGATAAACTTTAACGATAGTGACTTGTCTATATAGGTTTTGTTTTCTTTTTTGACATACCACATTCTTACAAGTCGCCATATTTAAAGTTATATTAATGTATCGTTTTAGTTTATTTTACAATTGATTATTTACATTATCATTATGATATGAAACTATTGTAATACTTAATTGTAAAATAAACAAAAACAAAATTCATTTTTAGTTAAACAAACAAAAATGCCTAATACTACTTATACATACTAACTTCATAATGATATGAAAATAAATTACCCACTATTTTGAATTTTGCCGCCAACAGTTCTCACGATCCAATAGATGGCTCTAAATCATGGTACCACCTCTTATTTAGGGAGATTTCGCACCGTGCAGGCATGTACAATTCAGTTGAATTTAAACCGAGCGAGGATACAGTCGTTGGCATATTCGTTCTGTATACGTAATTTGCCCATATGTTCAGATTACAGACATAATAGCGACTTATCAATAAGTACTCTAGTTCCTTTGTGAAAATCGTAGCTGCTACGCAAACGGAAAAGTAATTCTAAGAAATAATAAAATAATAACGATTCTTAAAAGATAAAAGTAAATGAAGTCAATAATTCTGCAAAACAAATTTAAATTTTAACCGCAATGTCATGCATGCATAGGCGAACACCAAATGACTCGGATCGACAATCGAACTTGCGTGGCGCATGACTAGCGCGTTGCCACATCGCACTGCGTTCCATACGTATGTTGTAACTTGCTATGTTCTGCTGCGGACTGAACCTATGTGTATATCCAGCAACGGCAGCAGCATTCGTTATATATGTATCGGTAGCATGTCGTCGCTGCCGTTGCTGGATATACATATGTATATAGGGTAGAAGTAATAGTAGACTGCTGCTGTCACTGCTGGAATAAAAAGAAAATTTTTCTTTTTATGACAAGCTTCCAGTTCGAGGGTGGTTGGATCTGCTGCTGGAAATATAGAAGTCAAACATTTTGATGGTCAATGATTTCGTGTTTGTTGAATGCAGCGAGTTGCATCTTGATATTTCTCAGGTCATTCCTCTGTTTGCTGCCGGTTAAACCTTCTATATTTTTTTCCATCTTTCTGGGGATATAAAAGTAGGCGCAAGGTATGTATAAAGTCAAATCAACAATGGCACATTCAAGATTAGTCGTTGAAGCCGCCACAGGTTTTCCAAGTTTTAAAAATTTAGAAGAAAACAAGTGCTTGGACCAAATTAGTCATTAGTCAAAGTGACTGAATACGCAATTATATACATTTGGTCACTAAATAATAACATTTTATCAACTAAAAATTGGGGCTTAAAAAAAATTAATCTCAGGAGTTCGTGAATTCTTAACTCTACAGCAGGTGTAGCGCGAGCTTATCATACGTTGAAAAATATCCAAGTGAAAAAAAAATTCTAAGTTACATAAAAAAAAATTACAAGTCAGAAAGATGTTTTACAAAAAAAAAATTATTTAATTCAATAAACCTATATAAAAATTAGTTTACACTGTTCAAAAATGCGTGGAAATCACCACAAACTAAATTATTGCCTTATTAAGGGACTTTTTGTATTAAAAAAATTGACTGAAATTTTTTAATTTTAATTAAAATAAATGTTTTACCTTTTTAACTTACTTAAAAAAAATTATTTTTAAATTTTTCAAATATTGTTAAACTTAGTAAATTTACTAGTTTTATTTTCCATAAAAAAAAATATTTTTCTTAAAATTTTTGAACTTGAACTGAAAATTAAATTACCTTATCTTACTGGTGTGTGTGTGTGTTAGTGAGATTTCGAAAGCTTTCTTTTGAAATTCTTCGCGCGCCTGGACGGATGGTGGATGAAAGGACGTCTTTTTCGTAGAGGTAATTAAAAATTCGGTGAAAATTTGTTTAACGTACATTTATTCGAAGATGATAATAATAATGACCGTTATTTAAGCCCAACGGTGCACCGTGACAAAGTATAAGAAATTACGTAGATCAAACGTTCTGTTCAATAATATATGCAAAAAGAGACGGATTGTTGCGATCGCACGACTTTTTATAGATGATTTGCAATTGTCTCTAAATCTCTTCAGAAATACCTTTCGATAGTCTTATGTCAATAACGGTAATTAACGGTGGTTGATGGATTAATTTCTACAGGTCCGATCAAAAATTGTGTTATGCAGGGTCACCATAAAGTTGTTAATTTTAATTACCACCGACTTTTTCTTCTTAAAATGCCCCTAACTGGCTGGTTTTTCTTCTTATGTGAGTGTAATTTAATTGTGTGCTTTTGTTACAATATTTGTGTGTACAAAATAAATGATATAAAATTTATTAATTACCTTAAAACATATGATTGAAAATATTGTGGTGCATTTAACATCTTTCTGTCCTTGTCGTTGACTGTACTTTAATAAGACCTCTGCTGACCAACACCCCCCTTCTACGTCAGACGGCTACTGCAGGCTACTGAGCCAAAACTATAGACAAAATAAGAGAAACCGTTTCTTTCCATAAGAGAAATGGGAAGCATATAGAGAGACACGGTCTGATTATTGGCGTAATTAAAAACGGTATCTGCTCATATTTTGACAAAATCGTCAAATTAGGATCCAACCTCTGAATACGTGCATTGCGATGGCATTGGCATAATGCGATTGTGGCGCTATCTATGTATGTAGGCAGATATATTGCAGGCGCCAAATATGATATTGTTTTATTGTAAGGAATGGATTATACAAAAAAAATGTATACTAAAGATATTTATTTAAAACTCATCACATACAAAAATATGCAGCAATAGAAACAACATATTCGGAAAAATATAAAACGCAACTGAAAGTATAATACTGTAAAGGTAAGATAAATACTATATGTCAAATATCACAAATAAAAGTAAATTCATAACTCAACAAAAATAAAAAAAAACATTGTAAAACAGTGTACACAAAGTAAACATAAAGAACTTCTAATAATCTAATCCCCTAATAAATAAATAACGATTCTCCAGAATTTGATTCTCTTATATACTTAAGCTTTATACATAGATATATAAATACTCCTAATTTATATTTAAATAATGAATTTCTACGTAAAACCACAGAAAATAGTATAAAATCCTAACCAAAGTTTAATGTGTTACTGTATCGACGCATCTCCCACTACTGCGGGAACGAAAACGGCCGGCGTAAGTCCGCTCTCTGGTATTAATAAATAAAAAAATTATAATCTAATAATATCTTTTATTTCAATAAAACTTGTACATTAAATATTGCATTATTAATCAGTAGTATCATATTTTCCATACCAGTTTTGTGAATAATATCCTCCTAAGTATATGAGGTTGTTGCATATAATAATGTTGCTTTGTATCTGCAAAAGCAGTCATAAATTTATTCTTTGAAGCAATAGCACAATTTCCGAACATGAAATTATTACTAAATTCTATAACGCAACTACATTGAATTTCATATTCAGCACTTGCATTTACAAAATTAGGAGTAGTATCAGTTGGTCCATTAGCTTGTTCTGGTTCAATTCCAAAATAAACTTGAAGTTGCGCTTTTGTTAAATGTATAAATGTAATATCAATTGTAAACATGTGATATGTGTCAATAATATTTTCATCTGCTAATTTCTGTCCACTTTTTTTCAAATAAAGAATATACTTTATTCTAGTATTCTGAGGAAATGCTTCTTCTTGTATATATTGACAAGTTTTCTTTCCAACATCAGTATGATTAATAAAAGCTTCCAATCCACTATTAACATGATATTTATTTTAAGTGGATTCATTAGTTGTAGCCATTATACAAGCATAATACGGTAATGCTCGATGAGCTCTCCTACTTGTAGGAAAATTCGTTGGTGTTGTAGAAGAATGATAGTCCGTTACATCACCATAAATCGATGTGCAAATTCATCTGCTTCACCAACTTCACTGATAGTGATTGGAGCTTTATCTTTTTGTTTTAATTTCATATTAGTTAGATCTAGTGTTTGATTTAAACCAATACAATGCTTACCAAATATTACATACATTGAATTAGCTGTTATTGTAGATCCTACATCAAACGAACATCGAACTCCTTTCGGAACTACTTCAACGTAAACTTCTTTTATATAGCATCATCTGTATCAATAGGATCGTCTCCAGAAAGTTCGTTTCCTGGACCGAGATACTTATGATACGGCAATTGCGGCATACTGAATATATACAATATTATCGCTCCTTATACAGGGTGATTGGTGAGAATGGCCTATTAAAAATATTATACAAACGGAACGGAATTTTAAAACAAAATTTTGCAGTTGGATATGGTTGATTATGAACTATCACGTGAAAATATTTTTGAATAAATATCACTTCCGGTTAACCGGAAGTGGGCATCAACTTCGATTTTTTAAATAGCATGCTATAAAATAAATTACAGATTCAGCTTCTATGATAAATTTTACACATATTTTATGTATCATACCCTATACCTAAATACCATGCCTAGTGAGTTATTCACAATTAAAGAAAAAAAGTGACAGATACCGATCTTACTTTATCGGGATATTACGTCACGTTGGAGTAAAAGAGATGAATGAACATTTGAAGATATTGTCTGTAACGTTATACAGGGTATTTAAAAACTTAGTTGCTTATAAATAAGCTCAATCTTCGGAAAGTAGATTTTTCTAAACGGGAAGGTATACATTTTATTAGATATTCTGATTCTATGATAGATTCTCTTTTAATCCGTGTTAGATGTTCCTATACCTAAAATGAAAGTTGAATAAGTTATAAAGATTTAATTAGTCTCCGTACCTACCATGCTCAGATATGTCAATTTACTGAAGCAAGGGCGCTTGGCTCATTTGTTTTACATACTTACTTGACACTTATTTTGACGTCTGTCATTTTTTTAATCGTATTTTCGTAAAATCTTCCCATTGAATTATGGAAATTAGGCAAAAAATACCAGATGCTATTCGAAGAGTAAAAATTATAGGAATACGTCTCTGAATATAGAATGCCTCAATAGAAACGGTTGCCATATCGAGCCATTTAGATAACTTATTTATTTATGTTATTGTTGTTGTTGTTCTTATAATTTTTCTACTGTATCTTTTATCTTTTTTATTATTTTAATTTTACCTAATTTGTTATTACTAATTATTTAGACCTTTGATGTAAATTTACTTTATGATGATTATTCAAATACCGTTTCTTGAGAGTATCTACGAAAATTCTTAGATAATCTAAATTTTTAGTGATATTTGTTCCTTACCATATTGTTTTACGAATATATCGGTTGCTAAAACTTTTTTATATCGCGCGCGAAAACAATATTATTACAGGTAGAATAAAAACTGTAAATAAATACTAAGATTACAATATGTTTGGTAACAAGTACAATAATTTTTTGTTCTTGTAAAGTAAATACTCGCATTGTTTACCCTAATTATTGTATTGGTGCAGATCTATTTCTTCCAGTGTACGCGAGAACAACTAACTAAAATAAGTGGCCAGTATCTATGTAAAACAAATGAGCTAAGCACCCTTGCTTCAGTAAATTGACATATGTGAGCATTTTAGGTACGGAGATTAATTAAATCGTCATAACTTATTCACCTTCCATTTTAGGTATAGGAACACCCAATACGGATTAAAAGAGAATCTATCATAGAATCAGCATATCTAATAAAATGTATACCTATCCATTAAAAAAAATCTACTTTTCGCAGGTTGAACTTATTTATAAGCAACAAATTTTTTAAACATCCTGTATAATGTTACAGAGAAGAACTTAAAATCTTGTGTAATCTTGTGTACACATACAGGTAAAATCGTAACCACAAGAGTTTCTACATTGCAGGGTGATTTAAAACCCATTTAGCATGCAAATATGGTATAATATAATGCACACAAGGTCACTAATATTCATGTGACTATTTAAATATTGTAGATTCTCCTACAGTATCAATAGAGTTGACAAATATCGGCAACAGTAACACACTTCTAATTGGTACAACTGGAAAACTGTAGCTGTTAGAGGAGAGTTCTCTTACAAAAGAACTTCAATTAAAAACATTCTTTCCGTATTTGATATTTGGGTCGTAGTCACGTTACAATAATAACTTAATATAAGATTATCATATGTATTGATGTATTCTATCATTATTGAATTATTATTAATGTTGTATGTATTTAGTAAAAGTTATAATAGAAATTTATAGTGATATTGAAAGCAGATTTAAATACATGTATTGTCTTTTCTACTTTCACTACCGAATACGAAAGAGTTTCTTTCTGTGTACGTAAAGAATTAATCAGGAATTATTACAAATTATATATTATATGAAGGAAGTTTAGCTGGAAACACACATTTTTGATATTCCACAAATTGTGTTTTCAATTCCCAAGGGTATAACAATATAAAAAACTTTTTTTATTGTCATCAGTGGTTAAGCAACTAAATTTTTGAATCTAATAAATTTAATAGTACAGTCAACCGGAGAAACATCTAGACCTTCTTTTTATACGTGTTGGTTATATGAAGTATAAAAAAAAATCTTTCGAGTTAAATAGGTTTTTATTCACCGAATATAATTATTTGACTTAAGGTAAAATAAATAAAAACAAAAAATGGATGATGGGTGACTGGATTTTGTTGAACGTAGTTCTATTACCATCTTCTGGATTAATTTTGGGTGGTTGTCCAGGCCTCGATTTATTTCGTAGAGCTACATCTTCGTTTTCGGTTCGCCAGCGATTCACTCAGTAATGGATGATCGACTTCTATAAGTAACAGAGAAACCAAGTAAATATTAAAAGCTTATGTTGAAGTACAGTTAGAGAAAAAAGAAAAGATACGGTTTTATAGAGTTCCACAGAAGTAACGGTTACTAAAAATTTAGACCAACGAGGGATATCATAAAGCAAATTAATACTCGTTTGCATATTTTGTTTGTTAATAGAAGGACTAAACGTTATCTAATGATGAGAGAAATGTAGTTACAATCAACTTAACATTTATTTATCTTTCAATTAATATTTAATATGTGTGTGTAATGTATATTTGATTTGAAAACTTTAGAATCAAGTTTTTTTGGTGTTGATATCACTGACTTTCAATTTCTATTTATTAGTCAAATAACCGTTTTACGCTAAGCCATCAAGCCAGAACATCAATGTAACAAACACCAATAAACTAAAGTATAAAAAATAAAATAAAATAGTATGTGTGCAATGCCCTCAAAGAATTCATATAGAACAATAAAAAATAGATTATATACTTACCGATACATCAAACTTCTGCAGCAACTTGCCTGTAGGACAAACCATGCTCCCAAACGGACACTATTTTTGCTCGCGTTTCTATTGTTGTTGCGGGCATCTTTACGACGATTACAGCAAACTAAAGATACAAAGTTCGATGGTTGTCTGCCTCTTCTTGAAAGGTCCTCTTCTTCCAGTTCCACTTCCTTCATGGATGTCTTTCTGGTGGTTCTCGGGTTCCTAGGTTGTTGTGGCTTCTCGGAGTCTTCTGGATGGATCTCCCACGCTGTTGGTATCTGAAACTAACGAAACAGAGGTATTATTTTATGAATAAATCATCACCGCATTTCTCGGAGTATCTCCGTTGTTGTGCGGTGCTTGGTGGGTCCCACTGATTTTTGCGCGATAGCGCTACTCATCGCTGGGTTGCTGCTCGCGAGTGCCTTGTCGAAGAATCCTCGGTTGAGTTTCTTCAAGAACTCGTTCAGGTCCTGGGCGTCTGCCGCTGCCAAGTTCTCGGAGGACTGCCAGCGTGGTGCGTCTAGGAAGTCGGAATACAAGTCGCAGAACGCGATTTTGCACTCGGACTAGTGGAAGGATGTGAGATGGAGCCGCCGTGGCCCAAGCTGGGCTGGCGTAGGTTAGGATCGGGCGGATGTGGGTCTTATACAGCATCGCGCCCGTTTTGGGATTGAGTTTGTGGTTACCGAGGATAGGATATAGCTGGTGCAGTCGACCGATGGCCCTGTTCCTAGCTCTACCTAGATGCTCGGCGAAAGTTAGCTTCCGGTCGAGGATCATTCCCAGGTATTCGATCTTCTCGCTCCAGTCGATCTCCGTCCGAAGAACGGTGATCTTTCGGGGCGAGGGTTGTCGTCTCCGGCTGAACGCAATAGCTTGCGTTTTCCTCGGATTGATGGTCAAACCGAATTCGCTAAAGAATCCCTCGATTCGATCCAGCTGCGCTTGGGCGAGCTGAGCTGCGATCTCGGGACTCTTCGAGGTAGCCACTATAGCGGTGTCATCCGCATAGATGGCGTTAAACACTCGTCGGTCGGTCGGTTTGGGAATGTCCGCAACGTAGATGCTGAACAGCGCCGGGCCCAGTGCCGAGCCTTGTGGAACTCCAGACAGCATTTGCCTCTCTGATGATTCTGTTCCGTTAACAACGGTGTGGAATCTTCGGTCCTTGAGGTACGATCTGATGGTCTTCAGGATTCGCGGCTGAAAGCCGGCTACCTTCATCTTCGTCAGCAAGCCTTCATGGCGGATCTTGTCGAACGCCTTCTCCAGGTCCAGGGATACCATAATGGTCGTCTGTTTCCTGTTGAATGCGGTCGTGACGTGATCCGTGATCCTGAATAGCTGCATCGTGGTCGAATGTCCGGGTCTAAATCCGAACTGGTCGTTATCCATGAGATGGCCATCTTCCAAATGGTCGCTGATTCGGCGCAACAACAAGGTTTCTAGAACTTTGCTTATTGTGCCCAGCAACGATATCGGCCGATAGCTAGCTCTCAGGGAGTGCGGTTCCTTCTTAGGTTTCAGTGCTGGAATAATCCTTGCGGATTTCCACCTGGTCGGATAGCATGTCAACCGGAGTGTCGCGTTAAAGATCGCCGTCAAGTTGACTAGCAGCTTGAGCGGCAGATTTTTGAGCGCTCCATTGGGAATGCCATCCTGCCCAGGGGCCTTCCCGTTGGGGATACCCTTGATAACCTGCAGGACCTCCTTGGGAGTCACAACGATAGGTGGACCTGGGTCCATCTCGTCGATCTCATTCAAGGTGGTCCGGAATTCTCTCTCCTGCTCGGGATCATTACGATCGTTCGGAGTAAAGTGACCCGCGAAGGTGCTAGCCAAGGCGTCAGCCTTCTCCCTGTCGGTGAGGCATCTGCTTAGACCATGTTTGATCTCCGGCACGGGCGGTCGGTTTCTTTTCAGTATCCGAGGCACCCTGTGCGGATCTTCGGTTTGGCTTCTCTCGACGAAATCGCTCCATTTTCTGTATCGAAACGCTTCGATGTTTCTCTCGATCTCTCTCCTCAGGTGGTTGTATTCCGCCTTCGTAGGAGGGTACCTCGTACGCTGGAATTCCTTCCGGATTCTGTTACGCACTTTGATCTTATCCACGATTTCCCTCGGAAGAGGCTCCTCTTCGGGAAATCTTGGCTTCAGTTCCGATCTATTCAAGGCCGCCTGTATCTGCCACGTGGTGTGGCAGACAGCCTCCTCGAGGTCATTTTCAGTCTCAATACCGGGATTAGCTTTATCGTTTCCGATATTAGCTTTTTGTACAGTGGCCAGTTGTGTTTCCTGGTTCCTGTACCCGACTTCAGTGTTGGCAGGTTCAGGGTCGTCTCCGTGATCACAGGGTAGTGATCTGAGGTTAACTCCTGTTCCGTCCTACACTTTAGAGGGAACGTCCAGTTTTTGAGAACTGAAATGTCCAGCACGTCCGGGTCGTATTGCCCTGTGGTGCTATGGTGAGTGGGCTCGCTCGGGGCGGCGACGTCGAACTCGTCTTCCAGGTCGAGCCAGTTCCGCAGTTGGTTTCCGTTCACGTTGTTCACCCGGGAGTGCCATGAGCAGTGTTTACTGTTCAGGTCTCCCGATATGAACGCGTGATCGGCCGGTTCCGCGATTCTCCTTATATCGAGGGGCCTGATCGCTTGGCTAGGTGGGTTGTAGCACGCTACGAACAGCACCATGTTGCCAGCTCTCTTCATAGCAATGGCGCTCGCCTCCAGACTGTTGTCCGGTAGGCAGAACTCCGAATGCTTGAGGCTCCTCTTTACTAGGACGGCGGTACCACCTCTACTGGTTCTGGTTCTGTCAGTTCGATAGACGTAGTAGTTCGCTATCTTGAATTTCATCTCGGGTTTCAGCCAGGTCTCGCAGACCAGTGCGATGTCAATCCTGAAATTCACGAGAAACCGAGTAAACTCGAGTTTCTTGTTCGTGATTCCTTGGGCGTTCCAGGTGACGATCCTGAGACTTCTAGGCGCCGGACAGTTCATGGTCCGAAGATAGACTGCGCCAGTTCCATCAGAAACTCGAGTTTCTGAAGGGGACACTTCAGTTCGTTCAGCTTGCGCATTCCTTCAGCAGCTTGTCGGGCCGCGCGCTGGATGAACTTATAGCAGGATATCGTGTCCTGCATTGAAGTGGGGCTGTCGTCCCTTGAGACAAAGCTTTCTGGCGCTGGACGCTTTTCGGCTTTGCTCGAAGTATTCGGGGTTGCGATCTTGGCAGTTTTCTGCTTGCTTTTGCCCTCGCCGTCCGTTTTCTGGGATTTAGCGGCGTCCTTCTTCCCGGAGGATGAAGGGATCCGCCGGAAGATACAAACTCAAGACGAGAGGCTTATATATTGAGAACGAATAAGGCAATATCAAAATTGTTTTTCGCCCCCTCTTTGGCTTTAATGTAATAACGTAATTAAAACATATTCAAATGGTGCTCATAATTGGTTTAGCTAATCATTATACATAAGTTTATATTAAGAAAATAAGAAGTTTCTGAGAATTCATTACAAAGACACTTCTCATTGAAATTAACAATTCTTAAAATTTAGGATTATGTATTTCAATATTTTGAATATGAGTTCCAGTTAAGAGATCACAGTACTTCAAGCAAGATTTAATTATTAGGATAATATTAAATAGTAATTTGTTTTGCATACAATAGCTTATATTTATTGTGGTGTAATCCCTACTTTACAGTTTGTGGTATTCATGGACTAATAAATTTGGTTTAAATATTCGGCGTATGAGACTGTAATGCTTCAAAGGAAATTTGATTGTTAATACAATATTAAATTACTAAACAAATTATTCTAATAATCCTAATAGATATCTTGGAATTCATTTATCTGCTTCCTCTATAATTCTTGTTAAAGATTATAAGTCAAGTGTCATCAAGAATGATTATAAACTAGACATCATTAGCGTAATATTAAGATTTAATTTTAGACTCGTGGAGAAATAAGAACGAATAAATTACGAGTTTAGTAAGTATTATTTATCAAGATTATTTGAGTGAATGACTAATATATTGAAAATAGGTATCGTATAGTATCTATATATCGTTTGCTTGACTTTGATAGTTTCGTAGGGGTATTCCAATATGATGGTAAAATACATACATCAATCCGGATCCGAATATCAAATATGGAAAGAGCGATTCAAATAAAGGATTTTTTTATACGAGAACTCATTTTTAACTGTTATAGTTTTCGAGTTCTACTAATTAGAAATGTGTTGCTGTTGCCTCTATTTTCCAGTTCTATTGCACATAATGGTATATGCATCAGTGACCTTGTGTGCATTATATTAGACCGTAAATTTGCATGTGTAAATAGCTTTTAAATCACCCTGAAATGTAGAAACTCTTATTAAATGAAAGTTAGGGAGTATTGCATGTAATATATCGGATATCTTCGGCGCGGCTTGGGTGTTATCATATTGTGACAGGACTGTCCAACCATTAACATTGCTTACTGTACTATCAGTTATGCGTATACAAATTTTCAATCATCTCTTTTACTCCTACGTGACGTAATATCACTACAAAATAAGATCGGTATCTGTCACTTTTTTTCTTTAATTGCGAATAACTCAGAAGGAATGGTATTTAGGTATAGGGTATGATACATGAAATATGTGTAATTTTATCATAGAAGCTGAATATGTAATTTATTTTATAGCATGCTATTTAAAAAATCGAAGTTGATACCCACTTCCGGTTAACCGGAAGTGATATTTATTCGAAAATATTTTCACGTGATAGTTCATATTCAACTATATCCAGCTAAAAAATTTTGATTTAAAATTCCGTTCGGTTTGTATAATACTTTTAATAGGCCATTCTTACCAATCACCCTGTATATTATATATTGAGAAAGTTAAAAAGTATATTTCCAGCAGCAGATGCAACCACCCTCGAACTGGAAGCTTGTCGTAAAAAAAAATTCTTTATATTCCAGCAGTGAGAGCAGCAGCCTACTATTATTTCTACCCTATATACAGATTGACCGGCCAATTATCTAGGAATAGCAAACGATCCAATGAGTACGAGTGAATAGAGCGTACATATGTGTGGATATTAAACAGACAAGTGCGGCGATAGAACGATCACTTGCATTGTTGCTAGTCACGCGCTCAAGTGATCGCCGCACTCGTCTATTTAATATTAACACATATGTACTCTCTATTCACTCGTACTCATTGTATCGCTACCTATTCCTAGATAACTGCCCGGCTAATCTGTATATCCAGCAACAGCAGCGACGACATGCTACCGATACATATATAACGAATGCTGCTGCCGTTGCTGGATATATATAGGGTAGAAATAATACTAGGCTGCTGCCGTCACTGCTGGAATAAAAAGAAAATTGTTAGAGTGCGTACTAACTGTTTGCTGGCCCAATCTTTTAGTTAAACCGAAAACATTTATACATACACCTGGTATATGAAAAATAACAATTATAATAGTACTATGCAATAATACACTGCCTATTTACAGTTTTTGACGCCATCACTTCAATTTGGTTTAAAAATAATAGTATTTTATTGGACGAAATCAAAAGGAGACGGCCAGAAGTCTCTCAGCCAAGATTTGATTTAATATTATAAGTACAACTGTACTTTCTTATGTATGCGGATAAATATATTAATAAAATTTCAAAATCACGCCAATTCTCACATTGGTAAGTAAGGAAGAGTAAAGTACCGCAATGAATGTTTGCACCGCTAATGGTATCATCACGGACTTTCCAAATGACCCGTCTCTAACCGCACAGTCTGCGCGCCTGTCACTAAGTCGGTTTTATCATCAAGGGAACTTCGTACAGAGAAGTAGCTTGTACGTAGCTACTTCTCTATACATTCAATATTTTTGTTTAAAGCGACAGGTAAGGAATATAGAAGCTTACTTTTTGGTGCACTTTAGAGATGCTTCACCTTCGTGTAACAACCTTCAACGCTTAAAAGAAATTACTGAGAAATTTCGAATCTATAAATACTAGTCGTAAACAGTTTGAGGTTCTGTTTTTGTAAATTAATGATGCGCAATTTAAATTCGCCCCGGTAGAGTGCACGACATTAAAAAAAAAATCCCGATGAACTCGAAGACCAGCTATTAGTACTGCAGGTAAAGTACCATTTGTTGTACATCCAATCCGTCCCCACCCCAAACCTTTGTACCTGAGAACGTACACGTTGTCTTCATTCCTAACCAAGGCAAGGCGTCCTGCACGGAAGCGAAGCCGTATCGGCTCCTCAGTCTTACCTCTTTTCTTCTCAAAACTTTAGAGAAGATAATTGATAGACATCTGAGGGACTCCGTATTGGCAAAACTGCCTCTAAACCAGAACCAGTATGCCTATCAATCTAGAAGATCCTGTGGGCAAGCTATTCAAGAGCTTGCCCAGCGAGCAGAAATTGCATTAAGCAACAAAGTCCTGGCTCCTTCCTTGATATAGAGGGCGCCTTTGACAGGGCGTCCTTTCTGTCGATGGGGAAGGAACTGCAACGACGTGGAGTCGAGCGAAAAAGGTGGATGCAGATGTTACAGGGCGGAGCACTGTCATGATGGAAATCACCATCATGATCTGCGGCACGAGTTCGAGAGCGACTTGCATCCTTTCGGATATCACGCCCTCGAACTCGTGGAGAGGTGGTGTAAAAGAGAAAGGTTAACTGTTAACTCTAGAAAAACGACTATGGTCGCGTTCACTCGAAGAAGGAAGCTTTCCAGACTTCAGTGTCCGACCATTTTCGGCTCGAAGATATTCGTATCTTCTGACGTCAAATACCTGGGGGTGACTTTGGACGCCAAATTGACGTACACACCACACGTGGAACAGGTAATAAACAAAGCCACAAGGGGCTTTTGGGCCTGTAGAGGAATGTTTGGCAAAAGCGTGGGGGCTGAAATCTATGATGGTAGACTGGCTGTACACGAAAGTTATAGTACCTTCTATAACTTATGCTTCGTTGGTCTGGTGGCACAAAGCTAGTTTGGGCTATATGCGGCCAAGACAATCAGTAAATTCCAGAAGATTGCCTGTTTAGGCATCACTGGAGCCATGTTCTCGACGCCGACTGCGGCGATGGAGGCGATCCTTGGGCTTCCTCCACTGCAGCTTGTTGTGATCGGACGCAGTCCTAGGGGCGTACAGAGCAAAACGTAGTGGATGCGGGGGTTTCTCCGGTAAAACGGAAGATCATACCAGCATCTTTACCTACATAGAGCAGACAGTACCACTGTCCATGAGGGCGGACAAGAATTTGCCCACTTTCAGCTTCAGTGGGGGGATACAATGTAAACATCTCCAACACAGAGACTGCCAAAACTCTCGTCCACAAACCAAGACGGGAAGTATCTCGCTGGTTTGTGGACGCCTCTAAAACGCCTAACGGCACAGGAATTGGAATTTGGAGAGATGGTGAAACCGAGGGTGAAGCTTTTAACCTAAGGAGCGTCCATCTTCCAAGCCGAAGTAATCGCAATGCAGACCTGCGCGGAAGGCATATTAAATTGCCCGCAGGTTAATGGAGCAGTGGAAATTCTTTTTTACAGTCAGGCTGCCCTTGGGCTCTTATGGCTGACAAATTAGCTTGAGGTGCCAATAAGGGACCACTTGTGGGTCCAGAACCTACATGTTGGAACTCCTATCATCGACGCCTTTGTCAGATCAGAACTCGCTGCTAGACATTGCTCCCATTGGAATGCACTTCTCGGCACTGTAAAACTCTCGGGATTCGCCCCTATGAGAAAAAACTGCGTAAGGTAGGTAGGTGCGGTCACTGCGCACTGAACAAACACCTGCATCGCATGGGCATAGTAAACTCGCTGTGTAGAAACTGTGGGAATGCGGAGGAAACTCCAATCCATCTTCTTGCCGACTGCTCGACAGTGGACAGGCAAAGGCGGAGTTACTTCTGGGCCGGGCGTCTGCACGTTCCCAGAATAAAAAAAATAACTCTCGACCAGCTTGCGGACTTCTTTGTCCGAGTGCAACTTAGAGAGGAGTAAAACAGCACGGGGGCACAATAGGCTTTCCTTATGGTCGAGCTTACCTTTACGGTTCTTCTGCCCGTGCAGTCTCAAAAAAAAAGAATATACAATTTCAATCGTGTTTTTATGGAAAAATCCCTAAGAAGAAATTTTTTGAACTTCCAGCTTTAAATAGGTGAAAAAGGGTTTTTTCGTGAATATAACCATTGCATGCGTGAACATTCCTATTGCCTTTTTGAAATAAGGTAATACTGTAAAATACAAATAATGAATAACTCAAACAAGTTAGAGATATAAAATTCGTCCAGCATAACTTTAATCTTCGACAGAAAAATGTAAAATAAAAATATTGCAAACTTCCAAAACCAATGTTTATATAGCCTGATATCAAAAAAAATGTGCAGAAGAAGGTCAAACTCCAAATGTTTAAACTTTCAATTATCAGGTTAATATTTTACCATTTAGCCAAACACACTTTTATGCATTTCTTCAAAGTGTTCGCATTAAGGTTATTCATTTACCATTTTCGTTGATACGACTTATTCCGAGTAAAATGTATACTATTGCAATACAAAATAAGATTTATAAATATTAACACTAAATAAGAGAGCAGGCACAGTCACGGATCCAGCTCGCACAAATCATCCATACCTCTGACACTTCGTGGCAATCCCAAGATACACATTACCACAAACTGTGCAAAAAAATCTCGAAAATTTGAAAATAATATCTTATTACATATACAAAAGAAACTATAGTGCATTAGCTTTTAACTTGTTTGCAAAAGTACGTAAAAATAAACAATCACTTTGTAAGTATAAAAATGTATTATTTAAACAATATTTCTTGTACAGTTATTATATAAATACAACATTACTTTTCTTATGCACACTAAATAAAATACTTTTATAGAAGATATTCATAAAACCAATGGAAATGTGTAATTCGTTTATAATTATCCGAAAAATAATTAGTTGAATTTTTTCAGTGACTAACAAACTTCACTATTCTTATCAGTACTAATTACATACTTAATTTAATAATGGCATTCATTTATTACACCATGTTTAGCTAATTTACCTTAAATAATATATCATTAAACAAAACTTCTTCTATTGAAAAGAAACCGACGTGTATATAAAATAATAAAAAGATATTAACATAAAATATATGAATTCAAGTAATTACTGTTTCTTTATGACATTAATATTATGCATCCAATGCATATGTATAAAATAAATTTTCATTTACATCTTTAAATAAAAAGTTATTCCGCTTTAGTTTTACTTTTAGGCTTCTTTAATTTTTTTAAACCATCTAAATTACCTTTTAACAAACTGCTATATGCAACTTGAAATTTATTGATGTCTTTTTGATGAATTACCGTACTAATTTTCTTTGTTCTAGACTTAGCCCGCACAATACACATATGTTCCTGGGATTCAGGCAGTGGAGGTTTCCCTGGTCTTGGTTTCGGTTTAGTACGTCCATCATCTAAAAATAGAACTATACGATTAAACAGCTACGCTTTAACAAACTTCTATTACAATTTACAATTATAACTTTTAAACAAATACAATGTTAACAAATCGGCGTTGATTTTAAAACAATCAAGATAGTCATGTTAAATAGAACACGGATGCAAGAAAATAGAACGTTTAATATTAAAAAAACTCCGATCAAGTCAAATGCTCTAAATGAAGCAGAACTGGGTATGATAGCCTTTTGCCAATTTTTTAGACTTAACAACGTCGAAAATGTTATCGACTGATTTACCATGCTATACCACACTGTGGAACGCTACACTAATCTGTTAGGATATGGTTAGAAAAAAAAACATTCTAATGAGAATTTGGGAGAATATGTAGTTGCTCATTAAATTATTTCTCTTGGTGTCTTCTTGATCTTGTATCTTCTAAGTGTTTTCTTTTTTGGGTATTCAATCGTGTATGTTAATACGTTTTACATAATGCTTAAAACTTTATTAATTCTTTTCTCTTTAAGTTTCAATTGCGGTTTCACTTTTTGGTCATCAGCTTAAAATTATAAAACAGTTTTTTCTAATCAAGTTCTAAAAGCGGATAAATTGAATAAAACTATTAACTATGTCCAAAACAGAATGTATTGAAAAAAATGAAAACCTATTATTATAAGACAGGCTAACCAAAATTCAAAACTCGTTCCAAAACAACGGAATACAAATCAGGTCAATAGACTGACAGGTTAAACAACTATATAATAATAGCAAAATTTCAAGAGAAGAAAAACTAATGCTATCAACCCATAACACACATGCTTCGAAGCCGTATGTCCTGCCAAAATTACCTAAAAATAATATTCCCTTGAGACCAATTAAATTGTGATGAGCATGTAAAGCTCAACATAACCTTTATCCAAATTTCAGCAAATAGCATTAACAATATCTCTAGTAACACAGATTTCATATAAAAGATTCATGAGACTTTGTAAATGAAGTTAAAAATATTAAGATATAAAATAATCACAAATTTATTAGTGTTGCCGTAGTTTCTCTTTGTACAAAGGCCTCTAGAGGAAAAACGGTCTGAAATATCGGAATTCACAAATTCAAATAAAATAGAATTTCTAGAAGCCGCAAAACTATGTATTCAATCAACATATTTCACTTTTAATAACCATTATTATCAACAAAAATGTGATATCGGAATGGGCGCACCTATCTGAGCGGTAATTGTCAATCTAATAAGGGTAATGCTAAAACGTAATAATGTAAATAACGTAAAAATAAATGTAAGTTTCTACACGATACGTAAATGACTATATTGTTATTCATCTAAGGTAAAAGAAAACATCAAATATTTTAACGATTATCACTCTAACATACACTTCTTATGCGAAAAAAAGGCCAAATAAAGCGTTTAACTTTCTAGACATTACGATTACGAATAAGGTAGGGAATGTTTAGGTATACAAATTGATTTGCAAAAACAACAGGAGGGAATAGATGCCCAAATTACTTTTCATATCATCCTAAAATGTATAAACAAACTACGATAAATAACGTAGTAGACCGCTGAACAAACTCATCTAATTTATAAATTCAACTGTAACGCTGCATACATCGGCCAAGCGAAACAATATTTAAAAAACGAATTTACACGCATAAATACAGCATCCAAAATATAAAAGGGAATACTACACCTTTTAGTAAGCATGCATTAGATTTAATCGCTATTTTAACTTTGACTAAGATGACATTTTGAAAAAAGAATCAAGGTACCACAAAAAACAATTTGTATTGTAAATCTTTAGATTCTATCTTTATATAAAATATGTTTATTTTTTTTATTATTATATAATTATGTTAAATAAATACATTTTTAACGATTGACTAACAAGGAAAACTACCTTCGAAATGTACAGAAACAAAACCTAATAGTTTTAAACATACGTCTTTACATACATAATCAAATACCCAAAAAAGAGAAAAAAAAGAATTATGTCGGTATGTTTGTATGTACAGGGTGCGCCACTAAGAGAGATAAGCGGCTGTATCTCGTAAAGTATTTGTCCTAGGTTCTGCGGGAAAAGTTTTGATAGTTAAAGTAGCCAAGAGAAATTTCTGGAAATTATTTTCAACTTCCGATTTTACCGCTAGGTGGCGTAACTGCTATGTTCAAATCTAAAATTCCTATTATCTCAGAAAATCGCAGAATAAGCTACAACTTTGATATAATCAATTGAAAGCCCAATACCAGATAATTTTCTTTAGTGACATTTTTTCGTATCTGTCATAATAAGGGAGGGGGAAGACCATCTATTCGTCAATGTTTTTTTAATGTGTGGTGGGTGCTTAGTTGCAGTGACTCCGTAAGCTGTATTACTTGTCTGGCTATCACTGCAACTCTTGCGGTGTAGGTTGGTGTGTGTAAGTTTGTGTTCAAAATGGCTTTGTGACAGCATCATATCGCCTTTTTTTATGATGCCGCGCTGTTAATCACTTTGCTCCCAACAGCGAATGGCAAGTCGATCCGGGATTAAACTCTCTGAAAAAATGTCACCGTCCCTCCAGAGAATTGAACCCCGGCACCTATCGTCCTCTCACAACGATAGTCAGCCGCCTAACCACTGCGGCCATCGACCCGTTTAAAGTTTAATATTTCCGATATTCAACCTATCCGAACAATCTTGGACTCGTTTGAAAGGGAATTGTGTGGACTTTAAACAAGGTTTATTTGCTATATCCATTAGTTTCAAACGGATAAACTAGAGGTCGCTTTCTGCAGCGGTAACATACTTTTATGATTTTCTTTAAAAAATTAAATGGAACGCTACTATTGCGTTAATAGGTTCGTAAACGGATTTAAATTACACATATTTGACTGAAAACCGCATCTCGATATCTCTATTTGTTCCGAAGTTATTGCAAAAGAGACTACCAAGTATAAAAGACACAAACAAGTCAGGCAATAATAACTTAAAAACTAAGTTGGCTTTGGAAAACATTGCACATCTCTAATAACAGTATTATAATGTCAAATTATTTATTTTGTCTTCCGTTGATGTTGAGTTTGACCATTCAAAATGCTTATTACAAATGTTGAGGGCGTCGATATGATAGCAATTTACTTTGAGTGTTTGCAGAATGCAGCAATAGCTCAAAGAGAGTACGCGTTGCGATATCCACATCGCCAGCATTTCGGAAGAACAGTTTTTCCGCGTTTGGTTCAGCGATTACGTGCCACTGGACTTCCTCCGTAATGAATCGCCAGTTTTATTGCAACATGTCCCTCTTCAAACCTGGCAAAATATGTTCATTCAGCTTGACGAGATGTGCAATGTTTTCCAAAGCCAACTTAGTTTTTAACTTATTTTTGTCTGACTTGTTTGTGCCTTTTATACTTGGTAGTCTCTTTTACAATAACTTGGGAACAAATAGAGATATCCAGATGCGGTTTTCAGTAAAATATGTGTAATTTAAATCCGTTTACGAACCTATTAACGCAATAGTAGCGTTCCATTTAAGTTTTTTAAGAAAATCGTAAAAATATGTTACCGCTGCAAAAAGCGGCCTCTAGTTTATCCGTTTGAAACTAATGGATATAGCATATAAACTTTTTACTAAATTTAAACTAAATTTAAAGTCCACACAATTCCCTTTCAAACGAGTCAAAAATTGTTCGGATAGGTTGATTAGTAACGGAAATATTAAACTTTAAACATCGATGAATAGATGGTCTTCCCCCTCCCTTATTATGACAGACACGAAAAAATGTCACTAAAGAAAATTATCTGGTATTGAATGGGTTTTCAATTGATATCAAAGTTATAGCTTATTCTGCGATTTTCTGAGATAATAGGAATTTTAGATTTGAACATAGCAGTTACGCCACCCAGCGGTAAAATCTGGAACTTGAAAATAATTTCCAGAAATTTCTCTTGGATACTCTATCAAAATTTTTTTCCGCAGAACCTAGGACAAATACTTTCCGAGATACAGCCGCTTACGTCTCTTAGTGGCGCACCCTGTGTACATATTGTAAAATCATAAAGTCAAGAATAACTAAAAATGAGAAAATTCTTGAAAATCATTATAAAAATTAGCATAATATAATACATTACAAGTAACAGCTAAGTCAATACTACAGCTTATCACTGTAAGTAGTATACCATATATCAATATCTCCAAAGCTATAAACTAAATTTAAGTAATTTGCAATATTTTTAATAGAGAGTCCTTGATAATATATTACAAAGAAAAAGTACAAACGTACTTCACTCAACGAAGAAAACGTTTGCCCAGATTCAAAAACTATTAGGATGTCATTTACTGAATTTTGCCAAACTGATAATCCTAAATTTCCAAAAATACGGCAAGATAAGTTTAGCGAAAAGTAGAAAGGATTAATGTAAAATGGAAAGAAAAAAATAAAATGAATAAGTGAATTGTAAATGAAAATAAAATGAGTGACTTGTATTTAAAATAATACGATTATGTTGACACCATAGAAATAAACAACTGTAATAATTGAATATACTTTGACATTTTCAAACTATTAATAGTAAATTTTCTATCTATATCTCAATGACATACTAAGACACACTAACAGATAAATTTGCACAAAACCTATTTAAATCTGCTTTAACTTTAAAAATATTGAAAATTCGGAATTATTTCGGTAATACAGTACTTCCGGTTACCGGAAGTCATCATAATTTATCATATAATTTACATAGGTTAAGATAAGAAAAATTGGAAACACAAAAATCAAAGAAGGGGTCTATTCTGAGATAATGGCAACCTTAAAAAAATCACAGTTTTTTATGAGGAATTTAACAATGAACAACTTTCCTGTTCACAAGCTTTTGAATTGTGAGCAATATCTTTTAAAACAAGAAAAACTACCAAACAAAAAGTACAATAGTACATTAAAGCATTATCAATATACAGTGTCCTGATCCCAAAAAAAAAATGTACCTACTTGTTTCTCAAATATGCATTCAATTTTTTTTCCATATGTAAAACCGCAATAATTGTTAATTGTAGTAAATAATCATCAACAGTCATACTGTAAAAAATTATAAATAACAAAAAGTCGCATATTGTGGCAAATATAAACTAATAATAAATATCTGATTTTAATAAGTCTAATATAAAGGGACAATTTCTTAGATAATTAATAATATATCAATATTATTGGCAAGTAAATACTCGAGTAAATATCTGGTGTCCGTAAATGTTTGAAGCTGACAGCTACTGTCAAATTTTGCTCAAGTTTGTCACACTACGGCTGATTTCGATCACAAGAATTAACATTAGCGTCCCAGGCGGTACTTACTTTCAGCATAATTATTAAAATTGTTTCTTAAAATCAAACACAATATGCTTTTTTTTGGAAACGCTTATTGCTCATTAAAATGAATAATTATAAAAATTTATAACTATAAAATCGCAATGACAAAAAAACAAACCCAAGAAAATGCAGACATGCGACTATGGCCGTAGAGGAATAAATCAACTGAAGTTCTCAGGGTGGTAAACTTTAAGCACAGATATTGCATACATTTTGACAGACATCAGTTTCAAACATTTACGGACACAGTGTATATATAGCTTTGTATTATTTACAGGTCACAAAATTGATAAAACCACCTCTTACAGTTCTACGGGAGAAATAAAATCGACTTGAAATCACTATTATGGCTATAGTTTAACATGAACCAATATCTGCTATAACACAAACTCGTATATTACCTACATACTATATTTATGAAATAAATTGTTTTCTATTCAAACCCTAAGATATATGTAAAAATATGGTCACCAATAGATCACTAACATCTTTTAAAAGTCATCGTTACAGATCCAGTATTTCGTGCCTTTTGAAACAGTTTCGTCAACTCATTCAGGAACTAAAACATACTAATTAGTTAAAAACAGATTAACTTGAAAATATATCACTTACAGCATCGTTTTCTAAGAGGACCATTTTTATAGAGACTTTTTTTTTTGAAAATATCGAAATACAAGAACTTACAAAGTCATATTTGCTATTCTAACTAAATTATAGTGAACTAGAGACTACACACAATACATAAAATCTGACATCGTGGAGTAAACCTGGCAAGAACATAACCCTAATTCAGTATTGCCATATTAATTTATGTACAACAAAAATATTCCATTAAAGTAAAAATCACCACAGAATGGATAGGCAAGTAGTGAGTGCGTTCAGTCCTGGAATTACGAACATTTGGTAAGATACTGTGCACTTGGCATAAAAAAAGGACAACTTTACTTTGGCTGTTATAAGAAACAATGGAACAAGTCAATTTACTCGACATTACTTTGGCAACTACATAAATAATAATAATAAGTAAGATCATCAGCGATAGAAAAAACTAGATGTAAAAATTATATATGGGAAAGTATTTATATGAAGAAATTTAAAAACAATTTATTAAACACAGATGTATCTCCGCTCAGTCAGAGTTTCCTAAAATTCATACCACCTGATACCACACTTGCACATACAAGATAACAACTTGAACTCTGAGAGCGGAAACTTAATGCTTTAATTTGTTAAAGGTTATGCGGCAGCATCGTCATATCCCAGAACTACATCTTAAATTGGCGGTAAATTTAAATTGAAAGTTGAATAGATTTGTTGTTTTTAATTTTCATGTAAAATATATCACGAATATTGCTTAACGCACGAATTTTAAGCAATAATCATGACATATTTTACATAATAATGTTCGTTACATAGAGATTATGGGACATTATAGTAAATAAAAATATAGATACAAGCACAAACGTTAGGTAAAATAGTTTTTATTAAAATAAGTATTTCCATAAAGTAGAAAAGAAGAATATAAAATACAACCCATATGATTGTCCAAAACCGTAATACATGTCGAAGAAAATTGTTCAAAGTACAGCATTGAAAAAACCAATAAACTCTAAATAACACTGAACTTCACAAAATTTTCAAACGTCTGGCATAGGTAAATTAACCTGACACATTGCTACTTTTTTGTAATAAGTCGCGCAATTTTTAATCAAATCGGCAGCATCTGTTTAGCATGTTGTTCTTCGATGGCCGTTGAGCATAACAAAGACAAAAGCGATAAACGATGCAAGCGTACACACCACATCAAGGACAAAATCGTACTGAATTGAATGCAGCTGATGGAACGAAATATGTTGACCGTGCTGACTGATGAAATAAAAGCATGCTGAAAACTGTAGATATTACAGAATTCTTTTGGAATCATATTGACCAACAGCGCGAAAACGGTTTCTCCCGACTACTAACGTATCACGTGACTGAGACAACCAATAAAAAATGAGACACATTTTGTGCATTTAAGATACCGGCCCATGCTTGAACTACGAAAGCCTATTGATAGGAGAAGTGGGGGCTAAAATTAAATGTATCCATTTTAGTATTGTCAACTGTTTGTATGACAGGAATGTCAGTGGTCATGTCAAAAAGTTCGATGGTTCGGTAAAATATTTGACATAACCACTGACATTCCTGTCATATAAAAAGTTGACTAAGTAAAGTGGATACATTTAATTTTAACTCCCACCACCCTCTCCTATAAATAGGCTTTCGTAGTTGTTAGCCTGTATACACATTCAGTAAACACCCACCTAGTTTAGAATATTACTGTAATACAAGTACAGTTAGATTTAAGGTATTAACTTACTACAATAAGAAGGTTTGGTACTGTAAACAAACGTTTGAATGTGAAAACACGAATAAGTTTGTATACTACTGATGATGTTTGCTTGACAAACGAAATGTACAACAATTTCGAAGTAGCGCATTTTAAGTAGAATGCGCTTAAAATGCATCGATAGAAAGGATGTAATTAAAAAAAATTACTTTTGTTGTATTTGCGTTGCGTTCAATGTATGTACGTCGCGGTCACATAAAAGCGACCGGCACTTTTTCCTATTGTAAACATCGTGCCATATTATTTAATTTTTGCTGTCATTGCTGACAACCTGTGACAATCATTGAGCTAGTATACTAAGGAGACGCTACAAAGCATATTTCCTGCATGTTCAAAACGGCGCACTGGGCGGGGCTTACGTGGTGAACCAATATGGCTGCCTCCCAGGTCCGGTCAACTGAAAATTGTAAGTATAATCTTAAGCCTCCACTTAAGAGATGGTTTTATTTAAAATTAATTACGTCATCCCACGCCTATTAAGCCCAAGGCCTATAAATGTAATAATTTGACAATATAAACGCTCAATATGTAATAGTTTATTTATGTACCTACATACAGGCGCACCAATTGAAATTTTCCAATTACGGCCCTGTACATTGTTTTTATATCAAACACTGACCTATGAAATGTTATTTTCGACGAATTCTTCTTGTTAACACTGTTTCTACTCTTGCAACTAGGTAGAGCACAAGAAACCATTATGTCTTGCAGTAGTTTGCTATATAATATAACTGTAAGAACTGAAATAATCAAATAATACAACCATACATGACATATAGGTACACTAGAATCTACGTATTTGACGTAAAATGGTGTACCAATATGGCCGACCTGCGCCGTTTTAGTCACGTGATAGCGTCTCCCTACTTATTCTATCTCAATGGATCTGACATTTGATTTTTATGACAAGCAGCTTAAGCTAAAGCTCGTCTTACATAATAATAAAATTTCAATTTTTGACATATATTAAATTTAAAGTTGTACTACATTTATCTGGCCACGACTGTGCATTCTACAAATCTGAAGGTATCGTGAACGTACCCCAAGTACACAGATGCAAAATTTCTGCCCCGCCTTTAATAAATCTGTATATATTCCAGATAGTAAATAAATAGATAATTCGATTATAGTGCATGAAATAATCGATTTTGGACAGATTCAGACGTCTTATAACAAAAATCTTTTCGAAATGCATTGTCCTTTCAAAATTGCTATAACTGATGGAAAGAACCAATCAGCAAATAGATCACCTTGATGAGACAGAGAGACAGATATGATCCGATATGATCAGATGTTTTATGTCAAGAAGTTTTATGCTGTTGCGTTATTCAACACTAGAATAAATAAGAACATTACTGTAATAAATATTGTAAAAATATGCAAAAAGTTAATAATAAGTGTTAGATAGTTCTAAATATGGTAGAAGAAAGAGTGTCTGTATCCTTTAATTGTCAAAATTGTTTACAACCATTGACATTAGATGATTCATTAAATTCTCTAGGAGAACATATATTAGCTGAATTAACTTGTAATCATTTTGTACTTAATTTTAAACTTATAATTTACTAAATATTAATAATTTCAGTACCAATAAATTCAACACCTGATGTTGACTTGGAATCACAGGCAACCAGTTTTGACCATTATGTTCATCCTTGCCGTCTCTCAGATTCTGGAAACGGAGCTAATGGTTTTATGCTTATTTCTGATGGAAAAGAAGTTGACAGCTTAAGCCACAAGATGAAGGTAGTTTTTAGTTTTAATTCAGTAATGCTATTTAACATGTATTTAAAACGCATAGGTAAGAGCAATTTTATTTGACACATTATCAGACAATTCAAATATAGATCATCCACTTTGTGAAGAATGTACAGATACTCTCCTAGAAATGTTGGAACAGGAAATTAATGTTATTGATAGTGATTGTGAAGATTATAAACGATATTATAAAAGGTAGATATCTAACTTTTATTAATATATACATTGACTTATTATTAAATTTTGCAGAAAAGAAGCAGATCTAGGGGAACAAAAATTAAGTGAATTACAAAAAGAACTAGAAGATATTGAAAATGAGGAGAAAAGGTTATATGAAGAACTAGCTGCTCTTATTGAAGAAGAAAAAGCAACTTTAAAAGCTATTAAAGAGCAGGAAGCTGAGGCTCAACGTCTTGCACAAGAAGAGCATAGATATTGGAAAGAATATACCAAATACAGGAAAGATTATCTTAATACAGATGATGAATATCGCAGGTAGAACTTTACTTATATAAACCATACAGGGTGTCTCAGCGAGACTGTTCATTAAAAATTTATAGGGTTCTGGCCAAAATATAAATTTGAAAATTTACAGTTATATATAGTCGATTATGTTCTCTTGAATAAAAATATTATTAGATTTCTAGCGCTTGCGGTTATACCGGAAGTCGCCATGTACTTTTTTATTTTTGATAGAACACCCTGTATATTTTTACATATTTGGATTTACCTATTTTTAAGCTGACTTTAGTTTTTTGAATTTGATTCGGCCGTTTTTAGTTATTCGATTCTTTCTAAAAAACTGCTGTAGCGGACGTTTATTCAAAAGATCAGAGAACACTCGATTTTTTGAATATCAATTTAGAATTCATAGCATACTTAAATAACATGTTGAAGTATATTTTAGCGCCGAAAACGGCTATCTACATTGCGTGGTTACTGTACTATGGCACGTGAAGTTTTCGAAATTTTGAAGAACCATAACTTAATTTGTTCGAATAACACCCATATTTTATTACTTAGTCGTCTTCAGCGTCCAATTCTACATCTTTTATGTCCCATACCTAAAATTGATAGTTTAGGAGATAATTAGAATTTTTGAAAAATATACATATAACCCATCGATACTTATCCAGTGTGCCATGGAAAATAGTTATTCTCAAAGATTTATTGTCAAAGTCTAACGTCAAAATCATACTCCCTCGTTTGATGCGTGTGAGTTCATAATTACGTGTTAAATGCCTAATAAATATGGGGGGTGCTATTTGCAAAAATTAAGTTATGATTTTCCAAAATTTCGAAGACTTAACGTGCCATAGTGAAGAAACCACTCAATGTAGACAGCCGTTCTCAGCGCTAAAATGTACTCCAACATGTTATTTTTAAGCACGTTATGAACACAAATCGCACTGTATATAGATGCACAACTTAATATACTTAAACATCCCTACATTAAATGATGGATGTCATCACAAGAAGGGTGAGAGGAAATTATATATATTCAACCAGCATTACAGCATTTGAAATTTATTATCTTAACTTGACGTATTAGATAAGTACGTACTTATATGTTTATGTACTTACCTTTTAATGCTTACTTATTCATGGTAGTTTGAATTTATTTTAATTACATTAAAATTGTTAAACAAACAATTAGGTAGTAATCTTTATATTTGTAATAATTCACAAAATAAAAAATATTTACATACGTAGATGCTATGCAAAGAGCACAGATATCATTATTTTCTTATTTTTTGATGTCCAGTGAACTGAGGCTTATACGCTTGTTTCTATATGATGATTGTCTATAAACTAGCTACTTGTCGATTATATCTCCAAGTACAAACTTCGGCTTTGTTGTGGATTTGCGACACACACACACACAGCAATACGGACAAATTATTTATGCTGTCATAACAAATTGTATATATTATTATACAAGGTGCAGTCGTTTACTTTGTTTTATTGGTGGAACAGAACTAAATACAGATAAAATGACATCGTTGTATAAACTCCGCGTTTAAACACATTTTTAAACTGTTGTCAAATTTACAGCGGAATAATAAAACGGTACAGGACAGAACTAAAAAAGTCGATAAAACGAATAAACGAATGGAACTAAAAATAATGGCTAAATTTAATTCCTTACTTACTTAGTATACATACATACAGGGTGCGGCAGTTAAATCCGGACAAATTAAACTTTGTATTAAAATATAATTTATTGACACAAAGGACAAATGTAAAAGAAAATGTTTTTAGTCAATATTTGTGTGACCTGTCAGGAGTACAATTACTCTATATAACCGCCGTTGGCCTCAATTACCGCCTCCATCCTTGCCCTGAAGCGCCCGCACGCTCTCTGTAACGCAGCGCTGTCCATATTGGCGAATGCTGCTTCGATAGCGGCGCGTAGAGACGCAACATCAGGGTGCCGCGACTTGTTGGTAACCCGTTCAACAACGCATAGTAGTCGAGGGGGTTCAAATCCGGGCTATTGGGGGGCCAAAACTCTTTGGACCAGAACATGTCCGCATAGTCTGATAGCCAGTTTTGGACTAAATGGCTTGTGTGAGCCGGTGCACCGTCCTGTTGAAATACATATTCCCTCGCTGCGGCCACAATTACCATCCGCGGTACCACAACATCCTTTAAAACGTTCAGATAAACTCCTTTTGTGACAGTTTGTCCTTTTTCAAAGAAATGTGGCGGCATGACGTCACCCTCACCGGACACAACACCTAGAACGTGAACACTAGCCGGAAATTTTGTTCGAGCAACAATCGGGACGCCCTCGGGGTCGTGGGCGAGCCAGCGATCATTTCTCCGGTTGATTTTCGCATCAACAGTGAACATTTTTTCATCGGAAAAGAATCTGATTCGCACAGCTGCTTCGTTTTTCAAATAATTCAGTAGCAGGTTGCAGCGAGCAATCCGCTTTGTTCTGGCAGCCTCAGACAGCATCTATCGTACCTTTATTGTGTACGACTTGTAACGTAGATCCTCCTCTGCAATCCGACGCACTGTTCGCTCGCTGACACCCACCATTGACGCCAATTTCCGCAACGATTATCGAGGGTCCTCCGAGATCAGTTCCTGAGCCCTTTCCACGACTGCCGGAATTCATGACACCCGTTCCCTCGAATGGGAGCTCCTCGCTGGGTTAGTGGAACCTTCCTGGGACTTCTCCGAAGCATTGTATTTCGCCACAACATCATAAACAGTCGATCTCGGGTAGCCGAAGAATGGAATGATCTCGGTCGCCGAACGCCCAGCGTGAATGCTTTCAATAATCGCGGCTCTTTGGTTTTACTCCGCACTTGTACGTAGCATCTCGGCTATTTTAAGATTATGACTGTTTACTAAACGCCCATAGCGTTCAAGAATGTCAATCGCGACCTGTGACGGAACTACGATATGGCGGGAAATTCAAATTGAAATTTGTCCGGATTTAACTGCCGCACCCTGTATATACGTCTTTAAATAATTTTTAATCTCAATTAAATCACTAATGACAATTCAATAGAAAGATGTGACAAATTCGACTGTGAATTGCTATGATCAACAAATATAAATCCATAGCAATCTATCAAATTGTGTTGCATAACCCACACCACCCCCCTTACCTATGTTGTGATGAACCCCCTTAGAAAAAGCTAGTGATTGCCTATATAGTTACGTATCTAATGATTTCTAAATTGATATCCGAAAAATCGAGTGTTCTCTGATTTTTAAATAAATGTCCGCTATGCAATTTTTTTTAGAAAAAATCGAATAACTAAAACGTCCGAATTAAATTCAAAAAACTAAAGATATTTATAAAGCTTAAAAATAGGTAAATCTAAATATGTAAAAACATACTGGGTGTTCCATTAAAAATAACAAAGTACATGGTGACTTCCGGTATAACCGGAAGCGCCAGAAATCTAATAATATTTTCATTGAAGAGAACATAATCGACTACATATAATTCTGAATTTTGAAATTTATACTTTGGTCAGAATCCCATAAGCTGCTAATGAACGGTCTCGTTGAGACACCCTGTATATACAGTATTAATTAATCTGATTTACTTCTAGTTTGGAGTGCCAACTAGCTTATGCACAGTCACAGTTAGATAAACTAAGGAATACCAATGTCTTTAATGCTACATTTCATATATGGCACTCTGGTCATTTTGGTACTATAAACAATTTTAAGTTAGGTCGTCTACCATCAGTACCAGTAGAATGGTCAGAAATCAATGCTGCTTGGGGCCAAACAGCACTATTATTAGCAGCCTTAGCTAGGAAAATTAATTTAACTTTTGAAAAATACAAGCTTGTTCCTTATGGAAATCATTCATATATAGAGGTATGTATGTAAATTCTATAAACAAAATTATACCAAAATGGTATTTTACATCTTATTTAAATGTTAATTAAATCTGATTACTTTGTTGAACAATTGTGCACAAGATAAAGTAGTAAAAGTAGATATTTTTACCCGTTTACTTAGTATTGCCCCATTGATGTCTAAAATACTCGTAGAGCATATTTTTTGATTTTAAGGTTACCTTTCAACTTGCTAACCACTGAATTATATTTGGTAACAGGAAGTACTTTAAATGAATGTTTTATGGAAGTATATAGTGGAAATTTATTTTTAAAAACAAACTATGCTTTGTTTTATATTTTTTGAACCAAAAAGAACAAAAGAATTATTCTCAGAAATATATACAGTGTATTTTTGTCAAAACTCTCCTTATATGTACAATATACATCTGAAAGAGGATTCATGATTTAAAACCATCTGCAACAACGTAGATGTTCTTCAACAAAGAATTTTAGAAGGTTGGTTAAACGTATCGCAGGCTCAATTAATTCCCTAATTTTAAATATAAGGTGGTTGAATGGGCAAGAAACAAAAAATTTCTTATTAATACATATGTATAAGCATTGCTACCATAATATCTTATTAACATTTTAGTAATGTCTTAGTACGAATAAAATACATATTTTCTGAAAATGCTATCGATATATAGAATTCCCGGATTTCGTAGGGACAACATGGGTAACTTTTTATTTGAAGACATAGAGAGACGGTTTAATTAGCAAAAAGGTGTTGATTCAAAAGCTCCCTAAGAATCAATTTTCAAATGTTACTTGTCATGCTTCATTTGTTTAATATTGAAGAAAACCTGAAATCTTTTCATTTCTTTATTTGCCGTAACTTTTTTGTTACTTGAAATAGTAAGATGCGGTTTGAAGCAATTCAAATTGTAATCTAAATACTTTTATTGATGTTAAATCAATTTTTGGCGAGCGAACTGTTTATAAGCACGGTTGATCGTATGTTTGCTCGTGACCACATACACACGAGAGTACGCCAAAACGCAGTGTTCGGTATGATGGCGTTTGTTGTGTAAACATCCCCATTTTAACCTAAATTTTACTTTGGTCTTAAGAGGCATCCGATGTGTCGTAAGTTTATTTGGCTAGCTAATTCTTACAATGAATGCGTACGACATATACATACGTTTTAAACAATTTTTTTAATGATGCACTTTTAAGTTATTATGTTTTGTGGAATAATTCGACAAACATGTAAGACGACACAAAATGATATTGAATGTTAGACAAGAAAAAAATGATTTGTTTCACATTTTAAATTTGCAACATAGGACTTACTGTGTATTTTGTGTTTATTTTATATTAAATAAAAAAGTAAACACAAAAGGATAAAGCAGTGCAGTAGGTTATGAATAATGGCGGTAATGAAACGTAAACAAACCACAAACACCAAACATCACCAAGGGGTTTGCTTATTTGACCAACCAGTTTGCTTCTATTACGTCATAAATGAGTGAACAGTTCGGTGTTTCAGACCGCCAAAATAGAACCGAACAGTTCGCTCACCAAAAATCGATTTTAATACAACAAGTTTCTTTGCGCAATTTTTTAATAATCTCACCTAACCTCAATATTTTAAAGTGGAATCGTGCAATTTTTGTGGCTCTTTTAAAAGGAGATTTTTTTCTGAATACAATCATGTATCCCATGATATGGAAATTTTGTCAAAATTTGGAAAATTAAGCTTATCCTGATTACGGGCAGACATCGCAACTTTTTGTTTATCGGGTTATCTGTGAAAACAACACGGTTGTCATGATACGAACCTGTCAGAAGTGTCAATGTTATTACTTCAATTTATAAAGGATAATTTTGAAAAATACAATGTATTTTGTACGTATATCAAAAGTTTGAAGAGCGTAAAACTAACATTTAATAACACAAAATTTCATGTATTCGTATTATTAGTAACCTAATCTCACCTCAAAATTTTTCATTTGAACTATGTATGTATTTTTTTTCTGAGTGCCATTATGTATCGCATGATATGGAAAGTTCTTAAAAATTTGAAAAATTAAGCCTATTCGTTTTAGGAGGCAATCTCAACTTTTTATTTATCATACTATCTATGAGAAAAGCACACCATCATACATGTACTAACAGGAAAAGATAACATCGTACTTATCATTGCAGTAACTTTCACGGTGACGTTAGGACAGTATCTGTGAGTATAGTAAATAGCACGATATCTGCTGGCTTCCAAGATCACCTGATTTGACTTCTTCTGATATGTTTTGTGGGGTATTGTTAAGAATAAAATCTATGGTCGTAGATATGTTAAAGAATTGCAAGAAGCAATACTTGAGGCATCTAACACCATTAATTCCAATATTATCCACAAATTAATAAATAGCATTCAGAGACGGTGTCAACCTTGCATTGTAAACGATGGTGATTTATTCGAGCAATTTAATGTTGTTGTTCACTATTTAGTAGCACAGTTATATTTTTGTTTTATTAAGGATGGGTTTATCAATGTGAGGATAAATAAATTAACTTGCAGATAAAATTTTATTCGTAAGATAATTACAATAAAACGTTTATTGAGTGTTAAATAGAAGTTATCTGCAAGATAAAAGCATTGTAATTGCTAAATTTTATCTGCCAGTTAACAATATCTGTCAGTTACTTAACTAACACTTTTATCCTCACATTGATAAACCCACCGTAAGTATTTAAATTACCATGCGAATTAGTTCAAACCAAGTTACCATATCACCTAACAATTGGTTTTCTTAAAAGGGCAACAAAAATTGCATAGTTCAAATGAAAAATTTTAAGGTGAGATTAGGTTACTAATAATAAACACACATGAAATTTGTGTTACGTATTAAATGTTAGTTTTACGCTTCTCAAACTTTTGATATACGTACAAAATAGATCGTATTTTTTAAAATTATCCGTTATAAATTGGAGTAATAACATTGAAACTTCTGACAGGTTCGTATCATGACAACCGTGTTGGTTTCATAGATATCTCGATAAACAAAAAGTTGTGATGTCTGCCAGTAATTTTCCAAATGTTGACAAAATTTCCATATCATACGATACATGATTGTATTTAGAAAAAAATCTCCTTTTAAAAGAGCCACAAAAATTGCACGGTTCCAATTTAAAATTTTGAGGTTACACCTAACCTCAAAATTTTAATCTCTTAGTAATCAGATTCTAAAAACCAAATGAAATTACTAACCTCAAAATTTTAATCTCTTAGTAATCTCACCAGATTACTAAAAATTTCCGCAAATGAAATTTGTTTTACTAAGCGTCAATAAAAGTATTTAGATTACAATTTGAATTGCTTCGAACCGCATCTTAATATCTCAAGTAGGTAACAAAAAAGTTACGGCAAATAAAAGAAATTAGGAGATTTCCGTTTTTCTTCAATATTAAACAAATGAAGCATGACAAGTAAAATTTGAAAATGGATTCTTAGTGAGCTTTTGAATCTACACCTTTTTGCTAATTTAACCGTCTCTCTATGTCTTCAAATAAAAAAGTTACCCATGTTGTCCCTACGAAATCCGGGCACCCTGTATGCACGTTTACTGGGTACTCATGTTATAAGAACCAATATATTAAAGAAATATTACATATGTACTTTGAACAACTACATATTAGTATTAGAAGATATGTATATGTAACTTCCTTATATATTTGTATAAGATACTTAAGATAAACAAAAAAGTATCGTTAGTTGATTTTTGTTTCTAACTGTTGTTTAACTTGTGCTTGTTAGTTCTATTCTTATTTTTATAAAATTTAACACACAAGTTCGCGCCGAATATGTACAGTAACGTAATTGATACTCAGTAACAGGAGGAGAAAGATGGGGCAAACTCAGAACGTGATGTAGCATTACCAATGAGCGGAGAAAATAATACATAATAATGGCAATCAATTCACATAGGCGTAGCGGACGTATAGCACTATCGTAGATGGCCCGGTTTACATATATTGTCGGAGCGAATGCGAAAGATGGGTAGTATCGACAGTACTGCACTGATGTTGCTCCATTCGCCGGCGACCGTGTGAATCATCTTGCCGCGTTTACCGACGAGAACTAAGTTGGGCCGCTGCCTAAGCGTTTTTGCGGTATTAAAACCTCCGCTCACTGAGTATTACCAATTGCAAGGTGTGGTATATGTTTGTTATAGATTATAAGTGTCAACAAATTCAAAGTTAAACTTTATATGCAAGTGCGGCTTTTGCAGCCAGAAGATTACACTGTAAAACGGAAATTCTATACATTTTGAAATCAAGAAGGAAACAATCCATTTTTTTCTCAAGTTTCTTTTACTGATTAATCTTCGACAAACAGAAGAAAACCCGCATGGTATATTTTCAACAGTATTTCCAAGAACGAATGTCAATAAATTTGTGTGCTGGTGTATTACGATATTGAGTGGCATGTCTTCAAAAGAAATTAGTTTATATGTTATCTAACTTCTCTCTTTAGGTGGGATCTTCTGAATTTCCTGCACGGTTAACGAGTCACATGTATACGGAATTTTTGAACACAGAACTTCACAATTTACTTAAGGACATTTTACTTCTTTTCGTGTTAACAACTGGCTTCAGCACTTCAACAGTATCCTGATGAATGCATAGGTCTCCCCTCCCCTCTTCATTTGTTTGTTTGAAGCCACGTTAAAAATGTTGTATACAGGGCTATCGATTGCCACAGAAGAACAATTCGAGGGTGGCCTTCAGAAAGCTTTCGATACAATTAGTTCTAAAATTGTTATAAATACTAATAGAATGTTTTGGAGTGGGCGCGCTTATGCTTGCAAATAAATGGTGGCTACTTTGAGCCCTTGCCCTGGTTATATTTATTTTTTGTTTCATCATCCCTTTCGATTGTTGTTTCTCTTTTTTTTTAATTTTGTTGTAAGCCCAACTTCACACGACCAGAGTGCACGAACTATAGTTCTTTTCACCTACAACCACGGGTCCTGCGTCAGGAGGGGCGTTGACGGTTTTTTTATTTGCAGATCTTACGATTATAATTAATTATAAATTACGTTTTTTTAAAGTATATGCCTTATAAGTACTCTACTTGAACTGAGACTGTTTATCCTTGGAAATGTGAGTCAATTGTTTGGCAAGGTGCAGAGTCAAAGCAGCTCGCAAATACTTGGACCATTACTTACTTGCTGTCCTACTTCCTCGATGAGGACAAGCACGACGAGCACGGGTACGTTACACATATGTAAAACATGAGTTCATTATATTTCATAATTTTTTCTGCCCATTTATCACTGATTTTTGTTTCTCCCGGACAGGATATCCTTATAATGTATAACTTCTTCTGGTCTTTATCAAACACTGTCAAGTCTGGCCTATTTGCTTGCAGTTGCCTTGTTTTGTGGAAAGCAAAAATCCTATAAGAGATTAGGTCTTTCGATTTTCGCTACTGCCACCTGATCTTTATTGTTTGGCATTTGTTTTACTTTACAACAGTAGTTTTGCACAAAATTGCAAACGTTTTGCTGCGAAAACAAGTATAAAACTAGAAGTAATTTAATAGTAATAAATTAAAGTTTTATTTAGGGGTATCTAAACTGAAAATATACTTATTATACGCTATATTTATGTGTGCACTAAAGTAATTATGTAGTAATTATTATATGTAATAAAAGCAGGTACAGTGCAAATACTATAAGAAGTACACCTACGTCATCATGCATATAAACAGGTATTAGTTAAGGCGAATCTATCAATTCATTACGGGTAGAGTAAGTACTCAGTGGCATGCAGGCGTCATTCACAATCAAACTACAGCTGCCTTGAATAGTGCTGTTGCAAATTGCGCCGCCACTGACTTCAGATTTCGCGAATATGTACTAGTGACGACAACATGTACTTCTTAGTGTTTAGACTCTACAATTCAACTTGCAAAGTGTAAAAGTTGGTTCGTGTTACCTAATATTTTTTTTTAAGAAATATGTTACTGTGTGCCCATAAAACAGTTTCTAAGTGACAAATATTTTTTATGTTAAATCGCAGTTTTTCTAATTATGAACTGTGGGAAATAAACTAATGAGTTTTTAAAATTTCCATTTCATTTAAAACATTCTGCAAAAAAATAGGCATTGATTTTCATTGTAGCATTAGTGTACAGTAACCACTGTAAATAGAGCCCAGACACTTTATACTCCTCCCAGAAAAAGTAAAAGTGTAAATATTGATGTCTACTCACTTTTACTGCATGAGATATACAGAGCGTCCGCGTTGTGTTTTCCGTTGCGGTATGTGTATATGCATATATTAAATATGTATTGAATTTTTACCCCTACTCGTAACACAATACCAAATTGTAAGCCAAAATTAACGTATACTCTGCCCGTTTAGTGCTCGGACACTATTATTAGACATCCTAAGAAATGTCAACAATACCGTACCTTTTACCGTTGTAACTGGCATTGTCCTAACGTCACTGTGAAAGGTACTGCAGTGATAAATACAATATTGTTTTCTGCGAAATCTGGTAAAAGTGAATATTACTGTCCAAGACCGGGTGTACGTGTGCCAGCCGTAAATATGTAGAGAGCATATATTGAAATTTCCACTTACAGTTTGGTGGTATGTTTCAGTTGCTATAAGAAATGTCTCATTAACAACTCTCTTATTGCACCTTATATAAACATTGTCTTAGGTAATAAGCGAACAAAGAGAACTGCCACTGTATGGATCTGGTGGATTTAAGTTTCTTTGGGATACAAAGTTTGATGCCGGAATGGTTGCTTTTTTAGACTGTTTACAGCAATTTAAAGAAAAAGTTGAGCAAGGACATAAAGATTTCCGTCTTCCATATCAAATGAATAAAGGAAAAATTGAAGATTCATCAATATATTCTATTAAGTAAGTTACTTGCAATTGTTGACTGAATATGTAAACACTGGCAACGTAATGTATTTTTCGGTCGAAACGTATCTATTTGACATGTATATGGCGCAAAGCAAGGTTAAACTGGAGTAGATCACAGAATTTACTATTTATAAAGAAAGGGCAATATCAAGCGGCATGAATGTGTTGGCAATATACAAATTGTCAGCTGTAAAAAATAAAAAACAGCGGTACCACATATTTCTAATTTTTCATCCAATATTTATCCTAAAGTTAAAAAGAAAATACTTTAGATCTTTTTTAATCTATGTTTGAAACGAATTATTTGGATCTTACAAGTTTTAGATTTCGAAAAAATTATTCTCTGTCGTAAATCCAAAACCCGAAAATGTGTATTCATTCGTTTTTGTGAAGCTTAAGAATATAACGACATTTATGAAATAAGAAAATTATCAAAAATAAATCAAATTCATATTAATACTTGTCTTTCAATTTCTGAAGTATTTCTACAAGTAGAAATTGATACATAGATACATACAGGGTGATTGGTGAGAATGGCCTATTAAAAGTATTATATAAACGGAACGGAATTTTAAAATGAAATTTTATGGCTAGATATGGTTGAATATGAGCTATCACGTGAAAATATTCTTGAATAAATATCAACTTCGATTTTTTAAATACCATGCTATAAAATAAATTACAGATACAGCTTTTACGACAAATTTTACATATATTTCATGTACCATACCCTATACCTAAATACCACTCCTTCTGAGTTATTCGCAACAATTAAAGAAAAAAAGTAACAGGTACCGATCTTAGTTTATGGTGATATTACGTCACGTAGGAGTAAAAGAGACGAATGAAATTTTGCATACGCGCAGCTGATATTGTGTAGTTACACAACATTTGAAGTTCTTCCCTGTAACATTATACAGGGTGTTTAAAAACTTAGTTGCTTATAAATAAGTTAAATCCGCTGAAAGTAGATTTTTTTTTAATGGAAAGGTATATATTTTCTTAGATATTCTGATTCTATAAAAGATACTCTTTTAATCCGTATTAGGTGTTCCTATACCTAAAATGGAACGTGAATAAGTTATAAACGATTTAGTTACCCTCTGTACCTAACATGCTCAGATACGTCAATTTACTGAAGCAAGGTGCTTAGCTCATTTGTTTTACATTTGTTTGTATAATACTTTTAATAGGCCATTCTCACCAATCACCCTGTATATTAATTAATACTTGTATGAGTATATACACTTTTAAAATGTATTGTATTTCAAATCGTTCATTTGCTATTTTGATTTTTAATTAATCTCAATTTTTTGATTCCCTGAAATTCCAGTTAAAATCAATTTATTCTATATATTAAATACATTTTATTATAAGGCATTTTATAAATTAAATTATTTTAAAAATTCATTGACGTTTTATCCTTAATTCAAAATGTTTATATTCCATTGTTATATAAATTAATATTTTCACTTTTTTTCGCCAAAATTTCAGTATTATTAGTTAAATATTTGACAAACATGATCTACTTTTTTTAAACGTCAAGATAATTTTTTGGAGTGTTTTTTTTTAAATTTTATATCGTATATGCTATATGTTTTTACAACTCTATTTTTTCTTCTAAAGAAAATGGTGTTTATGTAATTTTCGAAAGTAGAAAATATACATTAATATGTATTATTAAATAAAAATTCTTCTTCAGATTTAATAAAAGTTAATGTTGATTGAAGAAAAATAAAACTAGTATTTTCAAAATAGGTATTTCTTTGTAATTGATACAGTAAATACTTATGATGAAAAAAGCTATAATTTTTCATTTCTGTTTTGAAACTGAAAAGTAATTCTTTTTATGATAACTACAGGGAAATAGTTTTCTTATTAATTGTTAAAACATGATGTAAATCTTTTGTTTTACAAAATCCTGTGCCTATTGAATTGAAAAGAAAAAGGTATTTCACTTTAATATACAGTTTATGTTGCGAAATTGGTGTAATATTTGTTTTAATTAATGTAATAATGCAGCTATGAACTTATTTTTTATTTAGAGAATAGTAAAATATTACAAATTCACGGTGAAAATACATTTATTTACCTGTCGTGTGGTGGTAACATGATTAAGTTTTATATTTTAAGTTCGACAGTCGTTATAAATTTAAGGAAAAATTTTGAATAAACGGTATTTTGGAAATAAACATACACAATTCGTGTTGATTTTAAAGGTGTAAGAAACTGCATTACTACTGAGAACATCTGAGGCTGTGTTTGTTTCTTATACCACGAATTAAGCCAGTGATGAAGAAGATAATAAGAGTCACCACAACGCTAATGTTAAGATTAGCGTTGAAACAGCAAATTAGCGTTGAAACTAGTTTAACAGTTTATGGTGCTTGCTATTTAATTTAACACGATTTGGTTAACAATGGACTGTATTTCAGTGTTTCTTAATAGGAACGGTATATTAAGACATATATAATTGCTCTAGCATTATAACATATTTAAAAATTACATTCTGGCAATCGTATGGAACGTGTTAGATAAATTTAATACATTATTTAATACAAAGCTACAAAACTTTGAATGATATTGTGCAATTGTGAGACAATTGTGTATAGGTATACCGATTATCTAAAATGCGTAGATCACTGAAAAACGATACCCAGATTTTTAGAAGTTTGAAGTACGAATTTGACGTACTAACAAAATTCAAAGAAGAAGCGATCTGAAGTCCTGGTA
This sequence comes from Holotrichia oblita, assembly GCA_023690525.1. NCBI lineage: Eukaryota > Metazoa > Arthropoda > Insecta > Coleoptera > Scarabaeidae > Holotrichia > Holotrichia oblita. Next base: position 90,019,837 of record CM043016.1, on the reverse strand, counting down.
TTTATAATTTTGTAACGTTACTATTTTGTATTTCATAATTAAGATGTCTGGCAAATATTTTGACTCATTAATTAAATAATTGCATGCTATGTTTTATTTGGTAAAAGAATAAACACTTATTGTTAACTGTCTAGAAAAGATTTAAACACGTGTTTTTAATGGTTTACCTGTTCTTCCCTTACTTTGTGTTGCGCCACTACACAGCTTGCTATCTTGTGAGCCAGAATGGTATACAGAAGAGCAAAATAAAGTGAATTGAGTTTAGATTACAACGATACATTACGTTGCTACATCTAATTAAGTAATTAATTTATCGACAAATGCTGTTCTAGAATACAATTTAACTCGGAAGAGCAATGGACAAAGGCTTTAAAATTTATGTTGACCAATCTAAAATGGAGTTTAGCGTGGGTCTCATCACAATTTAGTGACGAAGATGAAGTGCTATCGAGTTATTAGTATAACCTACATTGTGATTTATAATTATTTGTTTGCTGTGTGAGTAGACATATGTCTTATTTTTAATAAAATCTTTATATTTTTACAAAATTGTTACTTCTTATAAAGTTGTTATTTGTAACCTGTCGTACAAACTAAACTGAACAGTAGTAAGAATATTTTTTAATTAAACAAATAGCGAAACTATAATCGTTCGTTTGAATTACTAACTTTGGGAAGTTTTGCCAGAAATAGCAAGTGTAGCGAATCAGCAAATATATGTTTGAGCGGATAAATCTGCTTTCATGAGCTATTATTGCTCAACACTTGAAGCGTGAGCAAATATAGCTTGCTACTTCTGACATACCGCAATTTACTGAATGCAAACGAACGAGTGTTTAAAACACCTGTCAGTAGCTAAATTTCAAACGAAGACACGGTAATTGACAAAAGTGATATTGAGCACTTCCAGCAACGCAAACGAACAGGCCTTATTTGTTCTAGGTTGTGCGGGAAAAAGTTTTGATAGTAAAAGTGGTCAAGACAATTGCTGAAAATTATTTTCAAGTGCCATATTTTACCGCTAGGAAGCATAACTGCTATGTTCAGATCTAAAATTCCTGTTATCTCAAACTCGCAGAATGAAATTATACCTTTCATATCGACAGTTGAAACCCCGAAAAACTGAAAAATGGACTGTTATGTCAGTGTCAAATAAATATCGAAGTCAGCTCAAAACTTTGCTATATTATTTGATGTACAGTCGTGGCCACATAAATGTAGTACAACCTAAAATTTTATTATTGTAAGACGAGCTTTAGCTTAAGCTGCTTGTCATAAAAATCAAATGCCAGATCATACCGGAACATAAACTTACACCATACAATTTTTTTTTAAACGCTTGTACTACATTTATCTGGCATCGACTGTCCATCATTTGCGATATGCCGCATAAGTAGCTTCGTACTGAAATTTAAACTTATTAGGTAAAAGCGAGTCTCTAGTATTTGCAGCTATTGCTCCACATTCATTTTGCGATTATGAAACACTAACCTGTGTCCTGACATTTCAAATAATTTATTTGACGTTTGTATAAATAACAAAATACTGTCGACATACTCAGCTGCTAATCATTTATACCTTACTGAACTGTCAGATAGTAATCACTGTAATTATTTATTGTAAATACATATAAAAGGAGAGTCGAATATAAAATTATGTATATAACTACTACTTTATTATAGCCTCGCTTGGCCAGAAATTCGACTCGGCCAAGAAAGTAGTACTTTATGTACTTGTTACATAAATAGCTATATTATATCTAATAGGCATTTACTAATATGTTATCAGAGCAAATTTTATTCTCTCTTTCCAGTAGTAGTTAAACACCAACAAACGTCTGGATAACGCACGAACGTAGTCCAACTTTCTGAATACGAGGTTGTCCTGTTGTCAAACATTCAAGAAAACCTATATTTGTTATTGCTTCATCGTCTCAAGGAAATGCCCTTCAATTCAAGCTAATAGCCTTTCGTCTTCTTGAATTGTGAATTGTGTGTGACGACTTAAGCCAAAATTCTTTGATAGTTGTCTTTACCATCTCCTTTTACTGTATGTCCTATTTACTCTACTCTTTCCCATTTCAAATTTATCTGCATCTACATCTAGACTAACCGTCTTCTATTTTTGTGCATATCCTTATGCCTACTTTATTAATTTTCCTTACGTGAGACATTTCAAAGTGACAGCGTAAAAATAACATCACTGATGTAGTACACGTGCCTTTGAAACTAGTAACACGACGAACATGGCTTAAATTATCCAAAATCGCTATAAGTGTTGGCCAGTTTTTTTTTGTACATAGATAGATAGACAGATATTTATTAACCATATAGATATATAATCCTAAGACAATTAGTAAAGCTTCTGGCAAGTCAAAATACAGTATGTAAGGATGACAACAATACAAATTAGGCAAAATGTCCCATCGACGGCGCCAAGGTGTGCCTCATACATCTCTCAAATTACGTTTAGAAATTCATCCATTGAGTAGAAAGAATGCACACAAAATTTCCTTAATCCGAACTTTAAACTTACTATAGTTTAAGCTCCTCCGCTGGCTACACTGAAAAAAATGTCTGCGAATTTAACTACTGGCTTCTACTGTAAATTCGGAAAATTATAGCGGTGTGCAATGCTAACTTACAACGTCGTTTTTATTATCACACAACGGATTGCTTTTGTTCTGCTTATTTACTGTAAATGTTACAATAGGATGTTAAAAAAGTATGACTATAACTTAAAATTGTGAGTAAAACTTAAAAATCAATACCTAATTGTTATTTTACAGTGTATGACAGTGCACATTTCATTATTATTACCAATACTTAGCGAAATACTGTTGGTGTCTATTGGACACATTAGACACAAAAGGGTTGCCGCGCTAGCATCAGTTGCCTGCTGTGACGTTCTACCACGTAACTGCCCCTCCTTGCCGACGGCCTTGTAGGAGTCAACATTTACGGTATTTTTTACCGATTTTGTAGGACGTAATTTTGGAGTTTCTAAATTATTCGAAAACCTAATATTAAAACTGGTAGCTTGGGTCTAATAAGAAGCTATATATGTTTATGTGTCTCCAAAAGACTGTAGTATACAAACAAACAAGGTAGTGGCATAATACCATATTTTATAAAGCGATGTGTACAGTGCTCACGTGAGAGTTTCTGCAGTGCTCAGAGTTTCTCAACAGTGAGAGTTTCTGCAATCAAAATAACGGAATAGCAGCACTACTGTTCTCCCATAAAACCATATCATAGCTCAATAGAATGTGTATCAATTATGAATAGCAAGGATCCCAAGATCGAGCCCATAGGGTCTCATGTGTAACCAACGCCAAATTCGACCTGCTGTGCTCAATCGCCACACTCTGGCATCTTTCCGACAAATACGATCTCAGCAAAGTCAAGGCAGGACCTCGGATGCCATAAAATTCAAGTTTTTCTACAAGTAAGTCATAAGTCTGCTCTTCGGTTCTCGGGTTCTCTGCCGTGTAGAAAAGTTGTGGTACTTAATGTTTCGATCATCTTGTCGTGATCTTCTTCAGAAGTGAAGCGACTGGTTGGTCGAGGATCGGGTTTATATATAGCCGTGCGTTGCTTGAGGCGTGACCGTTCCGGTTTGTTGAAGCGTATCCGTAGTTCCTCGTTGCGGTTGGAAGAATCCTTTCCAAATACTGGGTAGCTGTAGTCCGTCTTCTCTGTCGATGTTATTCGGATTTTTCTGTATTTCGATGGCTTCTCTGTAGATTCTTCTCCAGTAATGTGGTTCCGTTGCTAGTTTCCTGCATTTGTCGAAATTGATTCCGTGTTTGGTGTTTGTAGAGTGTTCTGCTATTGCTGATTTGAGAGTATATTCGTACTTAGTATCTCGTATATGTTTTTTTAATCTGGTGCTGATGTTGCTGCCTGTTTGACCGATGTACACTTTTCCAAGTGCAGGGAATCTCGTATACTCCTGGATTTTGGAGCGGAGGTGTAGGATCTTTGGGTGAAGGTAGTTTGGTGGATAGTTTCTCAGGAGCGTTGAAAATTACTTTGACCTTGTGTTTGCGTAGTTTTCTTCCGATTTTGTCCGTACATCCTTTGATGTATGGCAGGCAGGTCGTTCCAATGGTGTTTGTTGGTTCGTCTTTATGTTTGGGTTGCTTGTTGATGGTTGCCGTGATGTCCTTGAGTCTGTGGAAATCCAAAGTCTCAAAAAGGTTTTCAAACGCTATAGCAAAATTGTTAAAATTATGTATTAGGAGCCGTACACAAACTTCAACCACAACATCAACGTCATCCACCACAATTGTTAACCTATAAATCCTCAGACGCAGTTGCGTCACATTCAAAACCGAATAAACGGGGTTGTTTCTAATGTAAATCGCTACGCCGCCTGCACGCTTTCAGTCTGATCCGTCTCATCTATCCCGGCGAATTAAAGTAAAAGCATTCAAAACAATGTCCCCACTATCAACATACTCCCTTAACCATGTTTCTGAAACTACAATTAAATCAAAAGAATTTCGTATAAAATAATCGTTAAATAGATGCAAATTAGCCAATATTGAGCGCGCATTAATATGTGCAAATGAAAGTATTGTCAAAGTAATAATAAATATGTATGACAAAACGTATCCAAAGTAATCAAACTAGACAATGCCAATGCACACCATGTTATGTGGGGAAGCACGGACGTAAACGTAAATTTAATAAAATCCTTAATGTGGGCAAAGAACCAACGTTCGTAACAAAGGTAAAGAGAACATTACTAGATATAACATTTAGCAGCTTTGGCCTGAGTAAAATCAAGAAAAGGTCTCAGATGAACCCTCCCTGTCAGACCACAGGATTAAGAGTTCACTCTAGAGGGACATGACCCCTCAACCTACCTTGACAGAAACCCCAGGAAGACAGACTGGGATATGTACAGAACATGTCTAAAGGACAACCTGGACCAATACAGGCGGGACTACACACCACCTGAAGCTGGAACAAGATGTAGAACACTTTAGCGAGGCGATAATGAAAGCTTTTGAAGCTAGTTTGCGAGGAAGCCAACTAGGGACAGATGGAACAGAACTAGCAAACCTCAGATCTGTAGTCCGTCACCTGTTCAATAGAGCGAAGGTTGACGGGGAATAAGGTATAGAGAGAAGTTGACTGAATACAACAAGGAGATAAGGAAAAAAAGGCAAAGCTTTATGAACTTTTGCGAAAACATCAATGTGGCAAGGCTTCATAGGGCCATGGCAAAAGGCGGAACAAGACCTGTGATGGCCCTGAGAAAACCAGATGGTAGCTATACAGAAGAGGAAAAGGAGCGGGCCAGCCTGCTACTTAAAACACACTTCCCAGGTAGCAACGAAACAGACCTGGAAGAGGCAAATACACATACCAGGAAGCCCAAACGGGAGGACTGGGAAATTGCCAAGCGCATCTATACAAGACAGCGCATGGAGTGGGCGATAAACACCTTCCAGCCATACAAATCGCCGGGAGTGGACGGGGACTATCAAAATCAGAACCACTCGTGGAACACCTCAAGGTGGCGTCTGTTCGCCTTTAATGTATTGGCAGATGAACTGCTCAAATGACAGCCTTCGGCATACATTGTTAGGATATGCCGATGACATTGTAATAATAGAAAAGGCAAGTATGAGGGGATTCTTTGTGACCTGGTACAAACAAGCCTTAAAATCAAAGTGAATGGTGTCGATCAGTGGGGCTGAGCATCAACTCCGCAAAAAACGATTGTACCTTTCACTAGGAAAGAAAATCGAACATGAAAGACATCCACTTGGAAACAGTGATCGAACGCAAATCAGAAGTTAAATTTAGGAATAAAGATTCAAAACTTCTGTGGAACAGACACATAGAACTGACAATGAATAAGGCAACAAGAGCCTTAATGATATGCCGAACCTGGCAGGTAAAATTTGGGGCTGCAACCCAAGTATACTACGATGGCTGTACGTCAGTATAGTAAGAATGGTAACGTAGCAATAACCTGGTTCCAGAAGGTCACTAAAAGTTACAATCAGGAATACCCTTGACAAGTTGCAACGGCTAGCATGTGTATGCATCACCGGAGCCATGAGAACATGCCCAACTGCGGCCCTAGAGGTAATTTTAGACCTCTCCCCTTACAAAGTAGGGAGGGATTTGGCCCTTGCGGCTAACAGACTGACCAGGGCGGGGACTGGAAGGGGCGAGACTCCGCACCAGAGAGCATGGACATCTCAAGCCGGGCTCTCCCCACTTCTAAGCCTACCAAATGATGAAAAATCAAGGAATATATTTTTATATTTTCACCAAGCTAAGTAATAAGAGAGAGTGGGTAGGAGAATACTCCACGTACTCCCTAAAGGAAAACACTATCAAGTGGTATGTGGACGGGTCTAAAACCGATAAAGGAACAGGTGCAGGCATATTTGGGCCAGGAACCAAATATTCCGAGCCAATGGGGACATACCCCAGCGTCTTCCAAGCGGAGATCAATGCAATTGGAAATGTGCTCAACTGAACCTTGACAGGAACTATCGGAAGCAGAGCATTGCAATTTTTTCCGACAGTCAAGCAGCCCTAATGGCGCTGAGCTCTAACACGGTCAGCTCGAAATTAGTCTGGGAATGTCTTGATAGATTAAACAACCTGGGCAAGAATAATAGAGTTGCAATACTGGGTACCAGGAAACTGGAATCAGAGGCAACGAAGAAGCTAATTCATTAGCAACAAAGGCCGCTACAACTCCGTTTGTGGGACCTGAACCGTTCTGTGGTATAGGGACGAGCACCTACAAAAAGCACTTAAAGATCGGGAAGAGAGCCTCAGAGCATCCCTCTGGGAGAATCTTCCCGGTCTGAGACACTCCAAGATCTTCCTTGGAAACTACAATAAGCATAGAGCAAAAACTTTGCTGGAACTTAGCAGGAATAATCCTCACAGGGTTCCTTACAGGGCACTGTCACCTTGGTGAACACATGGCAAGGATAGGTCTAAAGCAGAATAGCGACTGCAGGTTCTCGGGGCTGAGGATGAAAATTGACATCTTACTGCACCGCCATCATAGAAACCCGAGCCAGCCAAAAGACGTTATAGACGAAGAAGACATACCTTCCCTAAAACCAACAGCTAATGCAGTTTATCAAAGCTCTTGGAAAGCTGTATACCCCCAGCAGCTTACAACTAAGATCAATAGGTCGCAGCGCAATATCACCCTCATTTCAAATCTAAATCTAAATCTAATCAAACTAGAAAAGATATAAAAATCATATATAATAGCAAACTGAGAGAAATTTAGATAAGAATTATTTATGAGTAAACAACACGTAGCAAGTATCTAAAGTTAGAACATTAGCTAGACACTTTCTAAACTTTACTTAAAATTAATAAAGTATTAGTTAACAAGGTCAATCATTGCGAAAAACAAAAAGTTCAAGGACAAAAAAGAGATATTTAAAGTCAAAAAAATAAGGAAAAATACTCTAAAATTGTTAACAATTATAGTATAAGTATATAGACATCACCTTCTAGCCACCCCCATACATAAAGTAAAAAAAACTGAGTACAGTTAAAAAAAAACAAGAAACGAATGTAATGCCAACTTTAAGTAATCGGCCACTACATAAGTGGTATCACGGTATTCTTTACAATATCGCTATTAACATCATACATATCAAAGCTCCTTGCACCACTTACGGAAATAATCGCGTCACAAAACTCCACATGTGTTGTGGGATATCTATGCATACCTACATAATACTTTCTTTTACACTATTCCCACCGAAAATGCTTGTTCAAAAAATATAGTTACCTTTTGCCAAATGTCATATTTTAAACGATAAACATGACAACTACTGACGGATTTTCTGAATTTTTTAATGTGAATGATAAACCTGATAATGAAATAGTAAACGGTCCAGAATCAATTTTACCAAAAGTTATACCACACAGAGTTTTTATAAATCATGTGGACAACTTTTATTCAAAACATTTAGCGTCGGTAAGTTCCAATTGATAATGAAAAGTATTTATTTGTCTGAGCGTATGACATTCTTTAGTTTCTGGCAGATCAAGTATATGGTGCTTTAAAAGTTACTGGCGGTGAAGGTGAAGGGGAAGGCCTTGAAGAAGAAGAAGAAGTGTTACCAAAGCCTGGTAAAGTAGGTGGAGATTTGGGTGCTAAATATGAAATTATTGGTACACTTCAAGCTTCTTTTCATAAAAAATCGGAAGATATTTTATATACTATAAGTGAAGAAGATGATAATTTTCTCAACGAAGTTTTGCAATGTGGCTTTATAATTTACAATATCATTAATGATAAGAATGAAATTCCTAAAGCATTACAAACTTTAACAAGTAAGTGGAAATTTAATTCATAGTTATTTATTTGCTATATATAGTGCATTTACTTAGGTATAGACAATGAAATCGAGAAATTGAAAGAAATCGGCCCAAAAACTTTCAATAATTATTCCGATGTTAGGGTTTTTATACTTTTATCTACCATAATGACGTGGGGCACTACTAAGCCTATGGATCCGGTAAAAGAGTGCAACACTTTGTGTTTCGTTTTTAATCATATTTTCTTTAGGAGGATCCTACCACACCATTTCTCGAAGCTGATTATAAGAAGAGGCGAGCTCATCCTAACTACAAAGAGCACATTAATTGTGAAAAAGAAGTAGCTCTTAAGGGAAAAAAGGCACCTATTTGTAATATTTATCGATGCTGATATAATAAATATACTTTTAGAATAAGGACAAACTGAAGACTTACACAATTTGCTCCGGAATTGTTTATGGGGAAGAAGAAGAAGATTTTAGTTATTATTTTAAAAAGGCGTGGAATAATGAAGAGTTTTTACCTATTTATGACCAGGGAAAAAACTTAATACCGCTAATTCATATCAAAGATTTAGCAAGGCAAGTGTCGCAACTACTACTTTATTAAAACCACTCTTGCTGTCATATTGGTTTAATTGTTAAAAATTAAGAAACATTCTACGACTTAACATACTACAACTCAACTGTCACTGTCCGTTACTACCAGCCCCGCCGCTAGCTCTTCGAACGCCCGCGTGCAATACCGATTAGGCCGCCCCTTGTACAATTGTAAACATGCAAATTTATGACAATGTTTTGTTTTCCTTTCGATATTTTTTTGTCGCCAATGCCGCCCCTTTGAAAATGCCGCCCTTCGGTCCATTTTACAATTGTAGACATGCAAATTATGATAATGTTTTGTTTTCCTTTCGATATGATTTTGTCGCCGATGCCGCCTTCTTGAAAATGCCGCCCTTGTGCGGTGCACGCCCGCACGCAGCGGGCCTGGTTACTACCAACTGCTACATATCGGCCATCCTGAAACGTTCTCGTTCTCGAGAATTTATATAATAATAATAATAATTCATGCCTTAGCATCCCCCAACAGCTTGCAGTTATTATTACGCCTGCGGCTGTAGACCGACTTAAGATGTAAACTTTCCGCATTTGCCGTGGAATTTGGAAAACAACAGAAAACCAAACTCAGAAAGGAAGCAGCGGGGTTCGAACCCGGTACTGCCGGACTACGAGGCAAGTGTGCAAGCCACTAGGCCACGAGCTCTATACATATATACAGAATGATTGGTGAGAATAGCCTATTAAAAGTATTATACAAATGGAATGGAATTTTAAAACAACATTTTGGAGTTGGATATGGTTGAATATGAACTATCACGTGGAAAAATATATCATACCCCATACCTAAATACGATTCCTTCTGAGTTATTCGCAATTAAAGAAAAAAAGTGACAGATACCGATCTTACTTCATAGTGATATTACGTCACGTAGGAGTAAAAGAGACATGAAATTTTGTATATGCACAGCTAATATTGTGTAGTTACACAACATTTGAAGTTCTTCTCTGTAACATTATACAAGGTGTTTAAAAACTTAGTTGCTTATAAATAAGTTCAATCTGCGGAAAGTAGATTTTTTTAAATGGAAAGGTATATATTTTCTTAGATATTCTGATTCTACAAAATATTCTCTTTTAATTAGTATTAGGTGTTCCTATACCTGAAATAGAAGATAAATAAGTTATAACGATTTAATTAGCCTCCGTACCTAAAATGGTCAGATATGTCAATTTACTTATTTTGACCTCCAATAAAGTTGCCACTCGTTCAATCCTGACATCTCATTCTGTGTTTTTACAATTCGAATTTGTGGTTTTGCTTCGCTATGTTGTACATCTAAGCCATGGTTTCGGATAACAATCTTTATTCCAGGCCGTGAAATAGTCTACCAACCAATTAGCCCTCCACTTCACGGATTGTGCCATCTGGTATTACCAAGAAGTCGATTTCTAAAGTGATTTCTTGTAGAACGACGTAACGCACACACCATCCTGAAGCTTGTAATTCCTTTCCAAATCCGGCAAGTTTTTGCTGTGAGGGTGTAATAACTAGACCAATAGATTCCACGACATGATGGTGGATAACAGACCAATCCGCTCCAGAATCTACCATATAAGTAAATTTACTATTCTGATCTCCCAATAGTGCATTTGCAGTTGGCATAATTGGTTGCTGGTTACACATCTTATCTGAGGCTTGTCTAACTTTTTGAAACAAGTCGCTTCAGTATGACCGACACGCTTGTAGAAGTTACATTTAGACAGTGAATTGTTGTCGTTCATTTGCCTAGAAGTTTGGGTTTTGTCGACCAATGTCGCGAATTGTATCGCAACATTGGTTTTTCTTATGCCCGGTTTTTCCACAGCTAAAACACTTTCCGAGGAATCGGCTTTTGTTTTCCGTCTTGTATCTCTTGGCGAGTGGTTCTCGGCTTTCATTCTCCGCCTCATACTGTCTCAATAGAAGCATTAATTCTTGGCTGATGCAGCTTTCTGCCGTGTCGCACAGCATTCGATGTGATACCACTAATTACAAGTGACAAAACACGATCTCAAGGGAGATCAAGGTAACTCCGCACTTTCTCTAGACCGTATTCACTAATGCTACTAAAATCCGAGGTTTTTATGAAAAACTGTTGCGTTGTTGAGTTGTTGCGAGCTGCAAATATGTTTGGGTTCTGTGGATTGCGTTTTCATCGTCGGCCTTGATCTCGATTTCTTCCTGTCTGCTTTTGATTTTTCTTCTTCTGTATCATGTTCTTCGTCATAAATGGGCGGTTTCCAAATTTTTAGTTAACTCACATGCGCAGTTGTTGCGAATCAGATTCCATCATGGCCAGTGTGTAACTGAGCCACTCCATAGCTATCGGCTGTATAAACCTTGGTCATACGTCGTGTATCGTCGTTGCAGTTTTGTGGATTCCCCGGTAGATGTGAGTGCTCTGGTCATATACACAATATCTCCAACAGCGTATGTTACATTTTTATATCTAGAACAGTCATAATAGTCTTTAGATTTTGAGTAAATGGGGCGGCTCGTATCGCTCGTTCCTAATTGTGAATAGACGAGTACTTCCTTCAGCCTTTCGTTGAAAATATCCATATCATTTTGTATTGTTTTCTTGGTTGTGCGGAATTTTTTGATTAAAAAACGAAGTAGTAATAAACTTAAATATTTATTATTGACGTTTCGCTCATGTCAACATGATGCTTCATCAGAAACATCAATAATAAATATTTAAGTTTATTATTACTTCGTTTTTTAATCAAAAAATTCTGCACAACCAAGAAAACAATACAAAATTCATATATCGAAACGGAAACGAAAATATCGAAGTTGGTATCCATACAATGTTTCAAATGGTACTTGACCTGTTGATTTGTTGACATGACAACTTAGGTTCCACTGAACATCTTTCACGTGTTTGTTCCAGGTTTGCCCCTTTTCGCCAATTGCTATCTGCAGCATGGGTCATAAGATCCATTTCCCATTGGATGTCAGTTGGAGTTTAAAGTATAGTGTATACCATGCCTTGCACAAAACTCTGTGAACTGTCCGGAGGTCAGCTTGTTCTTCTGTCGCTTATAATTCTCTCTGGTGCGCCATACTGGATTACAAAGTATTCGAGTATCTTGATGATTTTCTCCGTTTTCGAGTTCTTCACGACTTCTTAGTGAGTCCGTCTACCGCCAACAGAATATAGTGGTTTCCCCGTGGTGTCGTTACAAAAGCACCCAAATGGTCGACGTAGACGGCCCGTTTCCCAGTTGCTCGTTTCGAGAAAATGCACCCTATGACCCTATACACATCTTGACGTGACCTTCTCATACCGGGAAAATAGTAATAATTTTTAATTTGATGTAAAGTTTGATCTAAACCCCACACGTACACTATTTGTCGATAATTTCATCTGTTGTGTCCACACTAACATCTACAGATGCACGACTTAAAGCATCGACGTGTATTATCTTGGAGTTCGGCTTGTGCTTTATTACGAAGTTGTATTCGCATAGTAAGTTGTACCAACGGATGATTTGAGCATTCTTCGTTTTATTAGCGTTGAGATAGGTTAGAACACTATATAGTCAGTCACTATTGTAAAATTCAATCCAATCAGAAATACTCTTAGTCGTTCTAGGAGTACTGCCCATATTATGGCATCTTTTATCAAAAAAAGTAGTAGAGCTAACAAAACATACAATTTTTATTTTTGCTTCATTTTATTATTTATTATTCTATAATACCTCTGTCTTTCCTAGCACATAACTCCACTCTTCTACCAAATTCATTATAACAGTTTTGTACTGTTTGAGGTGTTATAGTGATTTGTTAGATTTGCTATCCGAATTTTTAAAGCATTTTCGTCATTGGGTAGGATGTCATTATACATTTTCTTCTTAAGGTACCCCCAAAAGAAAAAATCCATAATGGTCAAGTCGGGTCAACGAGGCGGCCATAAATTTGGCCCATTTCTCCCGATTCACCTGCATCCAAATTGTGATGTCAACCATTCTATAATGTGGAATGGACCGAACACACATCCTGTTGAAAATATAATTGTCTGTGGATATTAAATGAAAGCGCTTCATGTTCCTCTACCACTCATCAGAGAATACAATATTTTTATAAAAATATTGATTGTTTGCAATTTCGCCACCTACCCATAGACAAAAGTCTAATCACTTAGCATCATCGCCAAGTTCGAGTGTATGCCGAAAATGTGGTTTATACGCCCTTATCTTGTTTGCTGCATAAAAACAACAGAGAAATGATGCGCTCATATTTAGATTGTCGCACATTTTCTCTAGGATTTTGTTTAACCGAATCCAAAACTATAAGAGTATCAGTATCTTGATCATCATAGGTCGATTTTTTTCGATTTGTTTTTAGGAATGACACTTTCCGTTTTTTTCGAATCGTCCCACCAGTCTGAGAAAGGTTTTTACAGTGAATGACAACATCAGCATACTTATTGTGAAATTTTTCAATTGCATATCGTATTGATGCTTTGCCTGTACCATAACATTGTACCGCATAAACTTTTTGTGCTTACTCAAATGGTGACACTTATGTCAGCATTTTGATAATTAAATACTGCATGAGAGTAGTTTACCTAACATATAGTATACCTAACACGATGTGCAATGCATTATGTTCAATACAACTAAATGTGAGCACAACATTATACAGACGGAAAAATATGAGTCAAAATGTGCAAAAAACAGCCATTTTGCTCATTATAATGATATTAATTTTAAAAATCTAGTAGTATTTGTGTATTTCAGATCAAACAAAAACTTTAATAAAGAATAATTTTTTTCATAAATCCATAATAAAAAAAAATTCCTGTCGGTACACCTATCCGGCAATACACTATAGGTGTGTAATCGCACACATTTTTCTATATTATAATTTATCAAATATTTCAGGGTTGTACACGGTATTTTAGAACTAGTACCTTTGAGACCACAATATATATTAGCAGTAGAACAAACACCATGCAGTCTTAAAGAAATTGTAAAAAGCTTGAGCAAAGCAATGGGAAGGGATAAAGTACAAGATATTAGTAAAGCAGAGGCGTTTTTAGATAGATCGTTAACAGTATATAAATTAAATACCTTAGTTTCTTAATTAATATATGATCTTGTAGCAAACATTATTCGAGCGATACACTGTAAATCTTAATATGGAACCCTCATTTATAGTAGATGAGTTGGAAATTGAATGGAAAAATGAACTCAATCTTGCAGAAAACATGAACAATATAGTAACAGAATTCAGAAGAGCAAGACATTTAAAACCTCTACGCATTTTACTCCATGGTCCACCGGCGGTTGGAAAAACTAGATTAGCAGAAAAACTATGCTCAATATACGGTGTACAGCATATTACTGTAAAGAGCATGATTGATGATATTCTGGCAGACATGGTAACTTATCTAGTGACATTGAAATGTAATATGAAAGCTTAAATTAGATGATAGCTATATTAGCTGCTTTCTATTTGCCACAATTCTCACTTTTCCTCATCTCACTTCTCACATGATTCTCACTTCAGCAAAACAAATCACTTATACCCACTTGCAAGTAAAACGATGCTTATTAGTGAGAAAACTAAAGTGAGATGAGAATTGTGGCAAATAGAAAGCAGCTATTAGTGAATACTTAACATAACAGTTGTATTATCTTCGATAGTACAATGTGAAATAGCAAAATTAGAGAAAAATTTAAATATGTAGTTACAATTTCTGTAGATCATTCGAGCGCTTTTAATTATGTAGTTGTATATACGCATAAAACCTTTTCCCTCCAAAAGACAATTTTAGATGATTCTTTCGATTTAAAATAAATTGTAGTCTATTTATGTAAGTACTTTTTTATTCTCGAATGCTCTATTTATACCTGTAGTTTTAAATAATTTCTGCGTAGTAAAAATTTATTGCACCTACATAAATTTAATTTTTTTCCTTCGATTGTAGAAAGACAGATTAGACAGAGCAAAGCAAAAAATAAAAGAAAAAGAAGAAAAAGAGATGGGAGGTCAAAACGCTGGCGACGAAGAAGCTGAGGAAGATGTGGAAGAGGAAGAAGGTGATCTTGACGATTTAGAAGAGCAAATTAAAGAAATACAAAAATCTATGGCAAGAAGTGAAAACGGCAAACTACCTGACGAGGATGTAATTAGGCTAATGAAAAAATATTTAATGAGCAATAAGTGCCAGAATCAAGGTTATGTGCTAGATGGCTATCCTAAAACTATGCAACAGGTATAATGAACAACTGTTCCTGTAAAAAAGCATTGAATTAGCATAATTGTACTTTATTTTAAGAAGTAGATCGCATATATTTAGTAAAAGAACTAATGTATTTCATATGATAAAAAGGATAAGGTAGTCAAAGCTCGCTTCCGTAAATGAAATTAGTACAGTATATGCATAATATGTATATGAGGTATATTTTTAAAAAGATTTTGAATAAGCAAAAAATACCGTAAATATCAAAATATATTTATTTCCATATTTTACATGCTTTCATCTACTTTTGACCACAAAGGAACTCCTTTAAGTATCGAAATAAGTGAAAATCACTGGATGCTATGTTTAGACTGTAGGGCGGATAATCCAGTTGGTGCTGTGCAAAATAAAATAAACTGGGAACTACCAAGACCAATGGCCACTGATCGCCAATTTTGAACCCAAAACATAAAAGTGATGGCAAAGAGCAGTACTTGTGATCGTATTCTATGTTAATACAATTAAATTATCGGTAAATTCGCAAAAACTTGTTACATATTAGCGATCAGCAGTCAGTTTAATAAGCATTCATTGGCAAACTAACATGTAATCTTATTATGCAAGAAGTAGAAATGAATGTATCGCTAATTAATTGAATCCACATATGGTATTTTAACGGAACTTTTACGTAATACGGTCCTTATTTCACAATCTGTTTTTAACTATCATTCATGCGGCGCTTTAGGAGCTTGATAGAGGACTCCATAAATGTTTGTTAGCATCAATGCCTACTCGAAATTCAATACTTAAACCAAAAATACAAAATTACGTTTATTTTTATATATTTTTTATTATGTTATATGAGAAGAGACATGTAAAATAAAAAGACAATATGTAGACATAAATACAGGCTGTTCCATTAAAAAAAGATCTTTAATTATGGCTAAGTTTATGCGAACTTTACATAATTTACAGTAGTTTTTTTTAAGTTGCTTCCGTAGTGCTGACAATATTTGTGTAAATAGTCTCTTCGAACTTATATATACAGGGTGAGTCTTCACTATTCTTTCGGTCTCTTGTGCCTAACCGCTAAAAGGTATCCGTTGAAATTTCCGTAAGATATAACGGGCGATAAGGAGCACATTTCAAAATTATTTTCAATTGTACAGGGTAGCTCAAAAAAGTACAACACATCAAAGTTGGGTTATTTTTAATGGAACAGCCTGTATTATACGTCATTTTCAGATTCCACGCGCTAACCTAGGATAACTTTGTTAACGAAAATGTAGACCTTTCCGAAAAAATTAAAAATACGGGTACTGTACAACTTGGAAGATCCAGATTTACAAGTTATTATCACATATAGTGGTTCCAATAAACCGGTAGAGTATTTTGATAAACAAAACATGACATTAAACAAAACAATTTATATACTATATTTTTTGAAACATCCCATTAAAATCCCTACCAAAAACTGTAAAGATGTCCATGCCTAAATTTAACGACAAAAATATTATTAACGGTATTCCCTAAAAACCTCATAAAACCGATGCTTTTTTAATCTAAATAGAAGGCCATGCTGCTTTAAAATTAACATATATACATCTAGTTGCGACTGTCATTAATTTCTACGTAAAAATAGCATATTTTAAACAATTATTACCTCTAGTATCTAAAGAATAAAACAAACAAATCTAAAGAATAAAACAAACAAATAATACTCCATCTACCATTCCTGAAGATATGAAACTAAAATAATAACTCATATTATTTCAAGTACTGTAGGGTCGTAAGACACAAATAAAAATTGGCCACGTGAAACACGTGCCCTGAATTAATTAATTAAGAGTTGTGGTGTTTGACATTACCGATTTTTATCTGTATTATAAATTATGTTAATAAAACTGTATTTCATTCACTTACTCGAGATATTTTAAGGAAGAGTATTCTTTGAACAGACTATAACATTATGCATAGAAGAATATGGTCATCAATTTGGGCATCTACTGTAATCTTTTTCATTAGATAATTTATATTTATTCAATTCAAACAAACATTTAGTAGAATAGAAGTTTTTTGAAGAAGAAATTCATTTCAATCGAATATGTTAAAATGGAATATAGTTGAAAATTTTAAGTCTTATTTACTTCTTTTTTACTTGTTTATCATGTTCGTAATTTTAATAATTTATTTAAGGTATTGGTTACTTAATTATTTTATTTTCAATTCTACATTGCTGCCATTACAAACGAAAAGGAGAGTTTTCAATGTTTTGATATTCAAATATTCATTCGATTTAAACAAGTAATTATTTAAATATTCGACAAATACTCATTTACTTGAATGACTTATTTGAACTTTATTTAGATAACTCTTTAATAATGTATTAATCCAATATTCAAATTATTTCATTATAATTTCCAGCTTTAGTTATCATTAGAATACAATTTACAAGGTACACGCTAATAGTTAAAAAGCATGACTTATTTAGATCAGAAAAGCATTAGCTTTAGAGGGCTTTTTGAAGAATTTCCTTAATAACTTTTTAGTCGTTAAATTTAGCCATAGACATCTTTACAGGTTTGGTAAGGGGTTTAATGTGCTTCCACATCGGACTAATAGATACAGGATGTTCTACTTAAGTTGAACCAGTTATTTATTTTTGAAAAGATACTCTATCGGTTTATTGAAAGCACGCCTTGTCAAAATAACTTATTGCAAATATGAATCTTCCAAGTCATACAGTTTTCGTGTTTTTAATTAAGGCTACATTTTCATAAAAATCAATTTTTCTCGAAATTGGCAGTAGGTAGGTAGAGGGAACTATCAACAAAATTATCTTAATTGACGACGTAGAATCCGAAAATTGTATATAATACAAGTTATTCCATAAAAAATAATTTTAATATGTTGCACCTTTTTGAATCATCCTGTATAATTGTAAATAATTTTAAAATGTGCTCCTTATCATCCTGCATATTTGACTAAAATCTCAAGCTAATATCTTTTACTGTCTAAACTCAAAAATCCGAGGGAATAGCCATAACTTACCCTGTATAATAAAAATAAAGATTTATAATTGACGGTTTTTTTTGTGACTGTACGGACGGAAGGACCGTAAGGCAAGCTCTGCCATAAGGAAGACATATTGTGCCCCCGTGCTGTTTTACTCCTCATAGCCAGGTTGCACTCGGACAAAGAAGTCCGCAACCTAGTCGAGAGTTAGTTTTGTTAGTCCGGGATCGTCCAGACGCTCGACCCCGAAGTAACTTCGCCTCTCCCTGTCCACTGTCGAGCAGTCGGCAAGAAGATGGATTGGAGTTTCTTCCGCATTCCCACAGTTTCTACACAGGGGAGAGTTTACTATGCCCATGCGGTGCAAGTGTTTGTTTAGTGCACAGTGACCGGTTAAGATTCCTGTGAATAACCTCGGCCTGCCCCTGCTCATAGAAACTGCCTTGCGCAGTTTTTTCTTATACGGACGGATTCCGAGAGTTTTGCAGTGTCTCGTGCCGGCAAGTGCATTCCAATGGGGGCAATGTCTAGCAGCGAGTTCGGATCTGATAAAGGCTTTGATGCTGCCATAAGAGTTCCCACATGTAGGTTCTGGACCCACGAGTGGTCCCTCACTGGCACCTCTAGCTAATTTGTCAGCCATTTTATTACCTCTGATTCCAGAGTGACCTGGCACCCATCTCAACGTAGTGTTATGATGTTCCGCCAGTTTAACGAGAGTCCTATGGCAGTGTAGCACTACCTCAGAATCAAACCTGACAGCCTGTCGTGCTCTAAGGGCAGCCTGACTGTCAGAGAGAATTTCCACTGCTCCATCAACCTGCGGGCAATTTAGTATGCCTTCAGCGCAGGTCTGGATTGTGATTACTTCGGCTTGGAAGATGGACGCAGAGCTCCCTAGGCTAAAAGATTCACCGTCGGTTGCACCATCTCTCCAAATTCCAATTCCCGTGCCGTTAGGCGTTTTAGAAGCGTCCACAAACCAGCGAGATATTTCCCGTCTCGGTTTGTGAACGAGAGTTTTTGCAGTCTCTCTATTGGAGATATTTACATTGTATCCCCCACTGAAGCTGAAAGCGGGCGAAATCTTGTCCGCTCTCATGGACAGTGGTACTGTCTGTTCTATGTGGTGAAGATGCTGGTATGATCTCCCTTTCTACCGGAGAAACCCCTACATCCACTACATCTTGCTCTGTAGGCCCCTAGGACAGCCTTCGACCACAGAACAAGCTGCAGCGGAGGAAGTCCAAGGATCGCCTCCATCGCCGCAGTCGGCGTCGAGGACATGGCTCCAGTGATGCCTAAGCAGGCAATCCTCTGGACTTTACTGATTGCGTTGGCCGCATAGCCCAAACTGACTTTCTGCCACCAGACCAACGATGCATAAGTTATAGAAGGTACTATAACTTTCGTGTACCATCATAGGTTTCTGTCCCCACGGTTTGCCAAACATTCCTCTACAGGCCCAAAAGGCCCTTGTAGCTTTGTTTATTACCTGTTCCAGGTGTGGTTTGTACGTCAATTTGGCGTCCAATGTCAGCCCCAGGTATTTGACCTCAGAAGATACGAATTTCTTCGAGCCGAAAATGGTCGGACACTGGTCTGGAAAGCTTCCTTCTTCGAGTGAACGCGACCATAGTCGTTTTTCTAGAGTTAACAGTTAACCTTTCTCTTTTACACCACCTCTCCACGAGTTCGAGAGCGACTTGCATCCTCTCGGATATCACGCCCTCAAACTTGCCGCAGATCATGATGGTGATGTCATCGGCATAGCCCTGTGCATGGAAGCCCGCAGTCCGAAGATCGGAAAGCAGGCCATCCACCACCAGGCACCACAGAAAGGGTGACAGCACTCCGCCCTGTGGGCAGCCAGCTGCCACGGTCGCCTTTCTAGTGCAGAGGTTCTGTGACACATCAACCGTTCTGTTTCTTATCATGGCGTCGATCCACCTTGTCACCGTTGGCTACTCCACGTCTTTGCACGTCTTTCCTACGCATCGACAGAAAGACGCCCTGTCGAAGGCTCCCTCTTTATCAAGGAAGGTGGCTAGCGCGCTTTGTTGCTTAAGGTAATTTCTGCTCGTCGAGCAAGCTCATGAATAGCCTGCTCACAGAATTTTCCAGCTTCTCGTTTAGAGGCAGCTTTGCCAATACAGAGTCCCTTAGATGTCTATCTATTATCTTCTTCAAAGTTTTGAGAAGAAAAGAGGTAAGGCTGATGGGCCGGTACGACTGCGCTACCGTGTAGGACGCCTTGCCCTGTTTAGGAATGAAGACCACCTCCAGCTGTTGGGTATGTACCCCGTAGCTAAGGTAGCCCTTAGTAGGGTACATAAAATTGGAGACAGCGGCTCCAGGCTCTGTTGTAACAGTGCCGGGAAAATGCCGTCCATACCCGCCGATTTAAAAGGTTTGAAGGATTCGATAGCCCATCGAATTTTAGAGACTTGAATTATTTTTCGTGCGAGGTTCCAGCCTCCCTTCCGCGCTCTTAAGTTAGGTATCTGAGCGTAGCTCATTTCCACACATTCCCCCCAGTCTGGGTGTGAATGGTCTTGGAGCCGGGGAAGTGCACCTCTAGGAAGTGTTTGAGAACCTGCTCTTCTGTTTCGGCCTTATTACCGTTTGGCTTGTGGGGGGCCAGTGTCCCTATTCTGCAGGGTCCTTCTTTGGCGAGAACTTTACGAATTCTGGATCACTTAGGGACTCCCTCCAGCTCCTGGCAGAATTTTTCGCCAGTGCTCTCACTTCCGGGGTTGGAGGTGGACCCTCTTGGTCATGCGGGAGGTAGGCAGACCCCAATATTAGGTTTCTTGCCCTGGTACCCTCCATCCACTGGATTTTTACTGCGGCTATGTCCCTAGAACAGTAATCCCTAAGCATCAGAAAATTTAGGTTAGTTTTAATGAGCAAGCAAGCTCTGGGACTGGGTATGTCGCTGTGTATCAGAACTCATCCCCTGGTCCGTAAGCCGCTTACTTTACCCCTGGCGATCCAGGGTTCTTGTATGAGAACTATATCAATGTTTTTACTTATCACAAAAGCTTGTACTGCAGCTGAAGCCGCCTTACAGTGGTGGAGGTTGACCTGCAGCAGTTTCAGGAATGTTTATATTTCTATCCTGCTGTATCTGTTTCACCTGGCGGAGTTCGCAGGAGGTCGTCCACCAGTTGAGCATCTGTCAGGAGGTCCGTGATGGTACACGCAGTTCCTGCAGACTGTAGCGAACCCGCAGCCCGCTCAGTGTCTGCGTCACCACCAGGCCCCGGAGACAACTGTATAGATGGTCCTGCTGTAGCAGTTTCCATCATCTGCATCCTCAGTGGCTCCTGCGTGTTCCTTCTCCCCCGTCCCAAAAGTCGGAATGGTACGAGGGAGAACTGCATACACAGTGTGTAGGTTTCTTTATATATTTTCCACTGGCTCTCGTTCATGGCGAACACCATCTGCTGCCCTTTCGGGTCAGGGTTCGTGCTGAGCACCCTCCAAGAGCCAGTGTTTAGCTTTCGGTTCTGCACCTGGAGTCAGTGCAGAAGCTTTTCGGGTTCCAAGGGGGGGCCTGCAACCCAAACCATGGCCCTGACAGGTTTTGGCAAGTCTTCCTCCCTCACCAATTTCAACTTGGCACCTTCCCAGGGGGTACAGCTTCGGACACCACCCGCAAGCCACGAGCAGATGCTCGTGTCTAGGAAGCCCGCCCTCAGCACAGCCCCACGGTGTCGGACCTCGCTAAATCCCGGTTCCGGTCCTCCGACTTCTATTTTGTCCATTTCTAGCAGCAAGCAGTTTCGGATCTGGTCCGCCTGCTCCTGTGAGATGGAACTCTCAAGATAATACTCAGGCACAATGGCCATCCGGATTGTCGTGAGTGCCTCCTTGTAGCTTTTAGGTGCAGGATTACCTGTCTTTATTCGCTTTGTGACTGCTTTTGGTGTGCTGCCCTCAGAGAAGTTTCGCTTCAGCCCACAGTCACAGCGTTGCTGGTGCTAGGTTTAGCGACAGTTGCTTCCCTGGCGGCCTTTTCTTTTTTGGGCGTAGTGCTGCCCGGCTGGGTCAAAGCGGCTAGCCTTGCAGCTTTACGTTTGCGCCTTTCGGCGCCGGAGAGTTTGGAACTCGGTTTTTGATTCTCGGTTCCCGAGCCTCCAGCCCTTGCATCCCTTGTTGGTGCCTTTACAGGTTTAGTTGGGTGTCTCTTTTCAGAGTCCCCGGATTTGGGTTTGTTATTTTTGTCTTGCGGTTCCATCATATGAGACCCACGAGTAAGGGAAAAGGTAGGTCGACCCAACGCAGTGCCCCGGTACGTGGGTAAGGCAATACAATGGAGTGCGCCCGGTGCCCCAAGGGTTGATCGATAGGGACTGATCCTCTATTCAGCCACGCATCCCATCAGCTCGACCACAACTTTAGGATTTAGGTTTTTGGTGAGGTTGTCTCCTCTCGGACCAGGCAATTAAGCTAAGGTCTCCCAACTCCCGGTAAGTGCAAAGCACCAACCGGGAACCTGGTCTGGAGACTTTTCAGAGAAAAATCCACCATCGGCGCCATTCTATCCCATGTGCAAGCTCTAGGCCACGACATGACAGCTGAGCAGGGAGTCTGATTCCCTGTAGGCTGCCCACAGGGAAAGCAGACCAGTTTATCGACAGGCAAGTCTAGATCCACTGTGTTTAGCATAGAACAGAAGCACCTCGTGTAGGATGTGGCTCTTCACCACGCACATTGGTCTTGACTGGTCTACAGTCACCAGCCCTGGTCATGACAGAGTCCGAGGAATAGGCATGCTAGATACCCCATCAAGTCCATCATGCCCTCGCTTCCTAATTGACGGTTACAAATACAGTATGTTCCTCATCGAGCTTACGCGCAAAGTATTTCAAGAATCGTTTGTAGAACGAAACTGAAATTTTGAGCATGTACCAAAGTTTTTCATAAATAGCTGAAATATTTTGGTATAGTTGGCTGATTTCTGGTTATAGCGGAAATGAATACCAACTTCGTTATTTTAAATAAAATACGCCACTTTTTATAAGAAATTCGAGCTCCTCGTTAATTCTTATTCCAACTTTATGTAGTATTTGATATACGAGGGAGCGTTTTTATATTCGCGGAATGGGGGATAAGGGGTGGAAATAAAAAAAAACAAATTATTTTTCTTTTTCAATATATTCACCTGCAAGACGGATACATTTTTCACACCTTTCAATTCATTTATTTATACCCTCATAAAAAAATGATTTCTCTTTATCTGCAAAATACGCCGAAACTGCCTCCTTGACTTCATCATCGGCAGTCAATTTTTTACCCCGCAGCTCTTTTTTCATTTTCGGAAACAGGTAATAATCACTCGGGGCCAGGTCTGGGCTGTAGGGTGGGTGATTCACAATTTCGAAGCCCACCTTATGCAGGGCAGCTAGCGCAACGCGGTTCTTGTGGACGGGCGCGTTGTCGTGCAAAAGCAGCACACCTTTCGTCAATTTTCCCCGTCTTTTCTCTTTAATGGCTTCTTTTAGTCGCTCTAATATTGAAGCGTAATATTCTCCGGTTATAGAAACACCTTTATCTTTATAATCAATCAACAATATTCCTTCCGAGTCCCAAAATACCGTTGCCATGAGTTTCCCAGCTGATTGTGACACTTTAAATTTTTTGGGAGGTGCTGTGCCCTTTTTATGCCACTGCATGGAGTCTTGTTGGGACTCAGGTTCATAATGATGAACCCAAGTTTCGTCTCCAGTAACAATTCGACTCAATACACCATCCTTGTCTTCATTACAGAGCTCCAAAAATGCACGCGAACACTCTACGCGCTGTTGTTTTTGCGGCGGCGTGAGCATTCTCGGCACCCATCTTGCGCTGACCTTAGACATGCCGAGATGATCGTGTAGGATTTTAAAAATTGTTGTATCGGATACTTCAACCATTTCTGCGAGTTGTTTCTTCTTTAGTCGAGCATCTTCGAGTACAATTTTTTCAACTTTTTGGATAAGTGCTGGCGTGGTCACCTCAATGCTCCTGCCCGGCCTCGGGTCGTCTTCAAGGGATTCCCTTCCTAAACTATGCCACTTGTACACCATGATTTTTCCTGGACAAGAGTCGCCGTAAACCAATGACATCTCATTCATTATGGTCGCGACTGATTTTCCTTGCCTGGTAAGGAACTTTATAACGGCACGATATGCGATTTTTTCCATATTTCACTTTTCACTCCTGATTATGTTACTTGGTTGACGACAGCTCAAAGACTAACTGTCTAATAACAATGAAACTTCGTATTTATACTAATTATGAGTCGCTGCACAGGCCACGCCCCCAATGCGCCTAATCACCCCCCTACAACCTGCTCATTCCGCGAATATAAAAACGCTCCCTCGTACCTAAAATGTATCGTTAATAAAATATTCGCGTTTATTAAACAATTTTGACAGCTGCAATGCTCTCAAGAAATAATCATTTCTAGCCATTCCGATAGAATAAGTAGGGAGACGCTATCACGTGGCTAAAACGGCGCAGGTCGGCCATATTGGTACACCATTTTACGTCAAATACGTAGATACTAGTGTAGGTATATGTCATGTATGGTTGCATTATTTGATTATTTCAGTTCTTACAGTTATATTATATAGCAAACTACTACAAGACATAATGGCTTCTTGTGCTCTACCTAGTTGCAAGAGTAGAAACAGCGTTAACAAGAAGAATTCGTCGAAAATAACATTTCATAGGTCAGTGTTTGACATAATAACAATGTGCCTGGCCCTAATTGGAAAATTTCAATCGGTGCGCCTGTATGTAGGTACATATGTCAAATTATGACATTTATAGGCCTTGGGACTAATAGGCGTGGGATTACGTAATTAATTTTAAATAAAACCATCTGTTAAGTGGAGGCTTAAGATTATACTTACAATTTTCAGTAGTCCGGACCTGGTGAGGCAGCCATATTGGTACATCACTTAAGCCCCGCCCAGTGCGCCGTTTTGAACATACAGGAAATATGCTTCATAGCGTCTCCTTAGTATACTAGCTCAATGTTTCTAGCAGATCGTAAAAATTATAGAAGCCTAATTACTCTACTAGATTTGTCGTTTCATAAATACATACATTGATTTGAATCAATATTTGTTGAAAGAACATCCGCATATCTTAAAATTGGTAAACGTATTAAGTCATACAAATTGATACTTGCTAGAAATAAGATAAATACTCCTTATAAAATATATTATGTTTGTTTTAACATTTTTCTCCGTATCTTTATCTAACTTTTTGCAAACGAACACACTGGATAGAAAGGTTAAATCATTATACGGTTTTTCGCATTTCCTAAGTTTGCCAACATCGTCGGGCTGGTGGCTTAGTGCACACTTGCCTCGCAGTCCGGCAGTACCGAGTTCGAACCCCGGTGCTTCCTTTCTGAATTTGGTTTTCTGTAGTTTTCCAAATTCCACGGCAAATGCGGAAAGGTACCTAACATCTTAAGTCGATCTACAGCCGCAGGCGTAATAATAACTCATGGCCAGCCGATGCCCCCTGTAATTGGCGCAAGCTGTTGGGGGATGCTAAGGCATGGATTATTATTATTATTATTATAGTTAAATTCATTCAGTACCAGCAGTGAAAATTTTCATATTTGTAGAACGTAAGGATACATCTTTTTATCAATTTATAATAAATTGTTAAAAAAAAAGTAATATGACTCGTACAACAGTAATTGCAGTATAATTAATTGAGTTACACTCTTTTATTAAAACTATCTACCATTTAACTTGAAAGGCAAAAGAATTATTTGGCAAAGATGATGCAGGTGAAGAGGAAGCAGAAGAGGAGGAGGAGGGTGAAAGGGCCGTAAAAATAGTGCCAGAATATGTAATTACACTACAAGCACCAGACGACTTTCTTTGTGATCGAGTTATGGGACTTCCCGAAGAACAAATACAGGTAATGGAATTATTTTTTATTATTGTCTCTACAATGAATTTAGAATCTTTCTTAAGCGGCCCCTAGACGATCAATATTTTCCTAAATATAGGGGGGGCGCTTTAAAGGTCGTTTCACATGCAAGCGTTTTAACAGACAGCGTATAGCAAATAAACACAGCTTTTTTATTGTGTTTTACATGACTTCTATTATTGAGATTATATACCTATTGTAGGTTTATTTATTTTAAATTTAAATTTGCCGCCATTAAGGCGTTACGAAGTGTTAGGTTTAGGGAGAGACACGCATGGTCGATGTATTAGATACAGGTATGTTATATATTATTTCGTATTTTCGTAAATTTGTTCAAAATTTTTCAATAATAGCCAAACCTTATACTTTATTAAAAGGCCGTACTTTTTACTTTGAAGGTGAAGTTCTGCATAGTTTTAACCAATTAACAGACATTTTGGCTTAACAACCAGTTCTTTCAATATACTCTCCAACGGCAGAAACACAAGTTCACTGCAATGCAAGTTCGTTAGGATTTGGTGGTATACTCATGCAGGAACAAAAAGATATGAAATTTCATCCAGTATTTTATTATTGTCAGAGAAGCATAGAAGCTGAAAGCAAACTACATAGATTTGAATTAGAGTTACTACCATTGTAAATACTTTAAAACGATTTTAGGGTATATTTACAAGGTATTTCGTTTAAGATTATAACTGACTGTAACAGTGTAACTTTAGCTTTTAAAAAGAAGGAAATAAACCCACGAATAATGAGATGGGCAATGTTCTTGCAAAATTATGATTACATATTAGAACATAGAGAAAGCGTACGAATGAAACACGTAGACGCACTTAGTCGATGTTTTAATAGTATTTTAATTACTGAAGAAAATAGTTTCGAAGAGAATTTGGCGCTTAAACAGTCTCAGGATCAGATGCTGGAGATGTTGAAACAGAATCTAGAAGAGAGAGAAGAGAAATGATTTGAATTGAGGAACGGATTGATTTGTCGAAAGGAAAAAGAACGCATAGTATTCTACGTATCAAGTTCGGTGGAAACCCAGGTAATTAAATTGTGTCACGATGATATAGGACACGTTGGTGTGAAAAAGACAATAGAAGTAATTCGTCGACAATATTGGTTTCCTAGTATTCGTGGAAAGGTAAAAGAATATATTTCGAATTGTTTGAAATGTATCATCTATAACCCGAAGATAGGAAACAACCAGGACTTTTACATAATATTCCGAAAGGAAACATTCCGTTTTATACCTTACATGTAGACCATGTGGGTCCTCTACAAAAATCTAGGCAATATAATGTTGCAACTGACGTGCCAAGAGCGAATGGACAGGTAGGAAGGCTTAACCGAGACATAGTACCTATGCTTTCAAAATTGTGTAAGTCCATAGATAGATGGGATGAGGTTATAGCAGATGTAGAGTATACTATCAACAACACGGTTAATCGTGCAACTGGTGAAACACCAGCCAAATTGCTTTATGGCGTTAATCAAAGAGGAAATGTTACTGAAGACCTGAAGATTTATTTAAATATGGACGCAAACACCAACATAGATTTGGAAGAGTTAAGGAACAAAGCATTGGAAAATATAAAGACATTGCAAAGCTATAACAAGGCTTTATATGACAAGAAACAAAAAAGCAAAAGAATATAATGAAGGAGATTTAGTAATGGTCACTAACTACGACGTCACTCCAGGTGTAAATAAGAAACTTATTCCACGCTTTAAAGGTCCATACAAAGTAAAGTGCAAATTACCGAATGATAGGTATGTTCTTGTTGATGTAGATAATTTTCAACTTATGTAAAGCCATTTCAAGGAATTTATAATGTGGCAAATGTGAGGTCATGGATCAAGGATAAGAATTGATAGATAGTTTATATTTCTATATTTTGTTGTTTTATATTTGTATTTTGTTGTATTGAATGATTGAGACAATCATTAGTCAGGACGGCCGAATTGTATAGGTTTATTTGTTTTAAATTTATATTTGTCACCATTAAGGCGTTACGAAGTGTTAAAGCTTCATTTACATAAAGGGTAGTGCCAATTGTCGTATAAGGGTAATGGAGTGCAGAAGTTAGATGTCTGTGAACTTGGCACCTCATTTTTGAAAAACATTTTTTTTGATTGGAGTTCTCAATGCATCCCAAAGAGTTCTAGATTTCTTGATCAAATTTAAAAAAAGTTCCGTAAAAATAAACATAGAAAACAGTAGTTGAAAATGCTGGGTGTCAAGTTCACAAAACGTACTACAAAAAATCGCGATAACATTTAAACTAATTGTCTGAGGTCTTTCGTATCTCAAAAAAATTAAAGCAAAACGAAAAATTTCGGAATTTGATTTTTTGTTGGAGTTCTCGGTAGCACCTGAAGAGTTCTAGCGATAGTTGTTAAGGCGCGAAAGGCTCACATTGATACTTTAAAAGTTGTCGCGATTTTTCGTACCTCAAGGAAAATAAGGGAAAAAAAATAAATTTCGGAATTTTGATTAGTTGTTGTGTTTGTTCTGGGTAGCACCTTAAGATTCCTAGCGATAGTTATTCAGGTTCGAAACTCTCCCATTAATATTTCGGAAATTCTCACAGTTTTTCATAGTTGGAAAAATTTGGAATATCTTAAATTTCGAAATTTTGAATTTTTTGTTGAAGTGCTGTAATTTTTAATGTCCGAAGGGCTCAGACAATTAGTTTAAATGTTATCGCGATTTTTCGTACTACGTTTTGTGAACTTGGCACCTAGCGTTTTCAACTACTGTTTTCTATGTTTATTTTTACGGAACTTTTTTTTAATTTGGTCAAGAACTCTCTCATGGAGTGCAATGAGAACTCCAATCAAAAAAATGTTTTTTCAAAAATGAGGTGCCAAGCTCACAGACACAGAAGTTATTTCTCATGTTTTTAAACGAGGGCATTTACATAAACAGTGCGACACTAACAGTAATTTGTGTATTTGTCACAAATTTTGTGCAAATGCAAAATAGAAGAAAATTATTAAAGTTATTCATTTTACATAAATTGCTGAAAATAAAAAAGAAAACGAAGAGGAAATATTGGGCGCAGGCGTATACGTAACAACACATATCAAACATGCATATAACATTGACCTTGAAACTCATAAATTTTGAAAATCTATCATAGTATCCTATTGGTTGTTCGACGACCGCAGTCTGTTAAACCGGTTACATGTGAAACGACCTTAACAGTTAAACGAGAAATATGTTACATGGTTGATCACCTATGGAATGCATTCTGAATCGATACAAACGAAAAAAGCAATAACAAATCCATAGTACAATACTGCATCTCCAAATAAGGTCCGTGTTTCAATATTTTTGATATCGAGTCAAGATCTTAATGACCTGCAATTTAAAGTTACACAAATACTCCGGAGTGCTTGCTCATACTAAAAGAATGGAATCTTCTTTAAGAAAATACAAAAATATATACTTCCTACTTGTCATTCTCAATTTGAACACCATTTTTCTCAAGAAAATAATTAAAATAAATAATAATAGTATTTTGTAATAGCTTTTCTTCTCTTATGGAGACATTTAGAATTAAAGCCCAACAAAATGACGATTGTTCTTTGATTCCTCTAAAGTTACTTTAACAGGTGTATTTCTACATAACGGCAATAAATTTCAACCACTGTGGCTTTCTCTTCTAGTATGAATGAAACATATGAAAACCCTAAACTTATATGTGAGACGTAAAATATCCATGTTGCAAGGTAATGAATGATTCAGTGTATAATGAAAACTTCCTCTTTTTCTTACAAAATTTTTAATAATTATCTAGGACATGTTTCGGCCAAACGCCATATTCAGCTAGAATCTACATTTATTGTTAAAACTAAAGTGAATTGAATATACATTTCATCCTCAATTCACTTTAGTTTTAACAATAAATGTAGATTCTAGCTGAAGATGGCCTTTGGCCGAAACATGTCGTATATAATTATTAAAAATTTTGTAAGGAAAAGAGGAAGTTTTCATTATACACTGCATCACTAAATTTATATTATTCAACATGCAGTGAATGGAATATCTATTCTGATTTGAAGGTTGTGTTTATCCTTGCTCTACAATTTGGCTATACAATATTCTGTTATTTTTTATGTGAATGGGATAGCAATGGGAACAGAAAAAACCACTACATAAGAACATAATTGTCTAAACACGACTTTTTCATTCCCGAACAGAAAAATCCGAAATATGAAGTTTTGTAATCCTAAAAATGTGCATTTATTACCGTTCCATATAAAACTAGGATTGATAAAGAATTTCATGCACTTAAGTTTAAGAGGTTTCCTAAAATTAAAGAATATACGTATACAGCGTGTCTAATTAAGTTGGCGCTATATGGAATACTTGGTCCTTATAAGTTTTACGAAAAAAGCAATTTTTTATAAAAATCTCTGCTTTTGAAAACAATAATATTCAGTTATTCACATTTGATATTGAATGTACAAGTGTCCACAAAGCGAAAAAGTTCGATAGAAATTTTTTTACCACTTCAATTTTAAATTAAATTTAGCAAATCCTACTTGGGAAACGCGTTATCTCTTATCTTAATTAAACAGTCATCATACTCTATTTCGCAAAGAATATTCAGGATTTTCAACTAGGTACAGAAAGTATTACCTGTAACACAGTGTCATCGTTGGTACCTAAGTAGGATAAGACGCACCTTAAAAATGTCATAGCATCTTATAAAATAAGACTGCAAACCTAAATTTTACAATTACATACCTGTTTTATTAATAACTGTTTTCTTTCAAATAGAAACTATACCTAGATTTTATTTAAGTAATATTTTCAAAAATCGATAACTCGGAAATGGTTAGATTTAGGTACATTACGTGTATTGCAATTTTTACTTAAAATTGAAGAAAGAATTGATTTATTTAATAATATACAGGTGGTTCCGATTAAAAAAATGTAACTTAGATGTGCCACGACTTTACAGTCGACCCTGTATACGTAAAATTATTATCAGCTAATAAGCATTTACAAACCCTAAAACTTTTGTATTTAACTTTTTGCGGTATCTCGTATATTTTACCCAATAATCGACCGTTCCCATACATATCAGCGGCCCTGTATGTACCGATCGTTTTGAGAAATAAGATAAATAACGCCGGGAAGGGGTAAGGAGTACGAAAATTCGCTAAGAAATGGGGTCGCGTATGAGTCTATCACAGTCTAGTCTACAGCGTAAGTACAAGAGATACACAGTTAGTTGCAATCAGTAGCACAAACCACGAAAGATGTACAACTCTATTGAATCAGCTGATTGAAAAGTTGCGTAGCAAGAGACTAGCTGCCAGGGTCGGCGAGGGGAAAAAATTAGGCGCAAAAGGGTGGCAACTAACATTACTATTCAGTATGTAATTTGCATAAGAACTAGTATATTTTTATTTACAAAAATAACTTTCTTTCTACTGACGGTTTATGATCAATTAACGAACAATTCTATGCCAGTATGTTTTATGTGATTATTAACAAATAACATAGGTATAAAATTGTGCGGAAACCGATCACTAACCGTTCGTCGAAAGAAAAAACCCATTATATTTCCATACAACGACGTAAACACATGAGACTTAGGGTCGTATTTATAGTATCAGGCGATCGAGAATAATTGTCCGTGCCGCTACCATGATAAAATGCGAACATGACCACAACATTGAAAATTGCCGCTCACCTGAAATTGTTTTCATTGACGTTGCGAATCGTTTAATTGTAATATGTAGGTAGGCAACTTAACAATCTCTTGTGATGAACGGAATTGCATAAACAAGCAGGTATATTACATGTCAATATCTGAATTACTTAGGATTAACGCTTGAGCAGGCGCGCGGACTAACTTCTCATGAGCGGGCGCGCGCGGTACTTTGTGCCGCAGATCATTAAATATTTTTTTTAGATGTATTAATTCTTTATTGGGTTTATTTTAAGTATGGTTATAGAAGAAACAATTTAAGTATATTATTGAATTGTTTATTTATGAAATTACAAAGAAATCTTATCGATAATTAAAAGAGTAATATGTATATTGAAAAAGTAAACTAAAATTAGCAAATACTCATGGAAATCTATCTGACAAATAATAATGATGCGCGTTTCTAATCTGTATCCATAGGAGGGATTTGACAAGAATTACACTTAGTTACCTTATCGCTGTGATTTTTGCGAACAAATTTTACTGGGCGAGCGCGAAATAGAGTACCGACAAACAACACTCTCTCAATTAATCGTCTATTGCGAACTGAATATAACGATATAATGTATTCTGTTGACATAATATTGATCTAAAGAGATCCAGGAAAGCATTCCTAGAAGAATGGCGTCAAATAAATTATACATGCGTTGTAATTGTGAAAATTGCCAGATTGCGGTATAAAATTCTCCGCGCGCCTGCTCGAGGGTTAAAATTGAAAAAAAAAGCAATTTATAGAGAAACAATTATTTATTTTAAAAACCAAATGTAAAGATCTATTTTATAATTATTTTTTTGAATATAATAGATAATAATAGTAACGTTAATAATAAAATAAATTTTATTTACAAATTATGATCAATATGGCCACCATTATTAAGTAAACAATATAATTTCGAATACATTCTGCAACATTTCTGGTCCAATTTCGCTTATTGCTATTCTGATAGCTTCCTTCAGTTCGTCTAATGTGTGCAACCGATTGCGAAATATTTTATTCTTCATATAACCGAACAGAAAAAAATCTAATGGGGTAAGATCTGGAGATCTTGGGGGCCATCTGTTAGTGCTAATAAGCCGATTGTCATAAAATTGTTATACCTATATAATCAATAGTCTGTCGTGCAGTGTGGGCAGTAGCATTATCCTGTTGAAAGAAACCTGTCGTTATCTCATCATCGTGCAATTGTTCTATAAACGTATTAAGAATTTCACGATAATTTGCAGCTGTAATTGTTTCTTCAAAAAATATTGGTCCGATAATTCTCCTTCGTGACATACCAACCCAAACACCAATTTTCAGAGGATGTAGCTGTGTTTCATGGTAGACATGAGGATTTTCAGCTGACCATATTCTATAGTTTTGTGAGTTTACGTATCCATAAATGAAACCATGCTTCATCGGAAAAAAAGGATAAATTTAGCAGCTCATCATCCCTTAAATTTGCATTGAACCACTGACAATCTTTCTCGATCGCCCGATACGTGCTTGAGGTTGTGTCGATGCTTCAGCACACGATTTTGACACATTTGTAATGACATTTATGTCAAAATCGTGTACTCAAGCATCGACACAACCTCAAGCATGGACTATAAATATGATCCTTAGACAAAAATGGATAAACGAATATAATTGCGCACATGCATTGGAATGTTTTAGGAAACTGGATATAAAACTAATTTCTTGTCCGTATCGCCGCTGTTTTGACTGGCAACCCTCTTCCGGCTCCTGGCAGCTTTTCTCCTCACCACCTCTATAAGCAAAATCGTCAATATTGACACAGAATAAACAGAAAGGCCAAGTTTGACGGAACCTTTGATGTTTTCATTCTGAGTGACCTTGAGGCTATTGATGCCATTTTGAAAATGTATCCAAGAATGCTGGCGGAAAAGTTTGAGTTTCATTTTAAGCATCTAGGTTATATATGTTCGAAATGTACAGTGGCCAGCAGCATAATCGATACCGTTACGGAATTTCCTAAACCTTAATAACAATGTAGAGGGGGTTACATTGTGTGGCCTTCAGTTAGAGGATTTATAGTAGATATTATTATTAGTAGATAAGGTAGACGTTAGCTTGCGGTGGTCTCGATTTAAAAGCTGGCCACTGTACATAAGGTATTAGATAATTATATATAAAAATTGATATTCCTGCATGCGCACCTAGATTTCTTCCTGGAAAATATTAGCACAGTAAGCGATGAGCACGGGAGCTAACAATTTCATCTAGAAACTTCAGATATGAAAAAGATGTATCGAGCGAAATGAAATCCTCATATGCTAACCAATTACTGTTAGATCATCAACAGGCGAAATATAGCAGAAAATCGTCATTTCTTACTGTCTAGCAGAGCCAACATATTTGAATGTCGTATAGTAAAGAATATAGAAAGTATTGATATTTGAAATGATAAAGGTCTGCTGCCTCTCGGAAATCTTTCGCGATGGGGAAAAACATATTTTTCTTTCTGAAAGAGTTTCTTTTCAGTCCCTCGGTGAAATCCGGAGTGTCGAGAAACTTACTACTTGGCAGATAGTAACAATAAGGTTGTAATGATTATCATTGAAACAATCCATTGAACAATTCCAGAAATTGAATCGAATGATGGGTGCGTTCGAATAGGCGCACAGAGCGTACTTTTGCGTGCAATTAGGTAATCGGAGTAAGCGTCCTTGCGTTTTTGTTGAAACACCGAGTTTACTCAAAGCGTGCACTGTCTACTGTCTAGTGGTGCTCGTAGCTCCGCATTCGCACTTTTGTTTTTGTTCAGATAAAATTGTACAACGTGTGTCATCTGTGTCTGATATTTACTTGTCTAATGTTCTTGAACAAAATGGAATTAGCAGAAGTAAACGGAAATAATGGTCTGTTTGACTAACAATAAAAGGCGTAAATATATCACGAGTTGTTTTTTACACTGGATGTGGACGTTGGAAGGCCAAATAAACGTTAGGTACTATTAATAAGAATCGTTGAAGCAAATTATTTTTACTTTCGCGTAGACATCTTTGCGTTCGAACTACCACTTGTACTCTGTGCGTGACGCCATAAACTCTGTTCGTGCTCTGCTCGCTCTATCGACCGTCATTTCGAACGCACCCGATATCTGCATTAAATGAGAGATTTTTTATGATTGTATCTAGAATGAATAAAGAACTACAAAGCAAAAAAATTAGTACGATACGAGTTAGTATTGGGCGATTTGACTCTTTACAGATTCGTACCGTTCGCATCAGTATCACACTAACATTACTACAACTAACGGGTCAATAGCCACAGTGGTTAGGCGGCTGATTATCGTTGCGGCGGGACGATAGAAGCCGGGTTTCAATTCTCTCGTGGGACGGTGACAGTTTTTCAGAGAATTGAAATCTGGATCGACTTACCATTCGTTGTTGGGAGCAAAGTAATTACAGCGCGGCATTATACAGGGCGATATGATGCTCACATAGCCATTTGAACACGATTTACACACATAAAACTACACCGCGAGCGTTGCAGTGATAGCCAGACACAAATAACTACGCTTCGAATGTTGAAGAGCAAATAAATAAACAAATAAATAAAAACATATGGTATCGACGTTTTGAAGATACCATGCTGTAGTTGAATTTGAAACAAGTTTGCCGCCTAGAAATTATGGAAAAAATAGAAAAATATTTCAAATTTTTCTGGTAGTACAGATGAAATTCAGAAAATGTTTCTTTCTATAGGTTTTGGTATTTCCTGAAATGTGTAGGTATTCTATAAGCACACAAACTTACTTTTCTACTTATTGAACTAATTAGTTCATATTATAAAAATTATAAAATCTGTCGTAGGTTTTAGACTTAAGATTTTTATGAATTATCTTAGGGTACACACTATGCTGAGGAACACATGCTACGAAGGCTATCAGAATTTAGAAACAACAATACAGATGATAATACAATGCTGAACTTCTTTGATGAAATGGAAATACATCCAATCATCTTTGATGTTACAACCTACCGAGATACAAGTATGGAAGATATTGTTAAGTGTGCTTATGACAAGTTAGGTCCTGCTGTGGGTTTTGGACCTACTCTTGAAGAAGAAATTGAATTACATCAGTGTGAAGAAGAAGAAGCACGGCTTAAAGCACAAGAAATAGATTTAGAACAAAAGGTATACCTCATTATGCTTTATAACATCTCTTAAATTTATTTAACAGCTTTTAGAGCAAAAAGCTTTAGAAGAACACCAATCTAAAATGGAGGAGTGGACAAAGTCATTAGAAAAACTACAAAAAGAAGAAGAGAAGTTAATTATAGCACAAAGTGAACCATTGAGAAATTATTTAATGAAATATGTCTTTCCAACGCTAACCAAAGGCTTAATTGAAGTAGCCAGCTGCAAGCCACCGGATCCGGTTGATTATCTTGCAGAATATTTATTTAGGGAAAATCCAGAAGGACATATGTTTGATCCATCTTTTACACGGGCAGGGGAATTAATTGCGGAAGAACAAACAGCACTGCAGGCGGAATAGATAAACTTTTTTATTGCAATAATACATTTTTATTTAAATATTTTCATGTAACTATTACATTATATAATAGAATAATAGCTTTTGAAATGCATAATGAAAATTATTACAAAATGGCTATTGTTACTAGTAACTATATAAGCAAAACTAAATTCATGTTCATGGTTAATATAGTAACCTTTATACAAAATTTACTTTCACTTAACTGATATTTACTATCTAAGAGATTTCGAAGGTTACATTATTAAAACTTCTGATAAAATATGAAATATTTATATCACTCAATTTATTATTAATTCTATTAATATTTCAATAAATGCTGTACAGAACGAAATTCAATACAAAAACAAATTGGAAGATTGAGTCAGGGTAAAGCTTACATAATTGTATATAAGAACTGACTCAAATTAAACTAATTACTACTACAACATGTCGCTGTGAAGGTTTAGCAACTTATTCTCTACGTATAATTATTAGATCACGTATTAAGGTATAAATAAAAAAATATTTTGCTACTAGATTCATAGGTATTGATCAAACAATTTTTTTGGCTCCAACATTGTCCTGACCACTTTATATACAGTTTACTTATAAATACTAATCAACATTCTACATCACACTAATGTGTTATCTGTCTCCTCATTACACAAATTAAAGTGACCTAAACCTATGAATTTGGATTCTATGTTACTAGTACACTGTATTTATAAATATATACACATATACATTGTTGAGAAAGGCACACGCACACAATACTATTTACATTTCATGTAGGTACGCAGCATACAATTCAAAAAGACATACAATAAAAACTTCTCATCAATTACAACCGCAATCATTACCAACTCGAACAATGTGAACTAGTAACATACATGTAGAGGTCAACGAATGTAATTTACTCGAACAAAATATATACAGAAAAGTTAAGAATGAGTTGTCATCAAAATATGTATATTAATAAAATTTATGCTATTACTTGAGTGCTTAAGATAACTTTAACATGTATGCAAATTTAATGAATATCATAGTTCCTTGACCCCTTGACAAGAAAGAGCATTCTACATTATTTACTGGGCCCAGATGTACTTACATGTACAGAGTTCTACATTTAAATTAAGACCATCGATATTTGGAATTATTTAATTACAATAAAAAACAAATCGAGATTTTATTTATTATCGCAATAACAATATTCTTTCTTTTTAATCCAATCTTAAGGTGAAGCGATTCTTATCTAAGTAAAGACACTTTGTCTACTAAGGGCTGATAAATGTATCGTCATTTTGCGCAGTAAGAATAGAGTCGAATAACGTACGTTGTCTATGCGTGTTTACTTATGGGCTTAAAAAGAAGGTTCTTGCAAACCGATCTACGAAGTTTAATCGAACTTTGTTTGAGATAGTACCAGCAAAATTAGTAGTGGTAAACCAAATTTCTCCATATATTACAGCAGTAAACACAGCATAGTAGCTTCACGCTGCTGAAAAATTTCTAATAACTATATATTCTAAACAAAAAGGTTCTTATTCACCATGGTCCTAAAATCGAAGTTAAGTGTGAATAACAAAAACAGGAGGGATAAACTTGACTATAAAAAGAAGGGTACCATAAAATAAAAACTACGTTAATTATCAAAATAATATACGTGTACAATAGGAAATAATATTTTTATTTTGGCTATAATAAGGGTCAAACATGTCCACTTTGTGCCTCACATCTTCTATACCTTTACACAATAGATTCATTAGATTTTAATATAATTTGATGATCGTTTATATTTCTTTAATATACTACTACATATTAAGCACTCAATTTTGCCAGAATAAGGCTAAATGATAGGAACTACTGCCCACTATTGTATTAACTAGACCACTTCGTCTTGGGAATATTTAATAAATTGTGCACCATTGTCTATGCGAAAAAAGTACAAGATATCAGGTACCAAGTGCCAGAAAAATGTATGGATGACCCAATTACACTAAAATGTAATGAATCTACTAATTGTATATAGAAAATACGCTAAACAACCCAAAAAATGATTAACCTTAATTATAGCCAGAATACAAATTTCATTTATTTTTTGTCGTACACTGTATTTCTTGGCAATGAATCGAATTAATCATAGGACTATTACAAACAAGAGTTGTAATATGTAGCATACTTATCTCCAAAATATAGAAAATATACAGAGTACTCCATTAAAAAATGTTATTTTCTCAAATAACTAAAGAATATGAAGTTAAATTATTTTTGCAGGTACATACTCTTAATTAGATCACTGCTAATTTAACCAACCTAATAGCACCACTAATAACAAAGTTAGCAATAGTGTCAAATAATCTAAATAATAATACTCTGCATAAAAATCAAAATTCCAAACTGAAAAAGTTATTGTATTTGGTAAAATACAAACGTTTATTCTAAGCAATTCACATAATAAAAGTATGATTAAATGGAAATATTTGCTTAAAATCCGATAAATTATTTTAAAGATATTTGAATTTTACAGAATTACTGAACTTACTGAAATGTGTAAACAGATGATTAAAGAAGCTATAAACTTCAAATATACAGGGTGAGGCATTTGTGCGTCAAAGCTCAATATATTCATTAATATTAAAGATATCACAAAATGTTATATACAAAAATCATAGATAGTCTTAAGCTACATATTTTAAAATTATTTTCGTATATACAGGATGTTTCATATGGCCAGGGTGAACTAAACATACATTTTCTTAAATGGGACATACTATATATTATTTCATTGAGTTATACCGAGTATTTTAGAAGTTACGGTCAATTTTGTCTGAAAATCATTGCGTGTTCAACGTCCTGTGCATTCCACACGAAACAACTTGAAATTCTTTTTGTACTGGAATGGCTTTTTATATTGTTACAGTTTCATGGCAAAGTGATATTTTGCCAATATTGCGGAAACTGTGTATAGGGCGATTCAAAACGCAAATGCATTATTTTCTCATCTTATTTAAATGGAACACTCTGTATTTTATATTAAGAAAGGGAAGGAAACTATATGCACTTCCATTTTTATTAACCACTCCTATATCTAAAATCGATAATTTCTGAGATATTTAATATTTGCTTAATGAAAGGTGAGCTTTTTCAAAATAATTGTAAGATGTCAAATTAGCCATGAAAAAATGACGACTTATTTAAATAAAACGCCCTGTGTTTCATTTAAATAAGATGAGAAAATAATGCATTTGCGTTTTGAGTCGCCCTGTACACTGTTTTCGCAATATTGGCAAAATATCACTTTGCTACGAAACTGTAACAATATAAAAAAGTCATTCCAGTCCACAAAGAATTTCAAGTTGTTTCGTGTGGAATACACAGGACGCTGAACACGCAATGATTTTCAGACAAAATTGACCATAACTTCTAAAATACTCGGTATAACTCAATGAAACCTGATATCGAAGGAATGAGGAAGATATGCGTAATCTAAATTTGAAATAATATATAGTATGTCACATTTAAGAAAATGTACGTTTGGTTCACCTTGGCACTATGAAACACCCTGTATATACGAAAATAATTTAAAAATATGTACCTTAAGACTATCTATGATTTGAATTTAACATTTGGTGATATCTTTAATATTAATGGATATATTGAATTTTGACGCACTAATGCCTCACCCTGTATAATGGTAAACAAAACGTCCAAATAACACGCAAAACATGCGCACAATAGAAAAAATAAAAGCAAAATATACATACTATGTATTATTCTTAGTCTATGTTATGATATAAAAAACACAAATGTATACTTTAAAAAAATATACTTACATAATATATAGTTCGTAGTGTTTTCTCGGACAAGACCATTAACATTTTTGTATTTTTGTTGTGTTATCTGTATAGTTAGTAATACTTAATATGATAAAAGTAAGATCACGAAAATTGCCCGTTTATCATTATGTACAGCATAAAAGTCTACTTCAAGCGAAAACTGAAATATCGATGAAATTATGGCATGTGCCAATAAATACTAAATTATTAAATATAAAATTTATAAAAATATAATTTAATAAATACACTTTCCTACATACTAAAAATTAACACAGTGGTATTGTGAACTAAACCGATAAATATCTTCGTTTATACATAAATTGTTTTAAAGC
Source organism: Holotrichia oblita (assembly GCA_023690525.1). Classification (NCBI taxonomy): domain Eukaryota; kingdom Metazoa; phylum Arthropoda; class Insecta; order Coleoptera; family Scarabaeidae; genus Holotrichia; species Holotrichia oblita. The sequence goes on along the minus strand of CM043016.1, from coordinate 89,979,365 downwards.
AATTCTTCTTGTTAAGGTAGTCCTGGCCAAAAAATAAAGCATCCAGGCACTCAGTAAATGGTGGAGGGGGAGGTTTTATGTCTCGCAGCGCATCATGGAAGCCATGAAGTACCGAAAAAGTGTGTCTTTTTTACTCGATCAATTGTAGCTCCAAAGACTACTTTACGTGATACTAAGCAACATCGAGAATAAAGAGTAGTAATAAAGTAGAGTAGAAAAGACTACCTTTTTAAGAGTTGAGAAGTTTAACGGCTCGACGATTCGCCGGTGCCGTGCGCGTTTCATTGCTCTCCCCGTAAGTTATCAATAAATACGTAACCAATGGCGTACACAAAGGGCGCCATCCAATACCGCTTCGGTCTTCCGCTTGGTTCTTAGAAAAGGAAGACCGAAGCGACGACAGCATAAACTTGTGAATGTGTTAGTGTTTACTTGAGAAGATTGTGGGCGCGCTCCTTGGCCATCTCTATCCGGGTCGCATTCGAATCGGCCTGTTGTGTGTTCCATATTGTAGACCGGTACCAAGTATAAGTAGTGTTGTAGATGTCGGGTTGATTGGAAGAAACGTAGTTGTTGAAGAAGTTGTGGTAACGGCAATGCAAACAAACAACGTTCAGATTATTGAAAGGTACAGCAATTGCAATAGACAATACGTTAACATACAGTGTTCTACTAAAATTGAAAATATTTTTTTAAATTATCATTCTAAAAACCAACTGCAAAGAAAACGGAGATTGATTCCAATATATACACTATCATTAACAATGAAAACTTGTATCTTTGCAATCTTTACCGAATCAATAAAACAATATGCGACAATTCTCTGACGTCAAAGATTGAGATACTTAGGTCATGATCTCATATTCAAGCAACGGCCATCTTTGATTTTTCTCAGTGTATTTTATATGGCGTCAAATTTAGTGTTCGTATTTTAAGTGATTTTTGACAGTATTGCGATTATTTAAGAACCTTTTTTGTATTAGGTAGGTTCTGTAAAGTGAAGTGAATCATTCAACACAATCTAAAGTATATATAGGTTTCGCGTATTTTCATAATTATAGACGATTATTCATTGTCACTGTGTGTTATCCAAGAAAACGTAGTGTGTTATTTTGTATTTTTATTTTTGTAAGTAAAAACAATTTATATTTTTCGTTGTTTATTAAAAATAGAACATCTGCAGAATTAATAGGAAGAGTTTACTAATCGAAAGCATGTGTTTTATAGAATCCTTTGCCTACTTCTATCGGGAAAATGTTTCTCCAAATATACACTTGCAACAATAGGTAGCAGTGGAAGATTCTATAAAAATATATATACTAATCATTTCATTAAATTATCAGCATTTGTGAACTTTTTATACATACATTATCTTCTATGTAATGTAACAGGAGCTTGACTGATATTTAAGACAATACCGAACAAATAAATGTTTTGAATTGGTAACCTCTTCCTATTGATTGTGCAGAAGTTATGCCGGGTTTCCACCAAGCGGACAGGACCAGAACAAAACACGAACTCGGTCCATTTGTGACAGTACGCGAACTGTTCTAGAACTTTTGGAGCGTTTTCTAAACTTGTTAGTCCGCAAATAGAGTTTTTACGAACACAAACAGTGTCCCGGCGAATGTCGGTAACTTCAACGGTCGGTAACGTGTTCTAGGAATATTTGTCAGCTTGGTGTAAACGTCCTTGAAATTAGAACCAGTTTGTTTTTATTTTCGTTGTTGCGATTTAGTGGTAGTGATTTGGTGCGTGAAGGGAACAAGTCGCAATGTCAGATGTAAGTAATTTATTTTATTATATCAAAATACACCTACAAACAGGTATATGCACTTCTAGAAGACTTCTAAAAAATCATGGACAACGTAAGAAACCTCCAACCTAATTGAGGGCTACAGAAATTATAAATATAATAAAACTTAAACAAAACATAAACAGTTTTCATTGATTTCTGTTCGTGACTGGTGTAAACACAAAGGCCGTTGGGGACTCAACAGTGTTCAAACAAAGCTGTTCGAAATTTCTGTTCAAATGGACAGTTCGCGTTTTGTTTTTGTCCTGTCCGCTTGGTGGAAACCCGGCATAATATTATGTTTTCGTTAAAAAGACTTCTTCAGTGGAAGAAATTGAGATTTAATATCTAATATAATCACATAAAAAGTATATAAAACACTCTTCTGCAATCCGTGGCAAACGATACAGTGAACAATTAACATTTGCTATAGGTGTTTGTTTTATTCTATGTAATCTGCCGTTCACTTTACTAGACCAAGACGCATTTGTTTCTTTCTAGAGCAAGTATTCGCATTATACATTATCAATTCGGACATCGATAAGAAACGATATGCCATCTGAAAGATAAATAATTGTGGTTATGTGTTATTTGAAAGTTTTTTTATGTGTGGTGGGTGTTTAGTTGCAGTGACAGTTATTAACAAGGATTCAGATTTTCTCATACTAAGACAAGTTTGTGAAGGTGCGTCGAAAGATCTGTTAAGGTGTCACAAAGATTACTTTAAATTTGGGAATATAACATCGCTCGATGTGGAGTGGTAGTTTTCATTAAAAAATATTTATTCCACACGCCCAGTTTGTGATTTCATGGAAGGTTCTTAAAGTGTTTCAGCACGTTATATAATATATTTTTTGCGCGATTGGTTGTTTTTATCAGTTTACAGTGTGTGTTTCTACGACGGTAAGTTGCTATTACTGGTTGCTATGTGTAACAAAACGGTAAGTAATTTACTTACCGTTTCACTGAACGGTAAGTGAATTAAACAGAACTAGGAACGACAGCATCAAAAACACACATGACTTGTTTGGAGCAAAACCATAGAAACCATGGAGCAGCCATCCAACGGTTTCAATTCCAATCTTCGTGATTTTCACAAATTTATTTATATAAATTATTATTATTCTAGAGATTCCAATCGCGCAAAAAACGTTACAAGCATGTCGAACGTTAAGGGTTACCGTTCTCAGACAATAATTGGAGTCGCTTCGCTCCTCCTCCGAACAATTGTCTTCGAACGGTAAACATCCCTTACTGTTCTCCATACTTAATATACTATTTCGTCATTATCATTTCATCATTCAATTTTATGCGTAAACATTCATGCGTCGGTATCGCTTATGCTCAGTCATGAAAGTCGCGAACATAAAGCTGCGTCTTAGCGAACATTTTCGCACAGCTCGTTTAGCTCAGCTCGGCTACGAAATGAACGAGAAACCAATCACAGCACGTCAAATAAACACGTGATTATTTGAGAGTCATGACGCCAACGCTCGCCTTAATACGGCTGCTTGGCCCTTCCACGTTGTTCTCTGCACCACCCTGAAACTTGCCCGTCTTTGCTCAGTCTAGTTATAAGAACCTACTTGTATGCACTAAAGTTTACATCTTCTTTTATATGTATGTATGTACGTAGACGAAACAGGCTACAGAATATAATACGTACGAACGACCTTCGTAATTTAGTAACAATCTACCTCTTTCCTTTAATCTAAATAAGACATCTATTGTGCATGTGTAAGATAGGACTCAACGATTCGGAAAATGCTGCGGATACGGACAAATTCAACGAGCACTTCAACCCGATGATAAATTATATCAAACAGTTTATGCGTTGTGTAAGCCATACTCGAAACGTCCATACGTAAAACTCGAAATAGACAGTCCTTCGACCGCGCATTACGGCTGAATTGTTTTCGCCTATCGCTACCTATCCCTACTCTACCTTTTGACATTTTTTTCTCGCGTCTATGAGAGTTTGCGCAAAATATTTTCTGGTCATTTTTATACGTTGTCTTTTTTATTTCTAAGACGCCCTGTATACATATAAACGAAGAATAGATTGTCGTTCTGGATATAATTGTTAAGGCTGTGTGATAAGAAAATTTTCAGTAACACCGATCCAATATTCCAGATTCCAATCGAGGTATCGGTACTTACCAATGTATCGATTCCGTGCATGGTATCGATTCTGCGTACTGAAATAGCGTAAGTATCTACACTTTATAACTGACTTATTGTTAACAATAACGCAGTATCAGTTGCTTAGTACCAATACCTTAATATCAATGATACCCAAATATTAGTTTTTTGATATCGATTCTTAGGTATCGATACCTTTGTTATCTGAAGCATTGAGGAATCGTCACTAGTTATGGTATCGAATACTGGACAATGTATTGATACTTCCTCCAGTTTTAATAGTTGTAAATATCTTGTACTCGTTATTGTTGTATTTCGGTTAGATTAATAAAAGAAACAACCATATCTTGATTCCCATTGCAGGCATGCGACATTTTTCGGTTACCAATGAATCACAATTGAAAGGTTGACAATTTGACACTTCGTTGCTACCTTGTTTAATCTCAATTTATAAATCATAATAAAAACCTTAACAACATACTATATATGGTTAAAATCGGAAATGAAACTAAGTAATGAGAAACCAATTGGTACACATAAGAAATAAAATGATAGATGATTGAACACACCGTTCGCTAGATTAAAATTAGCATTAGGAAGTGTTTGTTTGGTTTCTATCTACCTCAGATAGTGATGTGAAAATTAAAATAACCAAATTAGTTTTAAAAATCTTGAATGTGATTTATCATAAGTCCATATTTTCTTCGTATTGATACACACAAAATTTAGTAACCTTGCACTATCCTGTATCTTTAATAGGAAGCGAGATCTACATGATAAAGATAGAAAATGAACGAGCCTGTATAACATTTTCAGACTTTTTCTAATACATAATACATTTAAGTACTTTTAATTTACTAATTTTATGGAAGCTAAAAATTACAATGAAGTAAATTGGTTATACCAGATTGTTCGTATATATTAATTACGTATGATTCAAATGTATTTCACACACAACATAAGCATACTTAACAATACTCATTTAGTCATAATATATTTCTTTTAACTGACGTAACAGTTTGCTATGAATTTAAGCATGTCGACCAATTTAACGTGGTAATGATATTGTATCTTATACGAGGGAGCGTTTTTATATTCGCGGAATGAGCGGGTTGTAGGAGGGTGATTAGGCGCATTGGAGGCGTAGCCTGTGCAGCGACTCATAATTAGTATAAATACGAAGTTTCATTGATATTAGGCAGTTAGTCTTTGAGCTATCGTCAATCAAGTAACATAATCAGGAGTGAAAAGTGAAATATGGAAAAAATCGAATATCGTGCCGTTATAAAGTTCCTTACCAGGCAAGGAAAATCAGTCGCGACCATAATGAATGAGATGTCATTGGTTTACGGCGACTCTTGTCCAGGAAAAACCATGGTGTACAAGTGGCATAGTTTATTTAAACAAGGAAGAGAATCCCTTGAAGACGACCCGAGGCCGGGCAGGAGCATTGAGGTGACCACGCCAGCACTTATCCAAAAAGTTGAAAAAATTGTACTCCAAGATGCTCGACTAAAGAAGAAACAACTCGCAGAAATGGTTGGAGTATCCGATACAACAATTTTTAAAATCCTACACGATCATCTCGGCATGTCTAAGGTCAGCGCAAGATGGGTGCTGAGAATGCTCACGCCGCCGCAAAAACAACAGCGCGTAGAGTGTTCGCGTGCATTTTTGGACCTCTGTAATGAATACAAGGATGGTGTATTGAGTCGAATTGTTACTGGAGACGAAACTTGGGTTCATCATTATGAACCTGAGTCCAAACAAGACTCCATGCAGTGGCATAAAAAGGGCACAGCACCTCCCAAGAAATTTAAAGTGTCACAATCAGCTGGGAAACTCATGGCAACGGTATTTTGGGACTCGGAAGGAATATTATTGATTGATTATAAAGATAAAGGTGTTTCTATAACCGGAGAATATTACGCTTCAATATTAGAGCGACTAAAAGAAGCCATTAAAGAGAAAAGACGGGGAAAATTGACGAAAGGTGTGCTGCTTTTGCACGACAACGCGCCCGTCCACAAGAGCCGCGTTGCGTTAGCTGCCCTGCATAAGGTGGGCTTCGAAATTGTGAATCACCCACCCTACAGCCCAGACCTGGCCCCGAGTGATTATTACCTGTTTCCGAAAATGAAAAAAGAGCTGCGGGGTAAAAAATTGAGTGCCGATGATGAAGTCAAGGAGGCAGTGTCGGCGTATTTTGCAGATAAAGAGAAATCATTTTTTTATGAGGGTATAAATAAATTAATTGAAAGATGTGAAAAATGTATCCGTCTTGCAGGTAAATATATTGAAAAAGAAAAATAATTTGGTTTTTTATTTCCACCCCTTATCCCCCATTCCGCAAATACAAAAACGCTCCCTCGTAGATACAAGCCATGATGAAAACGTTCTTTATCCGTTAAATTGTTGAATGTATAGGCACACTACACATAATGTAATAACGGATTAGAACTTTTTTTATCATAAAATAGATTAATAATGTTTTGTTTTCAAAATGGCTGAGAATAGTTAGTTCTTAGTAAAAGAAAATAAGTGCTGGCGAATACATATCAGTCATGAATAAGTATTCATGTCATGAATTTGACGTATTATTTATATAATTTTTTTCGAATGATAGTTGGGTGTGACATAAACAATCAAGCAGTTTCAATTGTGTAATAATTTTCTTCAATATTTATGTTAATAAAAAGCGCCAGAAACAGTTCTTTCTTACATTTTGTATCTTCTTGTTATCTTTGAATATATGTTGAATTGAAATATAAGATTCAGCGAATATCGTATTAAAAAATATGCTATTTTTGTAGTATAAAGTAATCACAATACTTAAGTTTTTTTTCTCCTACAATAATTGACGCAATTATAAGCTGCACTTACTGTTGAGTATACAGATTGTTTAAAAACACCATGACAACCAACCACACGCGCTGTTATTTTGACAGTATTTGCTTGAGAATGAAATAATTACTATGCATTTTTTCGCATATAATTCTCTACATATACGGGTAGGGAAATACGTGATGGACTCATAAGCCGAAAACACCGTGCATTAAAACAAGCATAGTTGCCAGTACAGAAAATGTATGTATCGTGGAAGGGAGGCGCGGCAAGTCGGGCACAGTCGGGTCTAGTGACTTAACAGCGCTCGATTCTCGACGAAGCGATGTGGCAACTTTGTTCATATATTCATATAGGATTATATGGAAACATAATGAGTCGATGTGAAATTTCCCTATCGGTATGGTAAGATCATGGTTTTCTATACACAATACGCATCTGAATCCTCTATTAGATAATTACGTCTACTTTAAGTTGAATTTTATATTTGAAATAAAATTTAGTAAAAACGCAATTATCAATCAAAAAGCTGAAATAGCAATTCAAAAATAAAACAGGCACCTTAAGATTAATCCGGTCGATCTGCCTATTCTGGTTCTCCAATTCTGAACCCATATCGAGAGCCATATTACGCAAGTTACCAATCATAGTGTTGACTTGACCCACGTTTTCTTCCATTTCTTCTTCGCGTGCGTCATTTGTAATACGTCCAATATATCCGCTTTGTGGTCCCATACCGTTTCGATCATCCATCATTCGTTGTGGTTGATTATTAACAACTTTTCCATCATCATTGCCTTTCCAAGTACCCTCATCTTCTTTGAAAGATGAACCTCTAAATATTTGCAATAAAATTGTTTTACTATACTTAATTTAAAACCACTATTTATTATCAATGCCTTCTGAGAGTTAACTAAAAAAAATTAACACATTTGTGTACCTAATCTGTGATATCATATCCACGATAATATTTTTGATTGTGAGAGACAGTATAACTTCTTTTATCTACGATTAAACAATAAAGTAGGTATTATATTAATCACTATTGGTTAATAATAGTACCTACTCATAATACCCGGAGGGAATAATAAAATGCGACCAGGGAATAATGAGACATAACGTTACCATTATTCCCCGCATTCCGCCAATAACATAATGATACCAATGTTATCATAGTAACGATAAACAAGTCCGAGCATTTAATTAATTGTCAAACGTCAAAACCGATATAATAATCCATTAATTGATATTTTCGTTTAATTGTGTTATTTCTTTTTTAGTAATCTTCAGTTAGTCGTAGATAAAGTAGTGTAGGTATACTAACTCGCAATAATGACTATTATTCCCTCGAGCCGAGGTACTCCCTCGCCGTTTACGCGGCCCGGTTCGTAAATTCAGCTCTTGGGAATAATAACTGTCATTATTGAATCGTTGTATAAACTACTATTAGTTTTCAAAAATAATATTGAATAAATTGACTCGTCTCACTTTTTTTGCAACTGTCAATATAGGTAATAAGCTATATGAGCTGTCCTACTTTTTTGTAACCAAGTGCACTGTTCTGATTCAAACGCTAGAATTTTAATATCTAACTAAACTAAAAATGTTAATAAGGAAACGCAATTACTATAGTCAGACGCATAATTGATTTCTACAAACATAAACTGACGTATGTGTTGAGCGTCCCAGCTGAGACAGTTTTATTAATAGCTTTATTGTCTAGTTTAGAGAAGAATTTCAAATTTAGTTTCGAAGTTGTTTCTATTTAGACGACACACTGCTGGAAAATATTCCCAAATATACTAGGTGTATATGTATAACTGTATATAACTTTATTATTTAAAACGAATCTGGAGAATCTTTCCATGATTATGCTATTTTGTTTTCGAGAAAAAAAAAACCGGTTGTAAAATAAACAAGCTTTCAACGAAATCGTTTCAACTGGGACATGTCTATATCACAGTTCTATTAGAATTTAAGTGATTGTTACTTAGGTCCATAAATACACTTGGATCTTGATATTGTAACTGATCTAATAACACCTAATATTTAAAAAGTTGTCTAATTTTAGTTATATAATAGGTATATAAGGGTGGTTCCAAATTGAATTAGCCCGCCACAACTTACACACTACTTATCATAGTAACGATAAACAAGTCCGAGCATTTATTTAACTGTCAAACGTCAAAACCGATATAGTAATCTATTAATTGATATTTTTGTTTAATTGTTTTTTTTTAGTAATCTTCAGTTAGTCGTAGATAAGGTAGTGTATACTAACTCGCAATAATGACTATTATTCCCTCGAGCGGAGTAGCTATTAACTATCGCACGAATACGTGCAATGTACTATTTGATATGATTTATTTAATTAGTTCCCCATACACAAATTATTACTTTTCATACTAATTGTAGGTGGAACGAGTTTGAAATCGGTTTCGGGCGACATATATTATACCAGAAGAAGAGTGAATGAATATTTTTATATGAATTAAAACTAAGCTAAATATTTAACGGAACATGCTATATCGTAACCCCTGTTTCTCTCCATTATTCTAGGAAAAATAGATCTTAAATATTTAGCTTAACGTTACTTTTAAAACATAAAAATAGGATTAGCGTTTATTAAAACTCGTGCAATAACTTTCTAGTATTTGGGCAAGTGCAAATAATTTTACCTGTATAATGACGCTTGGCAGTTCTAAACGAATCTAAAGTTTACTCCAACACAGAGGTACTGATAGTTTTTAATCTTCACGTTAAAACTAAATAATTAAATAAAGAGTGATCGTGAATAAGTTGCATATCAGTTAACAGTATGAAGTAAAGCAAAGATTTGGACTAATTCAATCTTAAACATCACCGTAATTTTCAATAAACCTGAGCTTGAGCAGATTTATGCAACAAAATCAAAATACACAGTAATGAATAGTGAATTATGGCGGTTATAAGAGAACCTATAGTATCTAGTTGCAAAGATTACCGGCGTCTTTTTTCCTAACCCGCAAATGGTAAATAACTATCGAATATAAGGTAAGTAAATTGAACGTTAATTCACTATGCTTGTACTACTTGTATTTTATCATCAAATAAAGATAGGGTTAGTTGTTAACTTCGCGTATAACAATATATACCTACTGATCATATTTTCTTAAATAAATTTTAAATGTATAACGGTATACACGTAGTAGGTATTATACTTCTGTATGTACACAGATTGAGTTTTCTATTCTAATTAATACAAATTTTACTACACATTCTGTAAGAATACATCAATAACTATAGGTACTATAACACGTATTTCTGTTCGTTGCAAAATTCATATTAACTAAAATTGACAAACTCAAAACTACAATGTTATTCCAGTTGCTAACTTACTTCTGACAGGGTAATACACATAGTCCACAGCATTTTTCCATTCCCTTCAGGTTTTTCTCAGCTTCGCGCATGTCTCTCTTAATGTTATCCAATCCATCTTCAACGTGGTCCAATTGCTCTGTTTAATAACATAGCAGCAAATTAGTACACATAACTAAATAAAATTTATCCCATATATTATATGCTATGGATGTGTATACAGAGTGCGGCTAAAGTATTGCACCAAGTGGAATAACAGACAAACGCTTAAAAATTTAGATTTGATATTTGGTAGCGTTAAACTATATATTATAGCCAAGATTATGACATAAATTTCACTTGTTTTGTGCAATTGATGTGGGCAGGACGACGCCATCTTGCTTTTTTAAAATAGAAACAAGGGTTTAACTTTAGAGCAATTGAGAGCTACTTACTCCCAAAATACAAAGACATACATTATAAAGTTGTTTATTGAGAAATAATTTAAAAAATAGTAAAAAATTAATAATGAAATAGAAATATAGATAAATAAACAAACTGATAATAAATGTTCAAAATACTGCCCATTCACTTCTTGACACATCATTCATTAGACGCTTTTGTAAGACGACTTTATTTGTGTCAAGAAGTGAACGCGCAGCGTTTTGAACATTTATTATGACTTTGTTCATTTATCTATATTTCTATTTCATTATTAATTTTTCACGATTTTTTAAAATTATTTCTCAATAAACAACTTTATAATGTATGTCTTTGTATTTTGGGAGTAATTAGCTCTCAATTGTTCTAAAGTTAAACCCTTGTTCCTATTTTAAAAAAGCAAGATGGCGTCGTCCTGCCCACATCAATTGCAGAAAACAAGTGAAATTTATGTCAAAATCTTGGATATAATATACAGGTTAACGCTAGCAAATATCAAATCTAAATTTCTAAGCGTTTGCTTGTTATTCCACTTGGTGCAATACTTTAGCCGCACCCTGTATATATAGTGCATACAAATCATGCAACATGCGGAATTGTAGCGAAACATTCACGTTGTTTAACCCGCCCTATTTGAAACTACTATTATCTATGCGCGTAATCTATACAAGCTATTGCATGCCGCAATAGACTGATTGATGAGCATTACTAGAGAGAGAGGGAGAGAGAGAGGGATAGTGTTAAACGGTCAATTTTAGTGGAGTGTGTTAACTTACATTGATAATTGTGTTAATCCCAGGGTAGTTGGTGTATGTTTGCATGTCGTTCAATATTGTAAATATTTCCTTTTTTGTTAATGAAAAACCATTTGAAGTGTTCTATTATTTTAGTGTTTTGAAGTGGGTAGCATTAGACAGAACAGTTCAAACCGTTTTTTTTATTTATTATTAAGAGGGGGTTTCAACATAAAAAACCTTGTAACAGCCAAGATGGCGAGAAATCACAACTCCGTTAGAATCAAGAATATCGATGTCACTATCAGCATTAATATCAATGAAAATATATGAAAATACGAAATTTATTTTAAAAATTCCGTAAATTACAAAAAAAAAATAAATATACCACAAAATTATTATTTCATAATAATTATGGGCAATTGTCATTCTCAATAACAAAAATATATCTTGATTGTATTATGAGATAATATTTTTGTGTTAAGATACAAATTTAATTTACAACTCGCGCTTTACGATTGAACTTTTGTTGTAGTAATTGGTAATAGTAACTCTATTCTTATATACTTCTTATGTAGCTATCCTTTTTTTCGATGGCAACGTTGCGAAGTGACTTGAAGCGCTTTTCCCGTAATTTTTATTCTTCATAAGATGTATTTCATTGGTTATTGAAAATGTCGGTCTGTCATCTGTCGTGTATACAGGATAACAACTTGAACTGCGAAAGCCTATTGATAGGAGAAGGGAGTGGGGGCTAAAATTAAATGTATCCATTTTAGTATTGTCAACTGTTTGTATGACTGTATGACGGAATGTCAGTGGTTATGTCAAATACTATGGCAAATTATAAAACCACTTTTTAATTTGCACTTTTTCATTAATAGTGTATTCCATTAGTATTGATGGTTCGGTAATGTATTTGACAAACTTAACATATTTCATCTATGGACATAACCACTGACATTCCTGTCATATAAACAGTTGACAATACTAAAATGGATACGTTTAATTTTAACTCTCACCACCCTCTCCTATCAATAGGCTTTCATAATTCAAGTTGTGAGCCTGTATGTTTTATGTATATTTGTATTGTCGCATTTTCTACAACTGATCGCTAAACTATTATTATTAGTACAATCAAAATACATAATTATTGCCACATAAAAAGTCTAAAATTATAGGTTATCAAGATGAAACACTGCAAGAGAAAGCATTTGGGCAAACTTTTACACTAAAAGAAAAGTCAATGATTCACTTTGGCCTCTGGCGAAGGGATTCTATTTGCTTAGTAAATGAAAACCATTCACATGCACCAGTATAGAAAATAAGTGTCACGCAAGAATACCCATTTATGGATATATGCCGAACATGTACTGGTGCTTGTGAAACATAAAATACTCAGTTTCATTTTATGCAATATCCTACCTATATTGCAAAAGTACCAACTACAGCCTCTAAAAAATGTAATTGATTAAGTAAGGAAGGAATTTCTGTTGAGGAAGAATTTATAAAATGATTTACTGTCAAGTGTATTGCTATTATCACATGATAAAGTGGCTGTTAAGATAGAATATACCGTATTATATTCTCCATTTTACACGGGGTAGAAGTATATTATTTCCAGCGCAATAACACTTCTTTTAAAATGAAGGAAATACCAATTTTTATCACAGATTTTTATAAAAAACACTTCAAATTAGTGTTGGCAAAGTGATATTAAACGAACTATGTATGATAGCAATTTTATTTATTGCAATTTTTGCGATTATTCTAAATAATTTACTATTCATCTATTACCCAGATCTTCTACTAGCCCATCAGACAGTATCTTTTAATCTACATATTAATTTCTTTGATATTCAGTTATGAAAATAAGGTATTTTGTATTTGTCTTCAGATCAAAATTGTAAACAATTTGTAGACGTTTTATATTTATACAATAATCTACAGTAAAATTCCATTATTAACAAAAATATCCCAACGAATTTGTTTTATTTGTGTACATCTATCTTTTTTTGCATGTTTCTACGAAATTTTTTGTCCTTTCGTAAGTGCAGAGTTTTCTAATAACTAAAAGATAAACATTGAATTTTAAATGTCAGATTGAATAGTGTTGAATAGTCAAATCTTAATTTAATGAAATTACTATACTACTGGAAATCTGGCAACACGTAATTTCCATAAAAACAATACCAATACATAATTTAAAATTTGATTTCCTTATTTAATTATTTAGTAAGCAGTGAGTAGTAGAAATATAATGATATTCTTCTATATTATTTGAGTTAACTTTAAGTAGTAGGTAATAATAGAATCTAAGATATATTCCTCTAAATTAAGGAAATTAAAACAGCATTAAATACGTACCCAAACTATTTCTTTATTATTTTAAAAAGTATGTATATTATTATTTTTATATAAAACTACTTTTATTTCTCTTCCTTAGACATACGAGGGAGCGTTTTTATATTCGCGGAATGAGCGGGTTGTAGGGTGGTGATTAGGCGCATTGGGGGCGTGGTCTGTGCAGCGACTCATAATTAGTATAAATACGAAGTTTCATTGTTATTAGACAGTTGGTCTTTGAGCTATCGTCAACCAAGTAACATAATCAGGAATGAAAAGTGAAATATGGAAAAAATCGAATATCGTGCCGTTATAAAGTTCCTTACCAGGCAAGGAAAATCAGTCGCGACCATAATGAATGAGATGTCATTGGTTTACGGCGACTCTTGTCCAGGAAAAATCATGGTGTACAAGTGGCATAGTTTATTTAAACAAGGAAGGGAATCCCTTGAAGACGACCCGAGGCCGGGCAGGAGCATTGAGGTGACCACGCCAGCACTTATCCAAAAAGTTGAAAAAATTGTACTCCAAGATGCTCGACTAAAGAAGAAACAACTCGCAGGAATGGTTGGAGTATCCGATACAACAATTTTTAAAATCCTACACGATCATCTCGGCATGTCTAAGGTCAGCGCAAGATGGGTGCCGAGAATGCTCACGCCGCCGCAAAAACAACAGCGCGTAGAGTGTTCGCGTGCATTTTTGGACCTCTGTAATGAAGACAAGGATGGTGTATTGAGTCGAATTGTTACTGGAGACAAAACTTGGGTTCATCATTATGGACCTGAGTCCAAACAAGACTCCATGCAGTGACATAAAAAGGGCACAGCACCTCCCAAGAAATTTAAAGTGTCACAATCAGCTGGGCAACTCATGGCAACGGTATTTTGGGACTCGGAAGGAATATTGTTGATTGATTATAAAGATAAAGGTGTTTCTATAACCGGAGAATATTACGCTTCAATATTAGAGCGACTAAAAGAAGCCAGAAAAGAAGGGAAAAATTGACGAAAGGTGTGCTGCTTTTGCACGACAACGCGCCCATCCACAAGAGCCGCGTTGCGTTAGCTGCCCTGCATAAGGTGGGCTTCGAAATTGTGAATCACCCACCCTACAGCCCAGACCTGGCCCCGAGTGATTGTTACCTGATTCCGAAAATGAAAAAAGTGCTGCGGGGTAAAAAATTGACTGCCGATGATGAAGTCAAGGAGGCAGTTTCGGCGTATTTTGCAGATAAAGAGAAATCATTTTTTATGAGGGTATAAATAAATTAATTGAAAGATGTGAAAAATGTATCCGTCTTGCAGGTGAATATATTGAAAAAGAAAAATAATTTGGTTTTTTTATTTCCACCCCTTATCCCCCATTCCGCGAATATAAAAACGCTCCCTCGTAAATGATAAATTATAGCAATTCGCCATCGCGAGAACGATTGCCAAAGCTGCTTGAAGCTCTAAGATTTTGTCTATAAACAAAATAGCCGTCTAATATAACGATTATTAGTTTTTCGACGACGCTTTTTCGAGAACGCAAGCATATTTTTAATTTATTTCTTTACCACTCTTATGTACATAACAAGACCAGTTGCAAGACCGTATTATAATACATATGACCATAGATTTCGTAATACACAAATAATTTCTTGTTCTCAATAAACCAACAAATTCTGGACAAAATGAGTTTTTAGAAATTTAATTTCAACATTTATCAACGCCGAAAGCTATGCATTTCTAATTTATCGGCTGAGTGCTTCCTGCCATATCATAGACCCTCTTAAAAGAATATAGCGCAAGTAAAAAATTAGAGAAATTAGAGAAAATATAGGATTCATTAAAAGTATTTGTAATATAAAGTATAACAGAGTTGTTGTAGTAGTAATAGTAGTAGTAGTTTATTAGTATAGTAATAGAAGTATAGGTAGACTCTCTCTAAAAATAACAAATTGCTTTTAAAAAAAGTCGCCATCAAAAATCTTGCTGTGTTTCCGAGTCAAAGCGCTAACACCGAAAAAAAAAATTGAACACCAAGTTTGCTCTGTTTATTTCAACGTTCTCTTTTTTAGATCACTCTTTTTTGACAACAATCTGCTGTTTTCAGAGAGAGTCTCTGGTGAGGTGAGAAAGGCAATGAGGTGGAGTGGACAGCAGTGATCAAGATGCTTACCGCCCTGCTCATCCAGCATGACCAGGGTTTTCATCCCCACCTCGTGGCTCTACAAACATCAACACAGAGTCAGCGGCGGCACGCACCCTTCCACCATGCCGTTGACATGGTGTAAGCGTGCCCGGGAAGGTTAATCATCCGGGATATGAAACAGAGCACCCTTAGTCAGTCTACCCATTAGTTTTATTAACTCCAACACCTGTTAGACTATCTTTTATTAGCTTACCGCCTTGAACGTGGAGATTCTCCATAGTATTGGTGCCAGCCTCCGTGCTCTATAACACAGTACGCTAACTAACTTACACAATGCTAACGAAATACTGCTGCCTAAGATAACCACTAAACATATATATTTCTACTAGAGGATAATATCTACATATATTGTCACTCACACATATTTGCATACTTCTAATACTCTTCAGACTTTAAAAAGGTGCAGTCAGAACCTCCAAATTAGTAATTATACTTAGTGAGTATAATTAGTCCGTAACGAAACTACAAACTCGTCATTTGGAACCTCTCAAATTAAGCCGTTCAATTACAAACACGATAAACTGCCCTCTATGGGGAGTTGGTAGAAAACTGTGAATCTTGTGTAATTAAAGAACATATGGGGGTCATTTAATCGCATTTCTCGAATTAAATTATGGTAGTCTCCTTGTTGCAAACGTTGTTGATTAATAGGTCTAACCCACCATCTTCGTATTTTGATTCTTCTGGAGAAATAATATGCTCCCAAAGCTAATGACAGAAGTCCTAATTTTCTTCGTGTTATCTTCATGTTGTTTTAAAGCGTTGTGCTAGCTCAAAGTTTGAATATTCGAAATAACCTAACTTTTGTAATGTGTAGATGTCAAGAGGTAAACAATACATTTACTCATCCGTCTACGCACGCGCGCATACTAATTTACGGTAAATTAGTAGCAAAAGTTTGGAGTTTGCAAATATCTGACGTTAATTGAAAAGTAAAGCTACTAATTTGGAGGTTGTGAACAATCCCACTTAAAAGCATTGAGCCAAAATTTGGCGTTAAGTTCAACTACTAATTATGATTACTAATTTGGAAGTTCTGACTGCACCTTAATAGTGTCTACGAAAGTAAATTTTTCTTCTGGAAATTAAATATGTGGTAAATAGATACACAAGTTTTAGTTATATGTCACACTCAGATGTTTGTAGCACGCAATCCATCTCAATTTGCAATGCAATGTTAGCCAACAGTAACAAGACTATAGAAGTCCTATTTTGTACATTCGTTTTGCTATGCATTTGAACAACATTAGTTAATAAGTTAAACAATGATTTCCTAGAATCGAGCTAGTGTGGGTATAAATGGTCGTGTTCAATTAGCGCATCGGCAAGTCACCGGTAGATACAGATTAGCGTACTGAATTGAATACCCACACTGTAGGTATTGTACTATTAGCATATACTTAGTAGATATTCAGTGCGGTACTTCACTCATCATTACTTACTGGTGACTTAACACGGGTTGAAGAATCGGAAAGGACGGCTTTCCAAATAGGTACTGGAAAGTGGGTGACCAATATCACGATTGAGATTTTGGGGATGTCTCTGGATCTGGAAAATATCCATGAGACTTGCTTACAACAGATACCTGATCAAAACAGATTTTATAGCCCGTATCAATAAAGTGTTCGGCTAAGGCTGCGTGTGTTGAACGTGACTTAACGTACCATTAGTGTTCTTTGATTCTAGTTTGAATAGAACGTCTAGTTTTGCCAATGCACACCGAACCACAAACACAGGAAATTTAGTAAATGCCTTTATGGGAGAGAGGAGGGCGAGTGTCCTTGGGCGAAAGAAGAATTTGGGAGATCGTGTTTAAAGGTTTAAAGATGGGTTGGTGTATGACGAGTAACTAATACATCAAGGAAGGGCAGGGGACCGTTTGTCTCAATATCCATGGTGAACTTGAAGTCGGGGTGTTGGCTATTGAGGAAATCCAAGAAAGTAGGTAGAGTGTTTTTACCGTGTGGTCAGATAATGAAGGTGTCACCCACGTATCTTAACTAAGTTTTGGGTTTTAAATTCGCATATTCCAAAGCAGTGGTCTCAAATGCCTCCATGAAGATATTAGCTACAATCGGTGAAAGTGGAGATCCCATAGCGGCGCCGGAGGTTTGATGGTAGTATTTTCCGTAGAGGGTAAAATACGTTGAAGTAAGGTATTTCTCCACCAACTTGTCTAAGCCTGGGGATTGGTTATCCTGGATCAATAATTGGTGGACTATAGCGACGGAATCGGTGACAGGCACTTTCGTGAAGAGTGAGGTAATATCAAAACTGCCAACTACATTGCCTAGGCATTCACAGAATTTTTATGGCACAGTATATAGCATGTTAGCATATCATATTTTTCTTCATTGCTAAATCGCTCCCCCTCCATGTTTAAAAGTAAATTATATCGTCTGAACAATTCGGTAAAACAGCGTGCAGTAAACAACAAACAACAATTAACAATAAATAACAGCGAACAACAAACGTAATAAACAACAATAAAAAAATAATAACGACACACAAAAACGTTTCTTTGGAAGAAATGAAATGCAGGTTACAAGTATAACCGTCAAAATCGTTGTAAAAGAAATGGTTTTCCAGTGCCTACCCATACTACACTATCGAACCTCTGCTACCTGTCATAGTGCGTTATTATTACCAGGCCTACTATAAAAGAATCTAAAAATAATTAAATTTACAAAATATGTATAGTGTGAGACATCGTTGAATTCGTAACGAAAAATGCCATCAGCTACAGAGTGTACTTCTTCTCCGTCCATATAAAAAAAAACGAAGTTGATGGTTTCTCAAAAACGAAACGTCGGACAAAAAATATAAAAATACAGTCTTGTAGAGCTATAAAGGTGGCAATGAAGAACTTTTATTTATTTTTCGATAACTTGTAAAATAAAGTCAGAAAAAAATAAAAACGAATATTGAAAAAACCACGTTTTCCTGATTCCCATGCAGTTAATTCTTATCTTGGACACAATTGCTATCCTAGCACTAAACAGGCCAAGTGTGAAGTTTTATTAAAATGTCGCTAGACCAAAATTGAAATTTTACACTCACAGCAAACTCAAACATTTGCGCTGTGCTTGAAATATTGCACTACGATACGATACATATTAGAAATAAGTACAAAATACACACTAGCATAAGTATAAATATGTATCTACACAAAAGTAAAATCTTAGATCACAACCATGGAGTATAAAGTAGGTATTTAATTTTAACAGTTGATATACAAATACATGGAAAACAACATAAAAATCCAATATTTTGATACTCACACAAAGAGAAACAACTTCTCATGCACTTAAGATTTTACCAGAAACCTTGACTTAAACTATTATTTGATTACAAAATTGCTGATTATTTTATAAAAATTTAAAAGATTTATTTTCCTGTTATTTTGATATTCATAGTAAGTTTATTGATAGTGTGTTCTACAGGACAATACACCCAACTCGTTTTTCACACGGTAGATACGTTCCTGCAAAAACCGTACAAAAAAAATCGTGCAAACAAATACATGCGGCATATGGTAAATTTGGGGATATGTTCCATAACTTTAAAAATTCGTGTAAAATGAGAAATTCTACATATGTTTTCAAAAAAACGTGCAAAAAGGGTAATAACAAAATCTACACTGCATATTAATAAAACAAAAACAAATCATTTTTATTAAATACTTAATGTAAGGAATGCTGCGTTCAAGTTGAAATGCAACGAGATAAAAAAAATGTCGGGTATTCCCCATATTAGACCAAGTCACTACATACATATGTGTGGACATAAACCGACAGATTTCTGATCATGGTATTCCCCCAATAATATTTTGTTGCTGTATACATAAGTTTGTTAAAGATACGGTCTAAATTAGAATTAATCTATTTTTTGCGATTAGTGCAAGAACTAATAATAATAATATTGGCAGGGAAGTACTCGACCGTACAACGTAAGAAATAGTGCCTCAAAAACTCAGGTATGCGCCACATGGCAACCACAATAATTATTTCCACACAACCGCATGGCGAGATTCAGTAGAGTTGCCTCTTCTGATCAATCTACCCATGACCAAAAACTCAAATAATACCTACATATAGGGGAAACCGGGGCAAGAGTAAACGCGAGGCAAGAGTAGACTTTTTGAATTTAGCGCACTATGGTAGACCATTTGAACCGTAGATAAAGTGTAATTGAAGGTGGTCGATGCGTCAAAGCCACGCAGTGAACTGTGCGTATATTGTGCGAATTTGTAAGAAAAAAGCAGGTAAGCTTGAGTTTATGATCGTTCTGATGTAAAGTTTCTTTGCAATATTGATTATCCTGTTCACACCTATCACGATTAGTAATATTTTCATGGCTACCAGACGATCTCTTATGATATAACCTATAATTTCACCAAACCGTAACTCACTGCAGTGGCGTGTGCTTGGGTAAAAGATACATTTTGTGAACCATGCATAGGAGGCAAGAGTGAACGCTGCGTGAACTCTTGCCTCATCAGTGTCCACCCTTGCCTCTTTGTGCCTATTCTTGCCTCATGGTTGTTTTTCAGAATGGTTCGACGTTATATCAGAAAATTCCAGAGAGCTTCTTGATCAAATGAAAACATACTTCGTGCAATGAAAGATGTTCTGTCTAAAAAGTTTACTTTACGTTAAGCCGCTAAAACATATAAAATTCCACTATCCACTCTTTGCGAAAGAATTTCTTGTGGTCAGAAAACTGTCGTCAATATTGGGCGATTTAAACCTCCAACTCAAGAAAGAGAATTCAAAAAGCATATATTGGCTCTTGAAAGATTACTTTATGGAATAAAGTTAACAGACTTTCGGAAACTTGCCTTTGAAAATGCAGAAGCAAACAAAATTGCACATAAATTTAATAGAACTAAGAAAATGGCTAGGTAGCAATGGGCTACAAATGTTTTAAGAAGGGTTGGCGGTTTATCAATTTGCACACCAAAGCCTACAAGTTTAGCCCGTATTGCAGGATTTTCCAGAACACAAGTTGATGGATTCTTTAAACATTTACGAGAATTAAAGAACAGATATAACTTTCAACCGGATAACATATATAATCTGGACGAAACTGGAGTCACTGTTTTTGGAACCGTTATTTTCTTTCTTTTTTAATTTTTTAGTTATATGCTTTATCTTTAGATTTATATGTTATATTTTAATTCATTCATGTATGTATTATGACTTATTCCTTTATCGTTGTACGATACTTTGAATTAATAAATATTATTATTAGGGAGGAAATGGTGTCTTTCAACTACATTTCCTCCCTAACGCAATACGGTTGATACTTCCACTCAATATTATTATTATAAATAACCAATGTTCTCGGGGGAAAAAAGAACACGTTTATTATTTCACTGGCTTGCAATAAAATCAATCAATTTATCGTAAGCTGACTTTAGATTTGACAGACGTAATAGATTACGCATAGAGGTTATGGTAGATTATATAAAAGTAGTATACCTTTATACCTTTGAAAATGAAACGTCAAATTAGCAATGTCATAAAAAGGTGTAAACAAGATAAAACTAGGTGTACGAGCTTTTATTGCAAGCCAGTGTACAAGCCGTAAGTGCATGCAAATCTAGAAACAGTTCAAGAGAATATGAAAAATCCAATCCTGAATCAAATGTAAGCGTTTAATATTAATCTAAAAAAATCTATTCTATTAGTCTACAGAATACTGAGCTTGTGGGCCGGACAAAAACTATTAGCGTTTTCCACTCGGACATTTAGAGCGCACTAAAAGTGCACTAACTCGGTGTTGGCTGTTCCACTGGTCTTAGCACTCGCTGCAAGCAAAAATCATACGTGTTCCACTGGTAAATTTCGTGCTGCTTACGTAGAAGTGACGACATGTGAGCGTCACTACATTTGACCTTGAGTGCGAAAAACTGGACCTCTCAAAATTGACGGGGCCACTTATAGTGCAATCTGAAGTTATTACAAGTTATTCGGTTTATTGTACTTTCGATAAGCATACAATGGACAAGTGGGTATATAAATGCATACAGTCAATATTTTATCGGGTAATCGTTATGGCCGAAAATATTCTGCAAATTACTATTAAATTTTGAAACATACTACTTTATGTTATTCTCAGATACAGATAATGATACGAATTGTTCCTAATCATCATCCATGAAATACGTTGTTACGTATTTTATACAAAATATCTTGTCCACTAAAAGACCATTTTCAGAAAGCGATGAGCAGTTCATCCCGACAAAGCATTAAAGCCCTACCGCCAGTTTTATCGACATACCTATGTTACACGTATTGCACTAGCTCTGAGCGAGGGCAGAATCAGTGACTACGTCATATGACGCTACTCTAGGGCAGTGTCGGTGCAACACGAGTTCCCCCAGTGGACAACGCTATATGACACTCGATCGATGACGTAGTCGTGAAGTCGTATGTATTGAATTAAATTAATACGTGCAAATTTATTTTAGACCAGTGTTCTAGCCATAATAGGTTGTTGCTTTCGAAGCGCCAACGGAACGAAATGGACCGATAATATGACACATTGCGGAAACTATAAGCAGTTGTAGTACATGATAATTACCCAAGTCATATAACATGCACTGTATTCACAGTTAATGGTTGCATTTGGAAATGCTCAGCTATGTTGCAGTTAAACAACATACATGGTAGCAATAGCTCTATTGTCGATCAAAATGTTAAATTATCGAAGTTTATCTCCGGAAATGTTTCACCGTCTCTTTTTGTTTCACACACATAATTAACGCGAGTAACGAGGACGGAAGGTACAACTACCACGAACATATCTTCGCCTATATCAGAAGAGAGTACATCTAAAGAAGCAACCAAGCTATTAAACTATAATATACGTAACTATAAGTAAAAATAGAAGCGGAGCGCCAGGTATGGCATGTATGTAAGTACATATGTACAGTAAAAGATGCGACCTTTGTTATACCAAGAGCTAACTTTTAATGTGATGATCCTCTTTATATGAGTGAAAGAAGGATACAAATATGATTTATATGAGTTAACAAAGTCAAGATATATGCACGCTATTCTGCTGAACAATAATTGTGTGTTGTATGCTATCGCTGTCTAACAGTAAGTACCCACCACTGTTCTTTACCCTTGTCTAACTACTAGAAAATGCTATCGTCACATCGATCTTTTCAATTTCAATCGATTCAACGATGCCCTCATCCGTACTACTGCGAGGTGAGGGAGACGAATCATGCCAGACCAGAATGCAATCCAGAGGTTGCAAATAATATCCCGATATACTTAAAAATCACGTGACAAGTCTTCAAACGTTATGGATTTTGGCTAGACTATATTTTAAAAACAGTTGGTTGAAAATCATTGGAATTTAAATTACACTGAAACCTCGCTTATCTCCCCGCTCACTTATATCTACCCTCATTCATATCCGCACTATAGCGCTCATTTATATCCGCTCGGCATTCACCACCCGATAGTGCACGTATTCACATGAGCCAATCAGCGCGTAACACGGCCTTTCTCACAGTCGCAGATAAAATCGATTGACGTTATCGGTAACACATGTCGTATATTTCGCTAAATCGGTACTCCCGTAGAGCTACTGTACGCTTTTGGGACATTATCAATAGTGTAACAGTATTTAAGGCGACGTAATATTATAATAAAGCCATTGAAACACATTTACATAGCAAGTATTAACCAACAATATAGCATAGGAAATCGCTATAACTGTACCCACAAAAAAAACAACCGTGTTTTAGCGTTTTATTGGTTCTAGAAGACAGTTAAAGTACCGGGAAAAGTTATTTCAATAAATATTTTTCTTTACAATAATTGGCAAATGTATACTAAATTCTTATACTAATTAGTATAGTAAGTTTAGAGAGACAAAAAAGATCGAGCATTGGAATTATTATAAGTCTTTGCGAAATTTAACAACTACTGCTATACGCAACGAAAAAAAAGCTTATTACAACTTCCGCTTGCGGGGTGTAGGACCCAGGGCTTTATGGAAAGAATTAAGGTCGTTAAATACCTATAGGTCATACACCAAGCACCCCTATCCCTGTTACTCTTTATGATCGGACTGCTTTTAATGAGTACTTTATTAACTCTACTCCCAAACTTAATGCTAATACCGACGATCTCATTAAATATTACGCTGGGAATAGAAAAACTGACATCAATGAACCATTTAGTTTGCGATTGACAGACACTGCTAGTATTTTAAAAATTCTAGGTGATATTAAAACAAATTCGACCGGAGCTGATGGCATTAGCGCATTCATGTTAACAATCTGTCCTTACATAAATCTCGTTTTGACGCACATTATCAATTTATGCTTATTGCTGAACTACTTTCCGTCTTCGTGGAAACATTCGTTGATTATACCTGTTGCAAAAACAAAAATCCTACGGGCTTTGAGCATTTCAGACCGATTAGTATACTGCCAACGATATCAAAAATTCTCGAAAAGATTGTTGATACACAGCTACGTACACACATATCATTGTATGATATTTTGCCAACTTGCCAGTCCGGCTTTAGGCTGAATCACAGTTGTGCAACTGCATTGCTTGATGTTACTGATAACATAATTAGGGCTGTGGACCGTGGTGAAGACAGCGTTTTGGTCTTGTTAGATTTTAGCAAAGCATTTGACACACTAAACCACGATTTATTGTTGGCAATGCTTCATTTTATTGGATTGTCTGAGAGCGCCATTTCCTTCTTTAAAAGTTATTTATCTCAACGTTTTCAGTCTGTTATCTTGGCGGACATTCCATCTGCCCCTCTATTCAGTTCTCAGGGTGTGCCCCAGGGATCAATTTTAGGGCCACTTCTATTCGCCGTTTACACTTGCAATCTTTGTGAGTGTCTATCGCATTTCAAATTTCATATGTATGCGGACGACACCCAACTTTTGTATTCGTTTAGTAGCGATGATGCGAAACGGGTGGAGGAAGAATTGAATAGAGACTTGCTATCTCTTGCCTCTACATCTGAAAAACATTCCCTTCACATTAATCCAGATAAAACTGTGGCGATATTATTTAGTAAAAAAACTACGCGACACCGATTTGAACCTGTCGTTGGGCGGTATTCGGATACAGTTTGTTGAGGAAGCTAAAAATCTCGGTTTGCTAGTAGATAAGAAGTTAAGATTTGGTGCACATGTGTCGAGGTGTGTTCGTACTGCATATTCTAACTTAAGGGTTATTTACAGAAATAGAGACTTTCTGTCTCCTGAGTTAAAAACAAAACTCTGTGATAGTTTGGTTCTGTCACATTTCAATCATTGTGATGTTGTGTATGGGCCTTGCTTGGATGTGGTTACTCAGCGTAGGAATCAACTTGTTCAGAATTCATGTCTTAGACTTATCCATGGCATAAAAAGTATGAACGTATTTCGTTCACCTTAAAATTGACAAGTTGGTTGAATATGAAAGACCGGAGATACTTGCATTCAGCATGTTTGTTTCATAAAATAATCACATTGAAGTGCCCAACATACTTATACAGGAAAATAATGTTTCGGTCTGACGTGCATCATATAAACATTAGGAACAGAGGTCTCTTAACACCACCCATCCATAGAACAGCGTTTTTCGAACGATGGTTTACATATAATATTGTTAAAATGTATAATAACATTCCTAGTGACCGAAAATTTTTGCTCTCACCTGCTTTTCGACGATCCACGAAGTCGTGTCTACTTGTGGGATACGCTTAGCTGTGATGTTTGCCAGTTGTAATTCTTATAGTTATTATATGACTTATTTGGCAATTGTGACGCGCGACATGTGTATATGTAATTTGTTTTTTAGTTTCTGTTATTGCTCATGCTCAGTTTCGCTAATGATCTTTCCTTATTATTATTATTATTATTATTATTATTATTATTATTATTATTATTATTATTATTATTATTATTATTATATTTGTACATGTATTTGTAGGTATATATGTTTATATATATGTATCATGTTTGGTTGGGTCAAAAGCAGAAGTGCATTTTGCACATTTTCTGAACCCCGCCACTTTTCTATACACATTTTTTTTCTCTTTTTGGTTCTTTTGGATATACATATATGTATTTTTCCTTTTATGTATGTATAGAAATAAAGACATTATTATTATTATACACTATCATTTTTGCAATTTTCTAAAGAGAAGAAGCTGTGATGGATGCAATGGAAATATAACAAAAAGGGCTCTTACTTAGTATGAGTTGCACACAAACTTAATCATATTCCTTCCGACACTTAGATAACACCGATTCAACTACGTGTATTGCCAAATATTCTTATCACATACATTTAGCTTAATAACTGAAAATGCCAAAACAAGAACGATGGCAGAGAGAATCCGAGCAATTACGAGCTCTAGATGTTCTGTACGAAGAATGGCAGAAGAGATCAAAGTGAGCAAAGGTTCCATGTAAAAAGTTCTTAAATTAGAGAAGAAAGAAGGAAATATGGCCGGCGCCAAATCCGGTTCAAGACGATATTTTTGCCCTGTATCTTATTCAACATTCTTTTCACACTGCAGTGAGGGTAAAAGAGATTGAAAGCCAGTTGACATGGAGTCGAAGAATTGAGAAGTACAATATAAACTATGACCATGCTTGGTATCTTGCAACCAAATAACATAAAAACTGTCAAGCGTTTTTTACGTACTGCTTTTCTATTGCTATTGCTTTTCTAGTATTACCGAAAGTTTTATTTTCTTAAGGGAGCCTTCTACCTTTCTAAAAAGATTTTAAACATTTTAAAAATCTTAATTGTACATACCTACATATACTTAAATTAGTGATGACTGATATCACAATGTTTGTATTAAATTTTTTTTTAATGTGTGATGGGTGCTTAGTTGCAGTGACTCCGTAAGCTGTATCGCTTGTGTGGCTATCACTGCAACTCTCGCGGTGTAGTTTTGTGTGTGTAAGTTGTGTTTAAACGGCTTTGTGACAGCATCATATCGCCTTTTATGCTGCCGCACTATTAATCAGTTTGCTCCCAACAGCGAATGACAAGTCCATCCGGGATTAAACTCTCTGCAAAAACGTCACCATCCCCCCAGAGAATTGAACCCCGGCACCTATCGTCCTCCCACAACGATAGTCGGCCGCCTAATCACTGCGGCCATCGACCCGTTAAAATAATAATAATAAATTTAGTATAATCAGTAACGAAGCAGTAGTCAATAAATACAGATCAGATATCAAAAGCTTGATTATAGTATAAATGATATTTCAGTAGTTATTATTAATAGTTTTATTTATTTATTCATAGATTTATTTTTACCCTTCTAGAAAAACAGAACAAACATACTGAGTGTTGCATTTGAACTAAAATAATTTACATCACGTCCAGTGGTATTATACAAAAAGTATTATCATTTAAATTTAGTAGTCGTTGAAAAATAAAAATGTATGGCGGTTTTGCAGTAAAGATATTATTCACAGGTTGGTACAAAGGATACTACTTTAAGACTTCATATTACAACTGTACTTGTACATTAAAAACTTTCTAATTTCATAGATGTTATACTTAATATAATTATATTATTAATTATAATAGTCAGGAATAATTATATTATTAATTATAGGAGTCACTGCAACTAAGCACCCACCACACATTAAAAAAAATATATATATATAAATATTATAGTCATTATAGTTAAGCATGAATGTATATACTTACTTTTCAGCGACTCAATAAGGTTTATGAATTTTAATGGCATACTTTCCATGAAAAAAGTAATATTTAAAAACCCATCAAAATATGTTCTGCATTTCCAAATATATACCTTATTTAAATCACAACTACTTGGTCGAGAACATTTTTATAATATTTAGTCCATATAGGCTACAAAGCTGTATGGAATTGCATATACGAAAATGCCAGAAGAAATGAAGAATGCAAATATATTGTGAGTAATATCTAAATGTGCACGAGTAAACATAAAGCAACAATATAAACTACATAAGAACATACAGTAATATATTAAGCATAAAAACATATAAACTAATAAATGTGTGTAATAGAGATTAAGCAGCTGTGGGAATCAAAATATGGCTGCCAAAGCGAAGGCGCATGCAGTGTGAAATATAGTGTTTTGATAAGTGTTGTAACAACACCGATAATAGAAATATATTTTTCCATTATCAAAAATTAATTTATAAGTTAAGTATGATAAATGGATTCAGTGGTTATGAGTTATAGGTGATAGTGTAACGGAAGGACTCACCTCCCTGGTCATCTAGAGCGACCAGAGTGCGGATTCCGGCCTCCTTGCTCTATTGTTAGCAGCACAAACAAGTGTACACTGTATGTTAGTAGTTAGTGGATACATGTGTGTGTGTGTGCATGTCGTATGAGGCACCATACGAGCTACAAATATTAGTTAGCACACACAAACACCTAACACATAACGGTCGCTTACTGTTGAATGGCTGTATTGCAAATAATTAACAAAAACCTGTTCCAGAATTCCCTTTATGTGCCCATTTTTTTATAAAATTACATTGTATATTATCCGCAATGGATTTTACAGAAAATATATATTTCATTTGTATTAAGAAACTGTAACGGTTACATCATTACAATTACATCGCACGATATGACGATTCGAAGAAAAAGTCCTGATAAGTGATCAATGTTGTCCTTTTGAAAGAAACGGATTTACCTCTTGCTGCAAATATAGCATTAACACTGGTACAAACATATTATTTACGGAACAGAGCGCGATTAATTCTGCTCGCACTACCAGTATAGGAGATTTACTTCTATGATAGTTTCCCACATCACCAACACCTTGAGTAGGAACGATATGTAGCACTACAGAAAACTGTAAGTTTCTTCTTTCGTTTAGACGTCTTCCAATCATTTTAGAACAACCCTGACGTCATAAAAAAATCGAGATTCGTCACAAAAAAAGACCCCGTTCCGTTCCTCATCGCAGTGTAATCTTTTGTTACACCAGTAATAGTCGGGCAATTTTACAGTGGGCAGTTTTTTAATTCATTATCAATGCCACTTTGAGTGGTTGAAAGTGTCTAACTGCAATTTTCATCGTTACTACATGCAAATAAAATACATACTTCCTAAAAATTCCATTAACATATATTTCAACATACATTAGGTGTATATTTATGAGTAGGAAAAGTACGTTCAGCCGTAACAATATAATAGATCTATCTTCGAAAGTAATACAAAAGAATGAAGAACGCCCAATAATATCATTCACCAAGTTTGCAAGACTATTTATTACTTTCTACATATCTTTTGTAAAGTTGAATATACCTACCAGCATTTTGTTAGATGCAGATAAAAAAAAACAATAACATGAACTAACTGATCTTTTAGCTATGAGTCGTCTAAATAGAGACAACTTTTATTGGAAACTCTTCTCTCTAAACTGTAAAATAAGCACGCTATCAAAGACATCGTGCCAGTTGCATATACAGGTATTTCAGAATAACATTTCAAAATTTTAGGAGATAGAAAGTGTTCGTATAAAGGTCTTTTCGTTATCAATTAATATCCGGAAATGCCTCCTGATGTAAAGATGTAATAGGTTAATTGCACTTTTGTACGAAGTGATACGAGCACTAAAATAATCTATGGGCTGTAACTTACGCGTAAAGTGGGAGCAGCTGTGCACATCCTTTAATTCATGTAACAGGCATATTTGGTTTGATGCAAATCCTCAGTCTATTTCCACAACCAATAGCAGTATAAAGTGAATAGCGTGGGCTAATTGTTAATCATTATTTTGTGGAACCGTATCTGTAGCCTCCAAATTTAAATGCTCATATTTATCATCAGTTTCTTGGACCTACACATGTCCCACTTCATGTTCATAGATATTTTCTAACATGATGTGCACCAGCACATTTCAAAGACGCGGATCTATGCACTGGACAGAATGTTCATCGGATATGACACGTGTGGATTTTTTCCTTTGCAGACATATTAAAACATTAGTTTACGAAACATCTACTGACATTCAAGAGAAATTACTAAGCAGAATTCATAGAGTCCGTCAATCTACAGAACGTTGTTGCAATCTTTGTATTGAATCTGACAGTCTTAATTTCGAACAGTTACTATACTAAATGATAGCGAAGACACTCACGGTCCGAGTATCTGTTATGAGGACTTCCGGGTTTTGACCGTGTCATAGTAGCATAAATATATACAATCCAAAAATAATCTAAAATAAAAATCTCCTAAACTAGATTTTGTATATATCTCATGTACTTTTATTTTATTTTATTTTTGTATTATATACAGAATGTCTCACTAAGTTGGAACCATATGAAAGACTTTTTTATTATTAATTTTAATGCGTGTTCTAAAATATAAAATACAGTCATCAGATATTAATTTTCTTAGGTCGTATACGCGGTTTATCAAAAAATAAAAGTTTTACTCAAGAGTAAGGTTTATATTTCACAATATTAAAAATTGTTATAAGGAAATGTAGGCAAATCATAGAAAAGTCAATCCAACAAAAGCAAACTATATGTATGGCATACTTAGACATACAGAAAGCATTTGACACGGTCCCTCGACAAAAAGTATGGGAAATATTAACAGCAAGAGGAATCAATGGAAAAATCCTAAGGTTGACACAAAGAATATACAATGATAACATAAACGCTATCATAAAAAATAACTCGATGTCAGATACGTTCACCACAAATATTGGATTGAGACAGGGAGGAAGCTTAAGCCCCCTACTATTCATAATATTCATGGATGAGATTATTAAGAGATGCAAGCCACTAACAAAGAAACTAGGAATAGGACACTTACAATTACAAAGGGTACAGATAACCGAGGGAGCGTTTGCAGACGATATTGTAATATTCGCCAAAAATGAAAAGGATTTACAAACAAACCTAAGCATCTGGAATACTGCAATAAACGACAACGGAATGAGGATAAACAAAAGTAAGACCAAAGTAATGATGATTGGAGAAAATATAGAAAGGATGAACATAGAAATAGACAAAGAGAAAATAGAGCAAGTAGATCATTTCCAATATCTAGGAGTAATAATAGATGAAACGGGTACAAATGAGGCAGACATCAATAGCAGAATTCAAAAAACAAGCAAACTGTATTATGCAATGAACACCAAATTTATAAATAAGAAAGAAATATCCAAACAAACTAAATTAAAAGTTTTCAACGCTATATACAGACCGGTGCTGACATTTGGTTGTGAATCATGGACTCTATCTGAAAGACAAAAGAGC